>CM022081.1:10494047-11094047 GCA_011114355.1 Carex littledalei
CTTTATGGTACTGGAGAGGATACTTGTTCATAGAGTACAGCCTGACGTGTGAACTTCACGTGCTTCCCCATGCCAATTTCACGTGCTATTTTTGGCCGTTTGTTAGAACAAAAATGCACGCACCTGACTAATAAGGTGATGGATGAAGCTCGCTCTCCTTAGGTTTCTCATAGCATGGATCGCTATCAAGTCATCAGTTGGAGAAACACTGGGAGAAACTGTTCGCTATCGGGCCTTAAAATAGTAATAGGATGTGGCTGCACCATGGCAACAAAAAGGTGTTCACTGTTCAATGATTTTACAAAATTGCTACAGGATCCGTACGGAGCATATCTCTATGAATAGGAGAGGGATTATATGGTCTAGAAAGTTCGATGGAATGTGTGATGTAAGTAGTTCGATCACCCGGCATTGCTAAGTATTTCATTTGTCATCTTCTTCATTATTCAGAAATATGGAAGAAAAAAAATGTACACCACTACAAAATGAACAATAAAATATAGGCACAGAGTGAAGGGACCTATGAATATTGCACAAATAATGTTCCATATACATAGCCGTACTCTCACGTGTCTGCGATACGTATTAAATTTACTCCCCCTGATTACAGTCTTAGATACGCCACGACACGTACTGACACGTGGTATGAATCCCTGTCGTGACTCGTGAGTTCGTCTGAAGGTTGTGCACAATGCCAGGAAGCACAGGATACAGCCTTAGTCCGGACCCTCGTGGGACTAATGTAGCGAATGGCTGGATTTTTTTATTATTTTTGGACACTGTTCGTATGTTTGACCGTTACTTTTTTAAAATAAAACAGTACAAGTCTTGCTTAAAAATTCTCCAACTATACTAATGCTATCCAATTTTCTTATTAAGTAAATGATTCTTTTTAACAGTTGTTTTATTAATATTTTGACGATTATGTTGGTCATACGCAATCAGCTCAAATTATTAATTAAGCTCTAAATAAGATGATAACAAGTGTAAAAAGAAGATTTTACTTTTCACGGAATCTGTGGCCCTCTAATTAATGTTCAGAATTTTGGCGTACTTATTTCAGAAATTTGATTAATTTTCATTATCAGTTTATACCTTTTTTCACGCTCAGGGTTTGTAAAATACAAAACTTGCGTTCATATATCATTTATTTTTATTATGTGCTAAATTAATTCTGATCATACACACAAAATGTATTGCATCTTAATTAAGCTTTAGAGATAAACTAGCTAATCGTACATATTTTTATCCATGCAATGTAGCAGAAAATTGAAATTGAGGTGCTGACTTAAGTGGATATATATATAGTGTAATATTTATTTTTTATGGAGAGAGCAGAATATATATTTTTTAGAATTTTTATTTTTTTAGATTTGTAGAAATCACACTTTTGGATAGTACAAAATCTTTAGATAAAGTGATTTTCTATCTAAAAATGATAAAAAAATGTAAAATTTAATCTCCAAGTTCATATGGAGATCATGTCAAGCTGTTCGAATGGTTGGACTTTGAAAATCGAGAGATATATATATCTACTACACGGACTGCTCTATAATTATGCATATTACCATAACTTCACTAAATATTGCAAGTTTTATGCTAAATCGCTAAAATGCTGATAGCGTGGGACTACTTTTGAATAAAAAAGGTTAGGTTTGAATGTTAATACAAAGAATGGTCTGTTTGAATTTTTCAAAAAAAATAATTAAAATTTGAATGGAAGGAGGTATTTACAATTATTTTAAAATACAAAAGAATATTTGCTTATTTTTTAAAATACAGAGCAAAATATGTTATTAGAAATATAACATAACATTTATGTTATGTGTAAATATGGCAGTTAGTAATAAAAGGTATACAAAATAATTACAGATGCATTAATAATGCTATGTGGATGCACTAATGAAAAGGTGAACATGAATGCATTGGTTAATGCGCGCATGCATTAATAATCATAATGTTGACCATGAAATTGATTATCCATGCAATATAAAATGTAAATAATTATGATTATTGTCATTAGACCTCACCTCTTGCTTGAATAGCAAAAGATCTTGAATCTTTTATCTACCATATATTGGTGTCTCTTTTTTTTTTTTTGAAAAAAAGGCATGAATGCCCGTTTCATATAAGAAACATAAATATTGGTGTCTCTCTTGGTAAGAACATAACTTGTTCGCCAAATATTGTAATGGGATTGAAATTGCGTGACATATATTAAAGAAAATATAAGTTACGAAATCTAGCTCTTAATCCTTTCACTCCTATCTCTAAAAAATATAACTCTCTGATATATTTATATATCCCTTATCATTTTTATTTTGAAATTTGGAAAGTAAAATAAAGTAAATGATTCTAGTAGCAATTCCCAAGATTTGAGAAGATCACGAGACACTAATAAGAGGTGTTATTGCTACAAAAGAAGTCATAATTCGCTAACAAAATAAATTGGCTGGATTTTTTTTTAGCACTATTGCAATTAAGAGAGATAATATATATATTTATCGTTCTCATTTACCAATTACAATAAAGAGATTGAGGAGTTTGTGAAATTTAACTATATATGTTTCAAGGGAAATAGAAATTTCCAATGACAATTACACAAATTAATACTTGCATACAAAACAAATTAGGTGACAATTAATTGGCTTATTTTATTACATGAAGGGAGCAAAATTATGACTAGTTAAGACGAAGAAAAAGAAAAATTATGACTAGTTGCTAGATTAATTCTCGAGGCTATATATAAATTAATTTCTCGCTTTCTCAAAGCCCGTGATTTTGCGAAGCTACTTATATATTAGTTTCTTCATCTTGATCAGCTACCAAAGGTTCCTGTTAAACATTCAGCAAAAATTCAGAACTTTAAAAATCTTCACGCTAGCTGCTGGTGCAAAAACGAAATAAAGAAAAGACGGTTTCCATGTAGTAAGGCCTTGTTCGGCTCGATGAGAAATCTCTCCAAATTCAAAGAAAAACAGTATATTTGTTTGCAAAATTGAAGTACGTAGTTCTTTGAAAACACCTGCTTAAATTGTTGCATTAATTCACAAGAGATGATGGGAATAAAAGAAGTGGTGTTACCTTGTCAATATATAGGGATTTAGCACAAAAAAAAATGATGTAAATTTTCCAAGTTAAAGTGCAAATGTCGTATACATTTTTCTTGTTTAAAACGTTGATGGTGAGGTTCTTATCCAAAACTAAAAACAAAATAATTGTTGTTTGTGTAGTTTTTTCCCCATAACATCAATATATTACTAAATAGTTTAGTTTCACTTGGCTTTAATGATTGTGTGAATTTAAACGGTGCATTTAGAAATTTACCGAGTACTTCCTTGAAGAGGTCTTGCAGAACAAAATTGCTTCTCTAATGGCAATTTCTCTACCAGCATCATACAAGGGACTGCTGCAACCCGAATTCATTCTAAATGCGGTATCATTAATACTACTCGCTCTAGAGAAGGTACTGCTGCAACCCGATCTTGTTCTAATTAATGCGTCATCATTACTCGCTCTAGGGAAGGGACTACTGCACCCCGATTTTGTTCTAAATGCAGCATCATCACACGCTCTAGGGGACACTCGTCGCACCATCATTCCGAATTTCTTTACCTTCTTACAAAAATGCAGCAAAATTTTCAAGTACTTCCGCATAACAATCCTTTTTGAAGGCTTCCCGGATCCTTCAAAACAATTCAACTTATGTTTGATGGCTCTCATGACACTCCTATTATTTGAATTCGAGGCTCGTGGAGTGTTCACTGGGCTATAGATAGGTGAAGAATGCGGCGCAATAAGGTGGTTTTGGTCTACACGGCCATATCGGGTCCTATGCATTTTCGAAGTATCGATTGGATTATGTGACTCAATCAAAACCGAGTCTTCGGGGATGGCATTGTTTTCATTCTCAATATTTTGTTGGTTAATTAGGTTTAGAGGCACAAGTGAGCCATTGCGGATCATATGGTCAGCAACAGACATGTCCGCGGACCCGAAGCCTTGTAAATCGAAGTGGAATGAAGATCTGTCGGTGCATTTTGATACTCTTGCTGAGTGATCTGCTTCAAGGTCAAGGGAGAAGCGAAGGCTGTCGAGGCTAGGAGAGTTGACAAACATGGTCGGCTTTTTCGTGTCCATTAGCCAATTATCAGAAAAGCTTCCATTATTTGAGAGGGGTTGGGTTTCTTCAATTTGTGTTTGTGTGTTTTGTGATGGTGAGCAAGTGTGTGAAGAGTGAGAGGACATGGCAGGGAGCAATGCAAGATACAAATATGGCTACATCAAGGAGAAAAAAAAATGCATGTACTGGATATTTATTCTCTGACCATGATGTGTGTGAGGTGTTATTGACCACAGAGACTGAGGTCCCTTTTTTAAGAGAAATCCTATAATTGGGGGTTGCCCAATCACTTTTATTTTTATTTTCTTTTGCCAACTTTTCAGTAAATAAATAGTACTACTACATATGCTCATTGTTTCACACAAACACACCACAAAAAGTTTGATATATTATCTATGAAGAAATTAACCAGAGGTAGATCATCTGATTTGTACTTAGGCACTAATTAGTCTCATAGCAATTTTGTCCTTTTGGTTAAGTATGATATTAGTAACATCATCTGATGTCACAAGGATTTATCAATAGGATATTTTATTTGATGGGTTTTTATTATAACTAATTTGCATGACATTGTGCTTCACTATTTTATAAATAATATGCATGAATAAAAAACCAGTGTATTTTTGGTAGCTTCTACGAATTTATGACAATAGAGTTGTTTTTAAATTCTTCCCGAAAACACATAACACATGTTGAAAAAAAAAATTGAGATATAGGTTATTAACTAAAATACAGTAATAGAAAGATGCATAGAAATTTTAATATAAAATCATACAATATAGTCATTTTATACACTGAATGAGGTGGATATATCTCACAAAATGATAGAGATGGAAGTTACAAATGTCTATCAAAGTATTTAAGGTAAAAGAAGTACGTACCGCCAATATCAAGTTCAAATCTAAACAATAAATTTACGACTATGAGAACCTTACATTGTCATCTACTTTTAAACAGTAGAAATTTAATTACTGAATATCCATTTTTAGATGACTAGTTTATTTAAGTCAGACCCATTTTTTTTATTGTCAATATATTAGTAATTAATCATTGATCTGACAATCACAAAAACTACACAAGGTCATATTTGTTATGATGTTTTCTAAACATTTTTTATAATATTGTTGCTTGTTTGACCAGAATTCCTTTGGTAGTATATTGACAATAAAAAAAGTTCATTATTTTATACAAACAAATGTCTAATCAAAAATTTGATTTAGTGGGTCCTCCTGAAAAGTTGCTAGCAATTAATGTTCTGTCTCAGCCTAGCGCTACAAAACAACCAAGAGAATTTGACGGGCATTATGTTGTACTTCTTAATTAAATTAATTAGCCATGTATTAAGGAATTATTAAACAATTCATTATTTTCTCTAAACAAGATTCTCTGTAATACGCTTCTGCTAAAAGTACCAAAAGTTTTGGTTTATTATATTAAATGTACATTTCGGCATTGACTTCCATTGGGTAATGTTAGATAGTAATGTTCTAACTTCTAACTAACAGCCAATAAGAACAGAACAGAGAACCAAGATAAACTGATTAATTCGGTTGCTTCAAACAAAGCCCAAAATTAAAGGCCCAACTGTCAGGATCCCAAATCATTTTTGTTCTTAATAAAATGGCTTTTTAAGTATAGGCCCTTATAATTATATTGGGCTATTTCTCGCCTCATTGCTCTCTTCTCCGACGAATGGCGCTCGCGACCTCTCCTCTTCCCGCCTTCCCTAAACCCCCCTATAAAAATTAAGAATAACAAAAGTCAGATATCCCACTGCTCGCACGTCTGTACCCTTTGATCTTTTCTTTCTTTCGATGCCAGTGTCGCTTTCACTTCTCCCGAAAACTCCCGTAATTCTCTCTATTTTTCGTCGCTTGCCTTCTAATGGCGCCGACAAAGGTTGTGACGGAGTACGCCAAATCAGGACGATCCACGTGCAAAGGCTGTGGCAAGGGTATCGGTTCGGGCTCACTCCGGATCGGATCTTCTGGCAAGGGTCCGCAAGGGTTCGATGTGACGAAATGGTACCATTTGGATTGTTTTCCAGTCAAGTCGAACCCGATTGGATCAGTGGAGGATATAGTAGGTGTTGCTTCGCTAAAGGTGTGTATTATTTTTTTTTTGTGTGGTGATTTATGGTATGGTTAAATTAATGATAAATGATGGATTTATGGGTTGTTTGTCTAGAAAGCAGATAAGGAGGCTTTAAGGAACCTAGAAGCTGGTGCATCTTCTAATGGAGATAAAAAGGTTTTCCCCTTTGATTTCTCAAAGATTTTGTTTGTGTTTATCTATGTTTTTTGTTGTTACTAAATTAGGAGTGTGGTCGGTTTATTTTGGTTTTTGTTAGTAGCAATGTCATGAATCACAGTACTCTTTCAGTAGCAAAAAACTAACTTAAATAATGAATTCATTGAGCTAACAATTACTAGCAAAAACTTTCTGTGCCATTAGAATTCTCCCTGTAGTTTAAAAACTCACTGTAAAGTATTACTTTGCCATAGATTTGATGATTCAAATATATCCCATTTGGAGATTATTGTAAGGTTATAGTTTGACACAGATATTCTAATCTGAACTTTTTTGGTTACTAAGAAGAGGGATTGTGATGGTGCCAGCCAATCAGATGATTCCCCCACGAAGAAGAAGCAAAATGTGAGAGTATATTTCATTTCTAATTTTTTAAGTGTTTATGAAGATACATATAAATTAAAATTGCCGTTTTGTTCCGTTCTACAGTAATCATATTTTGTGCCAAAAATAATTTACCCAAGCTTTATTTTTCAATAAGAACCTTATATCTCTTTCTTTTTCTTATGTGAAGATTTCCATTTTTTTTGTTTTTACCAGTACCAATCTGTTTATTTATTTCTAGGTATCTGCAGACACTGATGGCCAAGAAATTGAATTCTCTGATTCTGAAATCAAAGATAATTACAAGGTAGGACACTGATTATTTTTATGTGTGATATTGATGAGGATCTTCAATTGAACTTCAAATGGCCTTTTTTTTTTTGCTTTTAGTTTCTTTTCTGTTTGATTTTCTTGTTCTCACTTTGAACTGCATCAAGTCCTCGGCACCAACATTATAATATATTTCTTATATTGAACAGATTAATTTGCAAGTTATCATTGTTTTCTGTTATTTTCTCTTATTTTTAGGATGCCACACTGTCACCAACATGGAAAGCCTTCCAGACCGTGATTTTCAATGTGAAGGTCAAATTTTTTTAAACTTGCATTTTTGGAGTATCAAACATGTAGATTTCCATGTCACGTCATTCAAATAATTTTGTTAATAATTGAGAAATAGTTCAGATATATTGGAACAGAGTTTCTAATTGTGCCAAGCTAATATCTTTCCACTTTTGGCTCAAAAAATAAATATCAAACCTTGGAATTAGTGGCAAAAGTTTCCAGGTTTAATGGGATATGCTTTTCCTTAAAAATAATCTGATGGGGTGTTTTTTATTTGCAATATCACAAACCAAGGGATGTTCATTGTAAACAATAACAGATGCATGTGTTTGCAAAAAGCGGATATAAATAAGGTTAACTTTTCGCATTTCTAACTCCCACTCTACTATGTCAGGGCGATGGGCTTCATGATTCAGCCAAAATAGCAGCTTTTGATTTTGATGGATGTCTCGCAAACACCAATGTCAGAAGGTATGCACTGTATTTTATTACGTTTTGGAAGAAAATTTTATGAATTTTATAATTCTTTACGTCTTTATGATAGGAATCCAATATTTTGCATTGCATCCGGATAATTGAGAAAATAGTTTTTTTTTTTGCATCTGCTACTAGAAATTATATTCAATGAGCAATGAGACAAGTGCAGACCTTTATGTACAATTGCGGTGCCAAATTGTTTTTCTTATATTTTCCTTTTAACAACAAAAGTTGATAATATCTGTTATCCATCAAAAAGTGCAAAATATAATTGTCAGTATTTGTATGTTTCTCTGTAGAACTGGTGCCAATGCATGGTCTCTGATGTACCCAAATATCCCCAAGAAGTTAAAAGGATTGTACGAGGATGGCTACAAGCTGGTTAGTTTTATCTTCAGATTAACATAATGTGTTTACCATATTTGCATATAGGTCTGCAGCATTTCTCATGTTTGCAAACTAAGATTAATCGCTGTCTGATTGTGTGAATACCAACTTAAATGAGCAAAAGATGACTTAATTGCCCTGAATTTCTTGTATGGATTCTCCGCCAAATGGGTTTTCAATTAGTCCTTGTAAATCTTGTGTAAGTTTGCAAATGTATACTTGGTCTATTTTGCAAATGATCCTGCTTACTGATGTCTCTATTGGTTTTTCTTCTCTATTCTTTATAACAACTTTTCTGTTTATGTTAGGTCATTTTTACAAATGAATCAAACATAGATAGATGGAAAAATAAGAGACAAGTTGCTGTTGACTCCAAAATAGGTCGGCTAGAAAACTTCATCAAGTGTGTTGAACTTCCAATTCAGGTCTCCTTATTACCTTTTGGGCATGTTTCATTACGTGTTGAATCACTGAGCTAATTTCTATGATTTGAGAAAAAAAATAGTACTTTACAAATGTTTATTTGGATTTTGTTCTAGGTTTTCATAGCTTGTGGTATTGGCAATAAAGGCCAACAAAATGCAGATGCATTTCGCAAACCAAGTATAGGAATGTGGACATTACTGAAAGAACACTTCAATTCTGGAGTTGCCATTGACATGCATCAGTTATTATCCTCTCCTCTTTCTTATAGAGATTTTTTTTAATTCTTCTGGAAAATTTCTGAAGTACTTTCCAGGTTTTTTATGCCATATCTTCAATTTCAAATGATAATCGCTACCTGCATCGATTTTTTTTGTAGATCGTTTTATGTGGGAGATGCAGCTGGAAGGGCTGCTGATCATAGTGATGCAGACATAGAATTTGCAAAGGTATGATTTCTCCTTTCTTGTTTTTGCTTTATTTCTAATTACTTGAAATGAAGAGATGCTTCCATTAGATTTAAAAAAAAAAGAGATGCTTCCATTAACTAGAAGTGGGAATAATATATTCAGAATTTTGTACCATATTATAGAAAGAGTGAGGCTATGGTACTATGCATAGCGTAGATTGGTCCATACTACGGATCACTATTTTCGTTCTCAAAGTCCAAATAGTTGATCTGAACCATTCAACATGAATAGCATATGAAAATATACTTGACGACAAAATTTTACATTTTTTAGTTTTTTCTACTTTTTTAGTAGGTAGAAAATCACTACTTTTGAATGATCTGGAATCTTTAGATCAAGTGTTTTTTTACCTATCTTAAAAAATAGTAAAAATGTTCTAAAAAAAATATAAAATTTTATCTAAAAGTACATTTTCATATGGAGATTATGTTGAATTGTTCAGATCAATTGTTTGGACTTTGAAAATGGAGATGTTGATCCATAGTACGGACCAATATGTGCTATGCATAGTACCGTAGCCTCACTATTATAAAATATGTTTTATAATGCTGTATAATTCAGTTTGTATCTCCCAAAGTGTATATGTACAACAAGATACAGCAGCCGTCATAGCGATAAAATATGATAGAGGACTTGTCCTCATTTATACCGGGTCATTTCATTTCAAATTCTTCGTTTGGTTCTAATTCTTATTTAATTGGTACCTTGCAGGCAATTGGATTGAAATTTTATGTCCCTGAAGAATATTTTGATGCCAATTGAATCCTCAAACTAGCTTCGTTCATAGCTCTTATAAGCTGACTGTTTTTCTGTAATTAGGCTGATACTTGACGAATGCTCACTTGTTAGAATTACTATTTTTTATATTTCCAGGTGAGTATTTACCCGTAGTTATATATATTTCTATGCTGTATTTTGTTCGGGAATACTTAATGCAGTTCGGTAGATTGTTTGGAATCCAAACAATCCTTCAATTATTAACGAACTAATTCTAAATAACACTTGATGGCGGCTATTGGGGTAAAGATATGACAGAGCTATTTTTGTTTCATGCAGTGCATGAGTCATATACAGTGCTATTTTGATTCTATTGCCTGTGCTGCAAGAAGCAAAATCTGCTGTCAATATATTTACCTGGCTTTTGTTACCTCGGGAGCATAATTGGGTCAATTTGAGCATCCGCTAGTGAGAGAGAGTTAAACTATGTTCTGTATGTTAAAAACTGTCCTTGTGTAATATAAGAGAGAAACTTATATTGGATGTTCTTAAGTAGGTCAACGATGAGAATCAGTCTTTGGTTTATTGGCAAAAGCAATGTTATCTGTAGGAGAGGTTGCAGGTTGTAGGTTCGAAATCCGGATAGGTTTTCCTAGTGGATATTAAAAATAGCTGGGTGGCTTGATTTCTAACTTAAAAAAAAAAGTGAACGATAATTGCATAAAATTAATTAAAATTTCCCAGTTGTAGCGACTAAAAAAAAGGAAGCGACTAATTGTCCCCAAGCTTCTTTCTCCAGTTTTTTCCCAAAAAAACTGTCATTTGACTTGCGCGAATACTGTAAAACTCTATAACCAATACTGTAACTTCAACAACAAATCATGTATAATAAGTAGTTTAAAAATCTAACAATCCAAGTTAGTTGGAAGTGGTCCCAAGTTAGTTGCAAACAGTTAGCAACTTGCAAAAATACTGTACTTCCGGCTGTACTTGAAAAACTGACGGCTTCTAGAAGGTTTCAAAAACAAACCACTTCTCAAACTTGTAGTTATTTACAAATAACACCTAAAATTGTGAAAAATTAATTTTTTTGCATCAAAATTAATTTTTTTTCGAAATTAAAATTAAAATTTTTTTTTTCGTAATTTTTTTCTTCAATTATTAATATTTGTATATCGATCTATATCATGTAAAATAAGACTTAAATACTGTAAAATTAGCAGATGCAAACTATAAAACTAACATATGTGAATTACAAAGACTTCAATACTATAAAATTAGCAGATGCAACTTATAAAACTAACAGATGTGAACAACAAAACTTCAATACTGTAAAATTAACAAATACAACTTATAAAACTAACAGATGTAAACTGCAAAACTTCAATACTGTAAAATGGACACCTGAAACTATCAAAATAACATACACAAACTATAAAATTTCACTAATTACAAAATTAATTGTTCACAACCATAAACAAACAGTAACAATCAACAACTGTTCACAACCATAACTGTTCACAACCACAAACAAGACTTCAATAAACAAGGTTAATTGTTCACAACCATCAATACAATAATGGCGTTTGTCACTTCATAACTCTCTAGTGCATGTTATTTGAATTAGTGAGAAGCTTCATCGCTAGAACCACACGTTCTTTCGAAATATCATCCTGCAAAACAAAAATAAACAAGGTTATAAATTGGAGTTATGAACCATTAACAGATGCAAACTATAAAAACAACATATGTGAACTACAAGACTTCAATACTGTAAAATTAGCAGATGTAACATATAAAACTAACAGATGTGAACTGCAAAACTTCAATACTGAACAATTAGCAGATGCAAGACTATAAAACTAATAGATGTGAACTGCAAAACTTTAATACTGTAAAATGAACACCTGAAACTATCAAAATAACATATACAAACTATAAATTGGAGTTACACTTCTAATACATCGTATAAAACTATAAATTAACTGATACATCATATAAAACTATTGCATAAAACCTGTAAATTAACTGAAACTTTTTAAATAAAACTAACATGTATAAACTATAAAACTTCAATACTGTAAAATTCGCAGATGTAAACTGTAAAACTAACAGCAGGAAACTATAAAAATTACATGTGTGAAAGTTAGAGGCATCTCGGTGATCAGGTTGTAGACAAAGCACAAAATAGAAATTGCACAGTCCATTGATCATTCTTCCTGCTTTGGGAACACCTTTTTAATAATACCAACATCTTTCCAAGTATGTTTAGCTAAAAGAAAAAATAATATCAACAAATTAATAAAAACTTCAAGTCCTAATTTTGTAAATCAGTAGCAGAATCCTGAAAAAATAGTTGAACAACTATTGCATGAAACCTGAAAAACTATTGAATGAAACCTGTAAAATAACTGATACATCATATAAAACTTTTGCATAAAACCTGTAAAATAACTGATACATCCTATACAATTATTGCATGAAACCTGTAAAATAACTGATATATCCTATAAAACTATTGCATGAAACCTGAAAAACTATTAAATGAAACCTGTAAAATAACTGATACATCCTATAAAACTATTGCATAAAACCTGTAAAATAACTGACATATCCTATAAAACTGTTAAGTAGATCATGTAATAGTTTAATGCATTTCAAATCCTAATCCTGTAAATCATTGAAAAAATTATGTAAAACAATGTATAGAAGACTTTAAATCAGCCAAATTTACATGTCGAATAATGTAAATAAAAACAGACATTCAGATAATACGAGATATGTGAAAACAATTACATATATCCTGTAAACTATTGCATATATCCTGTAAAACTGTTAAACAGATACTGTAGAATAAAGAAAAGAAAAAAAATGCATAGATCATGTAAACTATTGAATATATCTTGTAAAAATGTTAAATAGATCCTGTAAAATACTCTACAGAACCTTTAAACCTGATTGATAGATCATAAAATACTGTATAGATCATGTAAACCTATTAGATAAATCCTGAAAATTTAAATAAAAAATATAAATTTACAAAACCAGATTAGATCGACAGCTGATCTGTTAGATTAGATCAGATCAGATTTTAAATATTACCAGATTCGGATCAGGATCCGCCAGAAGAAACGGATCGGTAGTGATATAGATATATGCTGAGATGAGGTTGAGATGCTCTCAGGCTTTCAAACACTCTCATCACCAGAGTCGTCTTTAATTGACTTATAGGTGGGCCAGTAAAGCGAACTCAAAGCTCAATAGTTACTTCCAGTGTAAGATATAGATCCTTGTGATATGTGACAAAGATTGAATTCACACTGAGATCTCAATTAAAGTGCCCTTGTAGCACACGCGAAGTAATACATATTATTACCAGTTTACCACTGAATAACGAATCAAATGAAAATCTAGGCTGCTGATAAAGGAACGATTGTTATATGTATCCTATAAATTGTTGCACATATCCTATAAATAGACCATCTAACTATGATTAACCAAAGTGAATCCTGTAAACTGTTGCACATATCCTGTAAAATTGTTATATGTATCCTATAAATTGCATCATGTTATAAACTTATATAACCATACTGTAAATTGTTACATATATCCTACATAACTTACATAACCTATAAAACTATTGCATGAATCTTGTGAAATAATGCATATATCATATAAAACTGTTAAAGTTAATAAAATTACCTGTGTGAAATTCATAGGGTTCTCAGTTATCAAATTGTAGACATAGCGCAACACAAAAATTGCACAATCTATTGAATGTTCTCCCTGCTGAGGGTGCCAAGATCTTTCCAAGCTGGGTTAGCTGAAAGAAAAAAAGATATCAACAAATTTCAGGCACACTTCAAGTCATAATACTATAAAACTGTTAAGTAGATCATGTAATAGTTTAATGTATTTCAAATTCTAATCCTGTAAATCATTGGCAAAATTCTGTAAAACAATGTACAGAAGACTTTAAATCAGCAAAATTTACATGTCAAATAATATAAATAAAAACAGACATTTAGATAATACGAGATATGTGAAAACAATTGCATATATCATGTAAACTATTGCATATATCCTATAAAACTGTTAAACATATCCTGTGAAATAAAGAAAAGAAAAATAATGCATAGATCCTATAAACTATTACATATATCATGTAAAACTGTTAAATAGATCCTGTAAAATACTCTACAGAACCTTTAAACCTGATTGATAGATCATGTAAAATACTATATATATCCTGTAAATCTATTACATAAATTCTGAAAATTTAAATCAGAAAAATAAAAATTTTACAAAACTAGACCAGATCGACAGCTGATATATTAGATCAGATCAGATCAGATTCGAAGTATTACCAGATCAGATCAGGATTCGCCCGATGCAGCAGATCAGTAGCGATATAACACTATTACATTGATATTGTAAAACTAACAAATCAACACTGTAAACACTGACAAACACATCTTATATATGAAATCTGAACTGAGAGAATAAAGAGATTTCACTGGATGTTAGTTTGACTGTTAGTGATGTACTCTTACACCATTCGGTCGAGATCGGATCATAAAGAAAAAAAATAGGGCGAAACCTAAAAATCAACAAGTCAGATTTTAAATTAGTACCTCAATGTTTGCAAAACCTCTTCTAATACTGAGCTTTTTCACCTCATCTTGATCGTTATCCGAATCTTCTTCACTTTAGACTCTAAACCAACTACTAGCACTGAATGTGTAAGGCGACGAAAAGTATTATCACATATACAAATCTTCTTTGATCATATCTCATCTCATCTACTTTATTAAACAGCAGATCCGATCTTTGGACTTTTCTATTAAAGCATATTGGCCCAGGCAAAAAGAGCTCCACAAAGATGCAAAAAGACAAAATATGATTGAATCCAAGCCAAGAGATCAGCGATTTGTGTACTAGACGTTTTCTTCGTCAACGCAAGTCTCACCGCTCAAAATCGAATTTTCAAAGTTCGATCGATTTTTAGATCCAGAAATTTTCGTCTCCGTAAAGCGAGAAAGAAATATCGGAAACTAATTTTCAAAACGAAGAGACGGATTGGGAAAGTTTATAAAAGAAGGTTGGTACAGTGGAGTTCGTTAGAAAGACATTAGAAGACGGAACGGATAAGGTGGGAACAAAACGGGGACAAAACTTTTGGGTATAGAAACCTTTTCTCTAAAAAAAATGACCGTAACACTTCTATTTAGGTTTCAACTCATTGCGAACGAATTAATTTAGACAATTTTGGTAATCTTAACGATTAACGCAAGTAGATTCATTATTTTAAATTCCCCTCCATTATATGGTTTACACATCATGCGAGCAAATTGATCCTATTTCGTGCATATATTAAAAATTTTGTTAAATAATTTCGAATATGCAAATTAATTATACGTGTTACAATTTATTTTAATTTGATAATCTTTACTGATTTAGACATTGCTTACGTTGACCACATATTGTCAACCTCTACTCTCAGGGTATGTTTGGTTGGATTGAGAATATGCTATTTTTAGAGTTAGGCTATTCGGAATAACTTATTCGGTATTTGGTTGTGTTAGAATAGCTAGAATAACGAATCCAAACTTTTTGTCTTATTAGAATACGCTATTTATAAGAGTTTTGAGATTTGACTATTCTAATAAGACAAACAATAACTATTCCTAATTTGGCTATTTTAGCTATTTTTGTTTTGCAACCAAACATAACCCCATACGATATGAGTGCAGAATTAAAATATGCTTGTTAATTGGTGCAAACTTCTTAAAACAATTAACTTGTCAAAACGATTGCTTATTATTTATTAATCCAGAAAAAAAAATTAGATAAAGGAGAAGTCTCTTCCGTACTTAAATTCACTTCTATGGAACCTTTTTTGAAAGAAAAGAACGAACTGTACTTAAAGCAAAAAAAAAAGAAAAAAGAAAAAAAGAAAACAAAAGGAATGCTCTGTGAAATAATACTAAGTTAAAGATTAAAGACATTGTATCTTGTCAGGAAGAACTAGTGGACATTAATTTATTCCCCCACAAAGGAAATTCCCATCCATTAATTAATTGCAACGTGCTATGGCAAAAGGATACATAAAGCTATAAGAGATGGACACACTTAATTCACAGTATTTTGTAGAAATTTTGGCTCCTCTTAATTTTAGAATAATCAGAACATATGCCCCAACGCGAATTTATTATCATTAAAGCTAACCCACCACCTAAATGCCGTTTCAAGTTAACACTTCTTAATTCTCTTTGTTTGTTCTCTTCTCACATGAGGAAGTACTAATTGTTTCCTACTAAGTACTAACATCCATTGCTGTATATCTTTTTTTTTTTGAAACATTACTGTATATCTTAATATCAGTTTTTTAATGATATAAAATATTTAGTTCCACTATGTAATATAGTTTTCATGATAGTTTTTTTTTTTCCAGATCTTAGCGTAATATAGCGATAATCGGTATTTAAAATATTGCTTAGTATTTCAAGTGCTTAAGTACTGTAATCAGGCGGTTCAACTTCTTAAGTGCTTCTGTATATTTTTTTTTTCTTGATAACTTTTTAAGTGACGTAACGATCTTTGTAATTTAATACCTTTTCTTAAATAATAATAATAATCAACAAGTCAAAAGATGAAAAAACTATAATTTATCAATTACAGCTAATTTGATTTGTTTATTTATTCTGCAGTCTCTTTATACTAAAAAATTATAAAAATTTTAAGAGTCCATAGCACTTGCGAAGAAGATTAAGTTTTAGCAATTCAAATTTGATAAGTGAATTTAAAATTTTAAAATTTTAATGTGAAAGAGAAGTCATATCACCTAGCACTAGCAGTCTAGCACTCTATAAGTTATCTTCAATCTTAATTAATTAATTTGACCATAGATCGCCTTCTGGTTTAAATAAAGGCTGAAAATATATATGATAGTAGAGTTGTTTTGGGAAAATGAGTTGTTGCGCCATTTCTTGCTTGAACTTTCGTCCATGTTTTTGAATATCAATGTATTTAAACATGGATCTAGAAAATATTGATTGTAATTATCAATAAAATAATTTAAAATTAATATTCAAAGCAAATGTTGGAAATAAAACTCTTGCAACATAAAATTTTAAAATAAAAACATGTTTACCCGGACGAGTGAATCATGTTCTAAAAGTGTATTCTCTTCCCAAGACTCCAATGAGTTGTGCTTCTATTTAGGAGTGTGTCCATGAGAGAAATTGATGGGAGGTTCCTTCATTTTTTATTTATTAAGAAAATTATGCATTTCACTTGGTCAAAGAAAAGATCATAAATAGGACATTTGAAAGGATACATTGTAAAATGATAAATTATTGTGATAATAACTTAGAATTATATACAAAACATTTTCTAAAAAAATTGAGCTTTTACAATTTTTGTCTTAAAAAATACATAAAATATTATATTAGGATAAAAATGAAAACTCTAAATTTTCAAGGCTTCAATGGGAAGGGGTAATGAAAGTAACGGTCCATTCTCAAAAGTTAGTCGCTTTAGATGCCGATATTTTTATTAAAACCTCCAAGAAAAAACAAATTATCAAATCTGCTCCCACCCCAACTTTATTTTTATTTCTACCCCAACCGCCCGTGGGCTGGGCGGTCCACTTTTCCCACCAGACCGCCCAGCAGCCGGGCGGTCCACTACCCTTATCAGACCGCCCAGCAGCTGGGCGGTCTGCTATAAAACCCTATAAAAGAGCCTTTTCTCTCTCCTGAGCAACACAGTGTTCATTCCAATCCCAGAAATTTTTCAGAACCGATCGAATGAGAGATGAGAGAGCCGTCAGAGGCGATTTTGAGGCGATTGTGCACAGTAATCTGTGCACAGTAATCATGCACAGTAATCTCAGCACAGTAATCCCAGCACAGTAATCCCAGCACAGTGTTTCCAGCACAGTGTTTCCAGAACAGTGTTTCCAGAACAGTGTTTCCAGAACAGTAATTCCAGCACGGAAATATGTTGGTTGCACTGTATGTGGGCGGGAAGTTTACCCGGGGTGCGGAGGGAGCACAGTACACCAAGGAAGCAGCCTACGGCTTTGAGGTAAATGAAAATACCTCATTTGTTGAACTGAAGGGAATAGTGTATGAAAAAATTGGTGTGAACCCCAACCGGTGTGATATAGATTTAGCTACCCGGATTAACACAGTAAGTGGTGGTAGACCTTACTATACCAGGTTTCCAATAACTGATGAGTCGGTATGGAGGAGTGTTTACAACACTTTTCAGACACAGGGGGTAATGGTAATGGACTTATATTCCAGGAGAGTTCAGCGTGAACCCGGGGTTGGAACATCTAGGGAAAATAGAGGTTATGATCACTCGGGTTATGACAACCCGCGTCACTCGAGTTATGACAGCTCGAGTTATGATCACTCGGGTTATGACAACTCGGGTCGTGAGCACTCGGGGTATGACAACCCCCGCCACTCTAGTTATGACAACCCCCACCCCTCGAGGTATGACAACCCCCGCCACTCGAGTTATGAACCGCCCGTATCACCCGTTTATGAGAATTTTGTACCTGATTTTACCACCGATCTACCACCACCACCACCTCCTCCTGAAACCCCAATCCAACCCAGATTTCCATCTGTACCACCATCAATACCTTTAGTGTCACCCGTTGCTACCCGGAGAGACCTTGACCTTGATGCTGAGCTCGATGCCGTACCACAAGGAAATTTGGAAACAGGTGACGAATGGGAAGGGGATTGGGATTCTGATCACCTGTCAGAAGGTGATGGAGATTATTTACCTAAGGAAGACAGATTTCCGATTAGAGGTCGGACAGATAGGCATCCGTGCCCCACATTCAACGATACCACTGCTTTTGAAGAGGCAGACATCTCATTTTTTGGGCCGCGTGTCAGGTACAGTCAAGAGCTTGCTCCGCAGCAGGTTTACACCAACATAGATGAACTTGTGAAGAAAATACATGAGGTCCATGTTCACGGCAACTGGGAGTGCATAACTGAAAAAAGGGACCGAAGAAGATTAGTAATTGTTTGTAAAGACGAAGAGCATTGCCACTTCCGTCTCTACGCAACCCCTGTGGGTAAGGGCGAGGCATGGATTATTAAGAAGTGTGAACCACCTCAAACATGCAAGGCTGCGTCATCAAGGAAAGACCATGCAAATCTTACGGCTTCACTTATTGCCGATGTAATTGAGAATGACGTTAAGGATGACCCATCGATGAGCCTTAAGGAGGTGGCTAGACATGTCAGACGCGTTTACAAGCATGTCGTCCCAAAATACAACAGGTTGTGGAGAGGGCGTGAACTTGCGATTTGCCGAATGTTCGGTAGCTGGCATGGTTCATACAACTTGCTTGCACCATTGCTGCAGGCCATAGTAAGTACAAATCCCGGCACTGTCTTTGAACGTTGGAATATAGGCGTACGGGATGTTGACAATGCGGTGCAATTCAAGGCCATAGCATGGGCGTTCGGTCCATGTATTCAAGCTGTGCCATACATTAGACCGGTCATCAGTGTGGATGCATGCTTCCTGTCTGGCCGTTACGACGGGAGACTGCTGATCGCATGTGCATATGATGCTGAAAACCAGTTGTTGCCTTTGGCCTTTGCAATTGTTGAGAAGGAGGACGGGGAAAACTGGGGATTTTTCATGAGGTTCGTAAGAAGACAAGTGGTTGGCGACCGGTTCTTTTGTGTCATATCAGACCAGCACAAAGGAATCAAATATGTTTTTGATCGCCCAGATTTCGGGTGGTCGACAGCGAACGGCGAATGTGTGCACAGGCTGTGTATGCAACATGTTACAGACAACCTACACAAGAACTGCGGATCTGGAAAATGGGTTGCAGATACATTCAGAATTGGTGCCAAGAAGAAGAAGCCGAGAAGGGTGGAAGAGATGTTCAAAGATTTTGCCAAGGTATATATATTTTCACAGACTTATATTTTCTGAATTATTTAATCAAACGTTTTCTCATCTGAATTTTTTTTTTGCAGTACTGTCCAAAGGCAAATTTGTACTTACTCAAGGTGGGAAAAAATAATCCCGCCGATATGGCTGAGCCACCTCGATATGAGAAGATATTGCAAGCCCGTGATGGAGGTTTCCGATGGGGAATTATGACCACAAATGGGTCTGAGTCCTTGAATGCTGTTTTCAAGCAGAGCCGGCAGTTGCCCGTGGCAGCAATTGTGGAGGACACCTTCTACAAGTTAAATGCATGGTTTGTTGCACGGCGTGTTAAAGCAACTGAATTACTGTCCAGGTATGTATATTTTTATTCAGAGATTTTGCCAAGGTATGTATGTTTTTATTTGTTGACTTATATTTTCTGAATTACTGTCCAGGAATCAAACGTTTTCAACAAGGGTGGAGGGGAAACTAAGGAAACATAGGGAGAAAGGTGCAGCTATGAGAGTTGTCCCGTACGGGGATAACCAATTGGAATTCGAAGTGCACTGTCCAGATGAGTTTGCTCCAACCGGCCGTAGACCGGATGGGACTATGGAGTTTGTGAAAAGGATGTTCAAGTATGTTGTTATTTTTGCACCTGACAATACTGTAACATGCACTTGCCAAGGAATCCAGTTGGCCCACATACCTTGTTCTCATGTTATGGCGGTGTGCCGGGAGAGAAACTTCTCTGAGGATGATTATGTCGCAGACATGTACCGTACCGAGTACCTTGCGAGTACTTGGGGTGCATCTTTCCATCCTTATCCCAACCAGTATCAGTGGCCGCCCTATGTTGGTGATAAAGTCTGTCCCGCAAGCGGGTGGATCAGAAAAGGAAGAAGACCCCACAAGCGTCAAGTAATGAACATGGACGAGATGGAAGGTAGGCGAATGGGACATCAGGCCCGCCGTTCAACAACTGACAGGCAGCGAGCAGGTACGGTTGATTCCTTTTATTTACTTATATTTTTTTTATACACCAACATATTTTATTTGTTTACTTATATTTTGTTTTGATTTTATTTCAACTGGAATGCAATGCAGATGCCATTAACGAAGCCAACGAAAGAGAAAATGCTAGAGTTGTTGCTGAGGCTACCGGTAGTAGCCACCGCAGGGGTGAAAGCTCAGGAACCGGTAGTAGCCGCCGCACTCATGAAAGCCCAGGAACCGGTAGTAGCCATGGAGAGACATCCGATAGTGCCGCAGAACCAGCTGCACCCAGATCCAGACGTCGTATTTTGAGTTTGTTCGGCTGTCGTCGCTGATTACCAAGTTTTGTTAAATTATGTTATGAACTATTTTAGATGTATATTGTGAACTATTCTAATTGGTAGTTTGTGAACTATGCAGTTTTTTATTTGCCTCGATTATTTTATATGCTTCATTTTTGTTATTTTTATTACTTAATTACGTATACAAAAAGTAACAACATAAAATATAAACAAACACAAAACTAATGAAATAAAGTCTGCGACATAAATTTCTAAAATTCTACAACATAAATATCTAAAAAATCTACTTCTTACAACGAGCTTTGAAAGTGCATGGAACAAAGTCATCATCAGAGTTTGCCTGATCTGGATCAGTCACAGCAGACGAAGTGGTAGCCTTACCAGTACACGGAACAAACTTATCATCCGATGCTGGAGGCTCTGGATCAACTTTCTTCTTTTTCAAACCAAAGCCGTAGGGGTTTTCCACAAAGTCATCGTTTGAAATTTCATACTGAACATGTCGTTTCTTCCATTCCTCCAGCTTACATGTCTCACAATTAAAAAAATCACGACATATTTGACACTCGTATTTTTTTTCCTCATTTTTACCTCGATCACTAATTGACCCTTCTCTCGCTACGCCACGATCTCGGTTGCTCGCTTTCTTACCTCGTTTGTTACTGTCCATACCTCAAAATCGCCTCAAAATCGCCTGACAGCTCTCTCTTTCGGTTCTGGAAATTTGTGGGATTGGGGAATGAACACTGTGCTCATCAGGAGAGAGAAAAAGCTCTTTTATAGGGTTTTATAGAGGACCGCCCAGCTGCTGGGCGGTCTGATAAGGGTAGTGGACCGCCCGCCTGCTGGGCGGTCAGGTCCAGAAAGTGGACCGCCCAGCCCACGGGCGGTTGGGGTAGAAATAAAAATAAAATTGGGGTGGGAGCAGATTTGATAATTTGTTTTTTTTTGGGGGTTTTAATAAAAATATCGGCTTTAGATGGCACCGTTCATTTCCTCCGGATATTCTTCTTTTGTTATCTTCAAATGGAATTTTCGTCAATTATTTCACCTTACCCACTCAGAGGAACAAGGAACATAGCGTCAGTGCGTCACTCAGAGCCGACATTTTTATTAATATCCAAAGTTTAATACAAATTATTATTTATGTCCAGATTCTGAGCTATTTGCGAAAAATGACCGGCTTAGGCATTTTGTGGCCGGCTTACTTTTTTTTTTTTTTTTTTTTACACACATTATTTTCTATTAAACTTTGGATATTAATAAAAATTTCAGTTTAATCTTTAAAGCTTATTTTTGCTGTTTAACGCACTTATTCAATTGTTTTAAATTTTTTTGCTGTTTAACGCACTTATTCAATTGTTTTTAAATATTTTTCTGTTTAATTTTTCTGTTGTAATATTTTAAAATAGTACCATAAAAACACACATACAAAAGAACCGAAATATAGGATAATTCAAATATACCAAACATAAATAGTATACCAAATATAAATAGTACAAAACTAGCAAAAATACAACTAAAACTGAGAGGGGGTATATCGCTGAGGCGGTACTCCGGCGTTCGCCCGGCGCCAGCGCAGCCAGGCTCTGTCTCTCTCGGCCTCCACACTAGCATCGGCAGACCTGAGTATCTGCTCGGCGGTATCCCATCTGGCATCGCCCGTGGAGACTGGCTGTACTGGCGGAGGTGTACCGAAGATAGATGCGGCGAACTCAGTCCCAAAGGCAGGCTGAGTATGAGACCCGCTACCACTAGCCTCTCCATCATGCGGCATCTCTGTGCCATATCGGGGTACTGGCGGTGCCGACATGAAATCATCATCGAATACCCCGAAGTCATGGAGACTGTACGAGAGGGACTCGAAATCAGAAGTATCGGTCTCCGCAGGTGGTGGCTGTGGCGGCATCTCTGCCGGACCCTGCAATCATACACATAATTTAGTCAATTTGATCTGAATGATGAAATTTACTAAAACCTGACAGATACTGAAGTATGACATACCTGAGTCTGCACCGGACGTCCATGCTCGTCGTACCATGCCGACCACCCAACGTTGGACAATCCCAACGATGGTAGTCCCACTCTGGATGCGAATCGGGGGAAGGTGGCATCTGAGACATCCTAACCGGGCTCTCACGGGCTCGGTCGGATCTATCTCACGCCAGTTGATGTTCTCTCTGGCGTCTCTCAACATACTGATGATCTTTTCACCGTGTCCGGCATCCTCAACCACATTCGCATTCTTCTTGAGGACGCGGTACCCAAGCTGTCTCCAGTTCTTCTTTCCCAGCATGGCGATCCCATGCCCACACTCCTTGATCGAGGCCAGAAGCTGAAAAAAAATTAGCACGTCAGATCAAACCTTAATGAACTATTAAGTTAAAGAAAAACATGATGAACTATTAAGTTAGAGAAAAACTATGTAGTTTTAGGTGCATTATCTGGCGAGCGAATGAACGGCCGTTGGGATGGTAACCATCATCGGTTTTGATCCTGTCGCGGAGATGGGCACCGTAATCGCCCTGCAGATAGACACTGGCCATGCAGATCTGCATGTACCAAACATCGTACCTCAACTGGGGATCCCCCTGGGTCTGAACGATCGCATCTGGCTCATGATAGAAGTCCAGATACTGAGGATCCTGCGCTGTACCGTAGTAGTCTGAAAAATGGGTGCTCCAGTCCCGGTCCGTTCGCCTTCGGTGGTTCATCCTGTAAGGAAGACGTTAGTTGCAATACAAAGCTATCAAGTAATATGAGGTATTTGACAATAGACTACGACTTACTTGTGCAGGTCTATGATCGTGGACCTCGGCAAAGATGGGTCTGCGGGAATCAACGCCACTCGACCAAACTGGCGGAGCACCCGATCTGGGTAGTGGTGCTCCACTACCCAGAAGTGTATGAGTGGACCTCGGTAGAACCACATCTCCCGCTCCTGCTCCCCAATACACTGGCCCGGCAAGAGGTTCTCCGCGTACAACTGCTCGTACGGCCTTCACTCAACAAGATCGGCAGGCAAACTCTGAAGCTCTGACTGGACTGGCCTGATCCCAACGGTAGCACCATGGGTCCGATCTAAGTAGTGGTGGAAACCGTGCCACTTCTTCCCGTATGCCGGACATCTCCAAGTATCTGGCGCTCCCCAATCCGGCGCCTCATTCGGGATAGGCCGACCCACCGGTAGCCGTGACCACGACCAGTGCTGAAGCAGGAGTACCGGCCCATACATCTGCTTCGCATTCTTCTGCATTTTCAAGAACATTAGACGTCAGTGTATTTTGATTGATTGATTGATTAAATAATTTACTAAGAAAAGAGTTGGAGACTTACCTCACTACTACGGCACATGTGGGAGTATAGATGGGCTAGGATAGCCCCACCCCAGTTGTACGGCGACGGCCGCTCAAGGTCTGTCAGTAGCTGGAGATACATCATCGACATCTGGTCACTGCTGGAATCAGGAAACATGACAGAACCAAAAAGGTCCATCACGTAGCCCCGTGTATATCTGCAATACGAAACATATAAAAATTCTCGTATTAGAAATTGATTAATAGAAACAAAATATAGAATTTACCTCTGAATCTCCAGCTCGGTGGAATCTGCCGAGAGACCCGCGTTGAAGTGCTCCCGTAACCTCGTCATCCACAAATGGAATTTGGACCTCCCATTTTTTCCAATGATATGGAAAGGATCAGCTCCCAACAACTCGCTGATCACCTATGAATCTGGTGCTGTTAGATACGCCGCCAACGGGTGTGCCACGGATAGGCAAACTCCAAAGGGCACTCACATCCTGGAGAGTCACTGTCATCTCTCCGAATGGCATGTGAAACGTGTGCGTCTCGGGACGCCATCGCTCCACCAGTCCTGCGATGAGAGATGCATTGATGATGCTTCTCTCTGCCCGCACGATGTCCATAACCTGGTAGAGACCCAGGTTGATGAGGTACGGGTCCATCATCTCGTAGTACTGCATGTGAACGCACCGCAACTTCACATCTAAAAGACCCGTGTCCTGCGTTGAAAAAAGTAATCCGCATGGTGTTAACATAATAAAATTTAAACTCAACAAAATTTAAAGAAAATCTAAAAAAAGATACGTACCTCACGAGAAGCCAGTGAGACTCGGTGATCGTCGTGGGGAATCCACATGAGAGGACTGATGTGCTCCGTGCTGCTGGTACTGATTGGCTCGTCCACTACTGGACGACGGGTAGACCGTGCTCTAGGCATCCTGATGTCAAAAATAACCTAAAATAGGCCAATTGCCGTTAAAACATGCTAAAACAGGCTACAATAACCTAATTTCGGTAAAATATGCTAAAAACGACCAAAATAGGCTTAATTATGCTTAAACATGCTACAATAGGTCAACTGCGGTTACAATAACCTAAAACATGCTAAAATAGGCTACAATAACCTAATTTCGGTAAAACATGCTAACAAGGGACAAAAATGCTACAATAGCGCTTAAAAATGCTAAAATGGGTCAAATTGCGCCTAAAATAACCTTAAATATGCTACAATAGCCTAATTTCGGTAAAATATGATCAAATGGTCTAATTTTCCTAATTATGCTACATTCGGCTAAATTACGCTTAATTAGCCTAATTATGGTAAAAGACCAAAATACCCTAAATATTGGTCAACTGTGTTAATTACACTAAATTACGCTTAATTAGCCTAATTATGGTAAAAAGGCCAAAATACCCTAAAT
The DNA here is from genome assembly GCA_011114355.1 of Carex littledalei. Taxonomy (NCBI): domain Eukaryota; kingdom Viridiplantae; phylum Streptophyta; class Magnoliopsida; order Poales; family Cyperaceae; genus Carex; species Carex littledalei. The sequence goes on from CM022081.1 coordinate 10,519,791, forward strand.
ATTGGTCAACTGTGCTAATTACACTAAATTACGCTTAATTAGCCTAATTATGGTTAAAAAGGCCAAAATACCCTATATTGGTCAACTGTGCTAATTACACTAAATTACAACAAATTACTCTAAATCCTAACCCCTAAACCCTAAACTCTAAATTAAATAAATTAAATTTAAATTAGATAAACAAAATTACCTCAAAGAAGATAGCAAATTCGGTTGAGAGATGAGGGAGTTGTGAGGAGGAGAGAGAAAAAAGGGGTATATATAGGGTAAAATGCGGGTTTAAAAAAAAAAAAAAGGGGTAAGCCGGCCACAAAAGGCCGGCTTAGGGAGGAGACTAAGCCGACCATTTTGTGGCCGACTTGGGCATTTTTCGCAATTAACTCAGAATCTGGGCATAAATAATAATTTGTATTAAACTTTGGATATTAATAAAATGTCGGCACTCAGAGCGTAGAAAATGGCACACTCTGGCGAGGTAATTTACTATGCCATTTTATAAGTTGGTTTTACCTTTATTTCCAATTTATTTATGCTTTGTGTCATCAACGACATTTTCATGTATACCCTTTAAATTTTTTGAAATTACGTATCTACTCCTCTAATATTCATAATATCATATTTACCCTTTGAAATTTCAGCAACTCACAAATTTACTTAATTTATTGCCAGTTCTATTGAAACTCATTTAAATTTATAGAATACCCATCTTACCCTTTTATTTGAAAAATAAAAAAAATATGAAGCATGTTTATGAGAAATGTTCAATCTTCTAATTGGCCGGTTGTGATGCAAATGATTTATTTTCTTGCTTGTGACGCACACACAAGCGTATGACTAAATGCCACTGTGCATGCATCACAAGTAGAGAAATAAATCATTTGTTCTTGGAAACAAACCTATTAAAATACTGAACATTTTTCTTATACAGACTATATATCTTTATTTTCAATAAAGGATAAAATGAGAACTTTAAATTTAAAAGGAGTTTTAATAGAATATGTAATAAATTGGGATAATTTGTGGTTTTGAAATTTAGAAGGGTAAATATGATATTATGAATTTTAGAGAGGGAAATACTCAATTTCCATATTTTTGAAGGGTATACATGAAATTCCTTCTTTAATTTTATGAGGAGAACCAAAGAATACATAACTTCTAAAAATTACAAAATTTAATGGTCACAAATGTAACTTTTTTAATTTATAGCCCTCTCTGATCCTCCCTCCCTCCTGACTCTGCGTGCCACATGTAAGTTCTTGTTTACCAAGAGCCATCTCAAGTGTCAATTACGTATGAAATATTATATCAGGTATTAACCCTCTATAATTTAATTTTCTCAAGTGATAACATAACTCTTTACTATTTTTCATATTCTCATAAGAAAAGTGGAAAGATTATTATTCTTAGCAGAGGAATCACCAAAATAGCTCCAGATGCTCCCTGAATCCAAATCTGGTACGATTGGCTCTCAGCAGTTCGATTTTGTAAATCAAATATTTCATTAATTAATTCTGTTCATGCAAAAGTTACCACAAATCAAGGAGCACCTTATCATGTCAGTGGGCACATAGATACCAAGCTAGCTTTACAACATATTCTTTCCCAGGTTTTGCACCACCCCACAAGTCTAATCAGACACGGATCTACATGGAGTGAATGAGGTCAATTGACCCTCATTTATTTTCAAAATTTATATGCTTATACATGATTTTCTATATAGTTTACAGTTAAATGCTATGAGTACTGTAAAATTAATTCACACACACATGAAATTTTAGATGATTGATCTCCAATGTGTATTTGACCCCTAAAACTCGAAAATCTGACTCCACCCTGAGTCTAATGAAACAAAGGCCATTTGCTGCCTATAAAATTCAAGCATCTCTTAGTGACCATTAATTCCCTTCACTCTCATGCAACATTAACTAGCAAGGTTTCAGTAATTGCCCCTGTTAATTCTCTATTCCTTTTCAGCATTCTCACAAGAGAATGCACAACAAACACTGCATCAGGATTGACGTGACATTGTCGCCAAGTACTGTTCTACCAGAATTTGTTCGTAAACCAAGAAAAAAAGAGCGGTTCATCATCTGTAGATATATTAGAGATTTGTGGCAGTTCGCAAAAGAAGATAAACATGGAGTTGCATTCTCACTGAAAGTGGGCCTTGCCATGATTATAGTATCGCTTCTCATACTAATCAGCCAGCCGTATGAAGTTTTCGGTACAAACATCATCTATGCTATTCTCACGGTGGCTGTCATGTTCGAGTACACAGTAGGTTTGTACATATTAAAATTACTAATACTTGTTCATTTCCTCATTATTCAAGTATTCAACTACTAACAAGAAATTTGTTCGTCTTCTGTTGTTTAGGTGCCACACTTAATAGAGGATTTAACCGTGCTGCGGGAACCTTGGTTGCAGGAACTTGTGCTCTTATGGTGATCCAAATAATTCTAGTTTCTGCGCATGCTGCAGAGCCGTACATCATTGGTGCCAGCATTTTTCTTGTTGGTATGTAATGGATATTTTTATGATTCTCATATCATACCGGGGAGACAGGTGCTGAGATGTTATTCCCTCCAAAACCATATTTAGTTAATCATGAATGAAAGTAAAAATAAAAACAGAACAAAAAGAAAGCAGAAATAGAGGGAGATCAGTACGTAAATTGGGTTGGGTGCTGTTTGGTTTTGACTATTGATACTGGTATAAATTCTAATTGGTAGAATATGGAACTAGAGAAAATAATCCTTGTGTTTAGGAATATATTCCTCTATACAATAAGAAATTAAGAATCATAGATTTTGTCAAACAAGAAAGCAAAAAGATATAGAAAAAGGAATCATTACATGCATGCTTGCTCTGTTATGTTTAATCAGTATGGAATGGTACAATATATAAAAACTAATACTGATCTAATATGTATAAACACTTTGATGAGTTCCTAAATTATTCATGAACATGCAGCTGTTGTGACATCCTTTATGAAGATATGGCCACCCCTTGTTCCCTACGAACACTGTTTTAGGGTCACCCTTTTTACCTACTGTCTTATCATAATCTCGGCTTACCGAAACAGCAACCCGGTTTTCACAGCACTGACACGTCTGTACTGCATCGCAATTGGTGCTTCCATTGCCGTCATCATGAATGTGCTTGTTTGCCCAATATGGGCTGGTGAGCAACTCCACAATGAGTTTGTTGCTAGTTTTCACTCTGTCGCTGAATCGCTTGAAGGTATTCTACCAAATATTAACATGTCCTTACACTTATGTATAAAAATATCTTTCTAATGTAAAATGAAAAGAATAAACTTGCAGACTAAACTTTACATTTTTTTAATTTATTTACTAACTTTTAGATAGGTAGAAATCACTACTTTTGAATGGTCTAGAATTTTTTGGATCAGATGATTTTCTATTTATCTAAAAAAATTAGTAAAGAAATTGTAAGAAATTGTAAAATTTGATAAACATGTACATTTTCATACGGAGATCATGTTCAACGGTTCAGATTGACTATTTAAACTTTAAAAATGAAGATATCGATCTATAGTACGGACCAATCCGCGCAATGCATAGTACCATATATAGCCTCACTCAAAGAATAAAATATAAAGGAAAAAGGAACTGTCAAGTAGTTTCTCCTATTGAGCAGTGATATTCCTTCATGCCTCATGCTTTTCCCAATCAATCACTTATTAGTCTAAGAGAGCAGGCGTACATTGGTCTTACTCCCTGGCCCAAAAATTCAACAAGTGAAACATTTCAGAGCTCCCCTGGATATATCAAAAAATAAGCTGAAACGTTTACTGGCACACTAAAACCGACGAACTTTCAAGAAAACAAAATTCTCAGAAATATGAAATTCCCTGAAAAGCTTTTTATGAACTAGCTAAGTTCTTATCTTTGCTGTAGAATGTGTGAAGAAATATCTAGACGCCAACTGCTCAGGGCATATTGGGTTCCCACAATTTATCACCGACGAGCCTTCATTTCAAAAATGCAAAGCAACTATGAACTCATCAGCAAGAATTGATTTCCTGGTGAGCCATACACAACCAGTGATCCAAATGTTGTTTGAATTACACACCTTACTTGACTTATAAGCCATGCTATTTTCCAACTTTTGTAGGCAAACTCCGCAAAATGGGAGCCGCCTCATGGGAGGTTTCGACTCTTCTATCCATGGCCACAATATGTCAAAGTTGGTTCTGTACTACGCCATTGTGCCTATGAGGTTATGGCTCTGCATGGATGCATTCACTCAAAGATTCAGGTTTTTGTTACATGAAAAAAATAAACCAATTTACTAAAAAGAGTGGGGTTCAAATGCGTGATGTCTTTCATGCCTCATTCGTGGCTCATGTTCTTATCTTCGCTTTCAAAGTCCAAACAGTCAACCCAAACCGCTCAACATGATCTCCATATTAAAATGTGCTTGGAGAATCAATTTTATATTTTTAGAAACTTTTTACTATTTTTTTAGATAGTACAAAATTATTATTTTTCAGATGATTGTAGACCATCCAAAAATAGTGATTTTGTTCCGATCTAAAAACATAGTAAAAAAGTTTCAAAAATATTAAATTTGGTCTCCAAGCACATTTTAATATGGGAATCGCATTGAGCAGTTTGAACCAACTATTTGGAGTTTGAAAACGGAGATAAGAACGCGAGGCACGAATGAGGCATTTGAACCCTACTCTACTAAAAATACAGATTACAGAAACCCTACTTGGATTACAAAGTTGATGATGTTTATTTCTTCATTTTCCAGGAAATTTATTGCATGAAATTGGTCGCAGAACCAGAAATTAGCGAGGCAGCATCTCGAGCCACCGAGCTGCTTTGCCAATTGGCAAATAACCTAAGCGAAATGAAGCATAATCCTGTTGAAACAATAAACATATTAAAATCTGTTCACGGCTCTATATATCGGTTGCAACAATCTGGAGCGTTCAACTCAATCCAATTTACAACCTTGAGAAACAGCTTTCCACTAAATCTCACGGATTATCACACCATGCCCAAAACTAATTCTTGCACAAATGCATTATTGAAAGAGGCAAGAAGGTTGAATTCGTGGCCATCAATCAATTCTCACCAAATGGAAGATGCACGAAAAATTGATCGGGGCAAAATTTTGAGGAGGACAGAAATAGAATATCCAAATAGCATGGAAGCATTGTCATCCCGCATGTTTGTTTCATTACTAATCGAGTTTGTTGTGAAGCTTGATCACTTGGTTGATGCTGTTGATGAGCTCTTCAAGCTGGCCAAGTTTGATGAGCATGTTGTGTAGATACAAAAAAAGATGGAGACCAGCTTTTCATGTATAAAATATTTTGATCAAGCAAAACAATATATACCTTTAAAATTTTTCTGTTGTGGAAGACTGCTAATTCTATGTTCATGGCCACATTTGGTCTATTTTTAATTAGGAAAGGGACCTTTTTTGCTTCCTTTTATGGTCACAACATATCAAAACCATAATACATGTGCATGCAGCATGATATATAATTATACGCTGATCTGGGATGTCCACTAGAACTTCCGTAGTCAAACATAAACAGTCTACTGTCATGTAGCCAATAATTCATCGGACCGTCAACACTGATCTTGAAAAGTACCATTCCTTTCTGTTCTCCGATCAGTTGCCGCGGGTTGGCTATTTATTCGCGCCTTTGCTGGAAACCACTGGCTTTTGCCTTGTGCAGATCAAAATCACATTACAATCTATTTTGACACCTCCTTGGGGAGCGACACAGATAGATATCCTATTGCCTTGCTTCAACTCTGCTTAGGCCACCGCTACCTCATCTTTCAACGTCTCTACTGTGAAATTATCCCTGATAAGTTGTGTGATTTTCTCAAAGATGATCGTTTCTTCTTTGTTGGAGTTGGGATTAAAGAGGATGCAGAGAAGCTTGACCGGGGGAAACTTTTTAATGCTGAGAGAAGGCGGCTTTGTGTTTTCTGAAAGATAGCAGTTTTTTTTAATTGTGGGTTTTAACGCATCAAAGTGTGCTAAATTTGAAATAACTAATGTCTGTCAAATACAACTGATTTAATGATTTTTTTTTTTTTGAGTAAAGGTTTATTGAAGTTTTAATATATGGATCATTAATCCCCTGTTTCTCGAATTGCCCATCACCTATGAAAGTTAAATGTCGGGTTGATACATCTGCATTCCAGGGAAGGAATTTATCTGAATGATATGCATGGCTGACAACTTGACATATCAATATATCATGTATTGTATGGTTAGTAATGTAATGCATTTCTAATAGCGATATAGCATGGTAAGAATCATCTTAATTTTGTTAATTATTTATCCCAATGTTAACACTCAATTGCGGTAAAACAGATATGGTATAGAGGTTGCGCACCTAGTGGATCTTGACAGTGTTTGATATATATTTCGGTGGAGGGAAGAGAAGACAAATTTCACAAATCTCTTTTACTATTTTGTATTTCTCTCTTCTGCTTTTTTTACAACAGAATACAACTCTTAAGACTCTTGAAATTCGTATACAACATAAATGTAAAAACAGAATTCTAAACAGCAGCAGTTAAATTCTGATCCTTGGTTACTAAAACTGCAATAACTTATTATAGGAAACTCCAAACGACTTGAAACTTGAACCATCAGAAACTAGACTCCAAGACATGTCAAATAGACTCCTCATTTGCCCAGAATGATCTAGAATTGCCCTTTCAAATTCGCTCATTAATCAGCCTCAAAATCTGTCCAATGTGCAGTCACGAATTTAATGGCAAATTAAGTTTATTCATCAACAGATCTCCGAGACCTTGCGGTCAAGAACATGGAGAAGCGCGGGATGAGGCAGCGGGAATTGAAGAATCTGGCGAGGGATGTTATGTGGGTTGCAAATGGAGAAGCCAAGGTGGGTCACGCTTAGCAACTTGCACCTGGTTTCCATTACTTGGTGATCTTTATACAAAAATTTGGCAGAATCAGTATTAAATCTAAAGAATCGTTGATAACTTACCAATTCAAAGCAAATTTCATCGATTCTTTGATGTATTAAAGAGGGAAATAAATCTGTTGTTATTCCGATCCCAACCATTTAAAGTTTTCCATGTACGAATCTCAATGAAAAAAACTTTTTCATGCACGAATGTTGATGAAGTTGAATGGTTGGGATCGGAATAACAGGACCCTGTTATTCCATTGGAATAATAGCAGATTTATTTTCATTAAAGAGAGCCGAAGTTTATATTTATAGCACAGCTTCAAAAAAAAAAAAAAAAAAAAATCACTGTTTTTGGAAATTTCGAAATGTACCATGGCCGCACTGGTATTGTGCGGCCCCTTTTACTGGGGACCGCATAATGCCGATGCGGACCCTGAAATGGGGCCGCACAATGCCGGAGCGGCCCCGATTTTTTTTTTATCAGAAATATTTATTTGTTTGTTTGTAAAGTTGTTTAATTATTTTTGTTTTAAATGTCATTTAATCTGAAATTTTTGTTCGTTTGTCTGCAAATATAAAGAAGCACTAATAATAAATATAAAGGAGCCATATAAAGAAGCATACAATAGAACAATATAATGCTAATGTTCTCACGAGTACATTAAAGATACGTCTAATAAACTGAATATAAACAATGTTGTTACTAATACAATTAAAACTAGATAAACATCCAATCCATTGATAGACTCTTAACCTGCAAATTTTGAAATAGTGACTGTTAAATATGATTGTTTTAATATTTTATTAAAAGTTAAAATTGATTAGTAAACAAAATTAATTACCTCGTGCGTCTCGAGCAACTCTGTTCTGTTTTTCTTGTGTATTTCGGTTGGCTTGATGGCCTCTTCTCATATTATTTAATAAGTCCAACCACATCGGAATCCTGTTGTGTCGTCTTCTACCCAAAGAAATGTTTTTATCCTCTGGAAGAAAGATAGGGCCCTCGTTTTCTGGCCATTCTGACTGATTTTCATGCACACGCCATTCAGCCTTCCATGTGTTGATCAGTGTCTGGATGTGGTAGTAGTGACTTACAAAGATGCTAGGGTCGATGCCTCGGAGATGGCACACGAACAGAACATGAGAACACGGTATTATGTCCAATTGAAGCTTCTAACATGTGCATTCCATCATGTGATCATCCCTGATGATCACCGTGTATTTGAAATTGGCCTTGGTAAATCGGCCATAATCGTCAGGTATGAAAGCATGAACTTTCTCTTGTGTGGAGGTTACATCGAACTCGTTGTAGTTGCCAAACCCCCCAAGCGTCTTCATAGTATCGGACCTCTCGAACTGTTTGTTAATAAGCTACGAAAAATTAAAAAAATAATAAAGAAATCAGATTTTTTTAACGAAGTTCCTAAAAAATTATGAAGAAAAAACTACAAATAAAAATACATGATGCACACAACATGAGAACTGTTGACCTTGACTGGCTTCAAATTCTGCTTTGGCCCTTGATAGGGCCCTGTTCCACAGGCCCTTTTACATGTTCTATCTGTGCCATAAAAGACCCGGGATTCAGACATCTCTAAGAGGCCAACCCGAAGTCATATGAAAAGCCCAAGTTTTACTAAATCGGGCCCCATAAACGCCCTCAAATGACCTGGCCCGAAAATAGGCTTGAGCCACCGACATGCGGGATAACAGCAGAAACGGCTGGCATTACTGCCCACGTCCCTCATAAATCGCCCGGGATGGCGGTTATGATTGGACTATATAAGGCAGGAATTTCTATTAGACAGGGACTGCATTTTTTTGGCTAAGAGAAATATCATACAGGTTAGAGTCCGAATATCTCTAAACCTCCCCAAGTTCTCAACTCAATCCACACTTCGGCCTGTCATTCCTTGACACTTCGAATTCAGCCTAATCTTGTTCCCATACGGCCTCATCTCCCGAGATAGGACGTATCAGCCCTCCTTTGCACAAATCATGTGAGACATTTGTAAAATGTGTCTTCAATTATTGCGGCCACCGGTAACTTACGAGATGACCTGAAGATATTATTTAGCGATTCAAAATCGTTTGTAGTCATAATTTCCCCAATGGTAACCACCGTCCAACGCTTGGAATATCTTCTATGGTTTCGGACACTCGTTCTCATCTTGATCCAAATACTTATCCACACCATCCAGCCAATTGAGAGCACGGTCACATACATCCCCCATTGCTTGCATTCCTTGCTCGTATCTCCTCATCTTCCTCTTAGCCACACATATCCTAAAAAACTTGATTGCCGCCTCACTGCAATCGTTCTTCTTCATGTTCTCGGCTATGTGAGTAGCACAAAGACGGATGAACACATTGATTCTCATCATTATCGTCCTATCCCAAATCATCTTGTATGAACACCTTCTTGACACCCTCACAACCAATGCATGAACTACACAATCTTCGAAACTCTCTGATTCTACCAGTGAAAAAGCCAACGGGACAAGCTGATTTTCTGCATCATAGCCGCATGCAATCAACAACTTGCATGTGTTAAAACAATCAAATTAATTTCATAAGAGCCGAAATCAACTAAATTAAATAAAGTTAATTAAATAAATTAGTTACCTTTGTACCGGCCTGACATGAAACATGCATCAACGGTGATGACTGGTCTGATGTGTTAAAAATAGCTATGCACGGTCCAAATGCCCAAGCCGTCCTATGGAAATACTTGTATGGTCCAGGTTTACCAGTGGAAAATGAGGTCACCTCAAACAATGTTTCTGTCAATAAATTAAAAAAAATAAGTTCAATTGTTGATTTTGTTACAATGATGTAAAAAAGAAGGAACAATATAGTACCTGGGTTCTTTCTCTTGATTTTTCTAACAACGGAACTATAAGAGCGTATGACCCCTCCCAACTACCAAATTGACGAGCAATTGCCAACTCATGGCCACGCCACAGTTTGTTGTACGTCGGTATCTGACCGTTGTATCTTTCAGCAACAGTGATCTTGACAGCTTGGATACTCAAATCAACATCGTTCCTCATGTGAGCCGATATGCAATCGGCAACCATACTAGCCGACAACTGTGCATGATCTATTCTTGTCGCATCCGCGTGACAGGAATGTTTTGTTGGGCACTTGGAGACACGCCATTGTGTACCGTAACCGGTGGCCTTTGCGAGTATGTACCAGCCACATCTACTGTCCTTGCACTTGAACCTAATTCTGGTGGTGTCACTGTGCATATTCCTTATCTCTTTGTTGCAAAGTATGTGAAACCTGGCAATTGCGCTCTTCATTTGCTCTTTTGAGTCATATGTTTGTCCCTCAGACAATTCATTCTCATACTCTGCCCTCCTTCCAAACAAACCCGAATTTGCTTCCTGAAATCCTGATGTGTCATTGAAAGCATAATCGAGTATTGAAACCCGCGATCCATTAACCGAAACCCGTGATCGACCCTAAAAGTCCTCTCTCGTTCAAGCACAGGCCCGGTATCTTCCTTATCACTATGATCGCTCATACCCTTAGGATCAACATCACCCTAATTTTCCTCTGCCCCTAGTAATTCCGGATCCACTGTTTCATCGATTTCATCTGGTTCACAAGATTGACCCTAATGAGCGGTCCGACTAGATAAAGGCTGGTCAGTCCGAGGTGGGGCCCGACGGGAGGGCTGACTACTGGACGGTTGGTCCCTCTGAACTAGGGTCCGGCTACTAGACGGTTGGTCAATTTGGACAGGAGACAGACTAGAGCCTGATGAGTTACCCTGACTACGACCCTAGATTAACCTCTTAGCTGGGTTGGTACGCCGGGCTCTGGTAACCTCCATATATAGGTGAATTATCTTGTATGCATCCCTAGAAAAACTCATGGTTTGGTTGTACAATACCTGCCAGACTCCCTCATTCTGAATTGGAAAGAGTTGGAACTAGGTTTGTGCTGAAACTAGTTGGCATGCTAATTTTGGCCTCAATTTTAAGGTCATACTGACCCAGATCCAATCTCAAACTCTGACATATACTCGATTTAAGCCCCACATAATCAGTACCCGGCAATACCAAAATCACAGTAACAGGTCTGATACTATAAACCCGATTAGGACCTGTTAAAACATCCACACCAGTATAAATAAATACCATAAGAGCCATTTTCAATCCAATACACAAGAAACTTAAAATTAAAAATTAACTAAATTAATTATTAACCTACTGAAAATTAAAAAAAATGAAAAGAAGAGAAAAAAAAAAATTATAGATCAGAGGTTGTGTCCAGGAAAGAATGGGTGGAGTGTCAAATGAATTTCTCTCTCCTTGACGGGATTATAAAAGAAAGGGACCGCAGGGGCATTGTGCGGCCCTGGGACCGCTCCAGCATTGATCAGACAAACGAACAAAAATTTCAGATTAAACAACATTTAAAACAAAAACAATTAAACAACTTTAAAAACAAATAAACATTTCTGATAAAAAAAAAATCGGGGCCGCTCCGGTATTGTGCAGCCCCATTTCAGGGTCCGCATCGGCATTATGCGGTCCCCAGTAAAAGGGGCCGCACAATGCCAGTGCGGCCATGGTACATTTTGAAATTTCCAAAAACGTTGGTTTATTTTTTTTTAAGTTGTCCTATAAATAAAAATTTCGGTTAAAGAGAGAGGGTTTGTCAAATTTGTTGCTTGAGTCATGGTAGGAAAATTGAAGAAACAGAGAAATGTATCTGATTAATGGAACAAAATATTGGATGTTTTGATTTTTGAATTTCAGGACGTCATCAGATGCAGCTAAAATGAAGAAAACCCAAGTACTGACAAGAAGTTTTCGACTTATTCCCAATTAAGTTTCACTAAAAAGGGAGAAAAATGAATCGATTAATTAACTTATGGCCAACTTTTGTTTTATTTCAACTTCAGTATTTTGTGAAAAACTTCTTTGACATGACAAAATGACTTAATCACTGTCTTAAGTGAACAAAATAGCATAATCAGCTTGAACATACCTGGGCTAAGATATTGTAGGACACCAGTCGAAATTTATATCATGACAAAAATTTAAATTGGAAGCAATAGAAATTTAATCTCAGAATAGTATTTCATATCTGAAGCAAAAATCTAGTACATGATATTATTGGTACAACGTTATAGTCATAGTCAATCTTGAATGAGAAAGATGTAAAATTATAAGATAAACTAACTTCAGTGAAATCCTTCTACACAAAAAATGTTCATCACCTTAATCTAACCGCAATAAAAAAGAAAAGAAAAAGAATCCGAGTGTGGCTGCCCGATGATGACCAACTAGTGTTGTATCAAGATAAGGATGCCCGATGATGTCTTGGGTTATTTTGGAGGGCTTGTGGTTGATACTATCATTAAATAATTTCCTCTTTTGTAAGTTAACTATGTTTCTTAATGAAGCAGGGCCTCGGCCTTTTTAACCAAAAAAAAAAAAGAAAAGAAAAGAAATGAGCTATATCAAAGATTGGTAGATTTCACCAATTTGAGACCTGGCCTTGCAAAACGTTTAATTGGCAAATCACCAAACTGGTAAGGCACAAACAGAACAAAGAGATTTCTTTGGAACACTGTTCACGAATGAGAAAAAAAAATGACCAGAGGTGTTTTTCAAGAACTCAGTTTAACAGAAAAACCCAGTAAGAGATTGTTAAACTGAGTTTTTCAAGAACACTGTTCATGAATGAGAATTTAAGCAGATTCGTTTCCCCCAGGACTCGTAGCTCATTAATTAAAGAAAATTCAACCTACGTCAATTTCATTAAATAAAATATATATTACCAATCAACAATCATTAAGTTTCGTTAAAGATATTATTAGAAATTATTTAAAAAGAGTTAACCAGTAATTAATACTCATAGGGTAACTTTTTTTAAAGGTTATGGCGTGGTGACTCTTTATTAAAAAAATGGGAAATTTTACAAATTATTTTTTCTAAAGAGTCAAACAAATTAAACATATACCTTCTTATCATATTTCTTGATAAAAATGTCCCTTTCCTTCTTCTCCCTGGAGCTCCAGGTTACTCTCCCTCTATATTAATTATATTTGTCTTCGACTAATAATAAAATTAGTTGAGTCACAGATTAGTTCTAATTTGATTAATGAACTTAAAGTTTAATCATATTAGAAAAGAAAAGAAATGAGCTATATCAAAATTGGTAGATTTCACCAATTTGAGACCTGGCCTTGCAAAACGTTTAATTGGCAAATCACCAAACTGGTAAGGCACAAACAGAACAAAGAGATTTCTTTGGAACACTGTTCATGAATGAGAAAAAAAGAATGACCAGAGGTGTTTTTCAAGAACTCAGTTTAACAGAAAAACTCAGTTTAACGAGATCATGACCACCGTTACCAGTTTAACAGAAAAACTCAGTTTAACAATCGGTGAGAAAAAAAAATGACCAGAGGTGAACAAATCGGGGAAAAATGAAATGAGAAAATTTTCGTTTTTTAGGGGAGAGAGCGCCATTGTCTCTTCAATTTTAATTCTAACTGGATATAGTGTGTAGGACGTGTGGCTGTACGTATGGTGAGTCTTATTTTAACTAAATTTAAACTTCTACGTAAAAAAAGATATATTTAATTAAAAGATGACAGATTATGTGATTAAAGAGCTGAGATTAAATCTGAAATTTCGTCTTTCCATCATAACCATCGGCGGATAGGACACCTAACCTGCTTAATAAGGAATGGAGATTCTGATATTGGAACAATGAATTATCCCTAGGCCTTGAAAGGGTTCTGGCCAGGCTACTCTCTTGGGCCTCAGTTTTTTCTGCTATTGTGTCGGGCCTAAATTCTAAAACTCAACAGCAGTTGGTTTCTGAGTTTTAGGCCCATCATTTCTCTAAACTAGTTAACAGAAATAATGGCAGCGCCGGATCTAAAGTCAAATCATTATCCTTATTTTCTTTTTAATTTTAATCACGTATATTGAAATTTAATTAATTTTTTCTTAATATCTTTATATAATTAAGTTCATATAATAAAAATGTTTTTTTTTTAATTTATAATAAAAATGTTAAATGTATAAGTATATAACTGTAGTTAGAGTTTGATGGTTATAAACACTTTGGTTCAAATTTCAGTAACATGATCCCGTATTCCCATGTAAACGTGTAAGATTAAAGTACCATATTACCATGATCACATGCGGCAGAAACTGTGTGACCACATTCTGCCTGTATGTTTAGAAACAGGATTGTAGGCGAATATTGCAAAATTAAAGTTCCATACATGATTTACGAATTTTTCTTATATCAAACATATTTAAAAAAATTCTGAAAAACAGAATTAGTAGGTCGATATCACCGTTCCACAATCCACATTTTGCTACTACCGAGACTGAGCGGTGCATATGCACTCTCTCGTTAATTTGTCACCTCGGCTTCTCCGCATTTGCTCTCGAGCAGATTATCATTTATATTTTCATTCGCCTTCTCGGCTTCTCCGCTTTCTTTCCATATATATGTGTGTGTGTGAAGAGAGCTTTGACAGCCTCTGCCATTAAGTTTTTCAAAACAAGAGAGAGATGGGGATCTTCTACGACGATACCAACTCAACCTACATCGTTAGAGCCGTCAACAACGAGATCATGACCACCGTTACCGACTCTGGCGACGTAGTTTCTGACTGGATCGACAACATCCTCCGCATCCACCACCGTCGCCTCGACCGCCTAATCGTCGGCCTCGATGTCGAGTACTGGCGTCCCATTAACTTAGATGGCACCTATGGGTGGAATGCCGTTGCCTTGCTCCAACTCTGTGTTGGCCGCCGCTGCCTCATCTTTCAACTCCGCTACAGTGATTTTATTCCTGATAAGTTGCTTGACTTTCTCAAAGATGATCGTTTCAAATTTGTTGGAATTGGGATTAATTCAGATGCAGAGAAGCTTAAGCAAAGGTACGTAACCTTTTGTACTCGGCTGTAATTATGGGCCTACAAGAATGAACAGCATCCCTCAAGGATCCGCGAGGGATACTGTCGGTATATCCTCGCGGATACTCCCGTCGCTAATAGAAAAAACATCTTTCTGTCGGTATATCCTCGCGGATAGTCACTTTTTACTCTCGCGAACACTGTCTCAGTTTTGTAGTAGAGTGAAGGTGTATCTATGTTCTCTGTAAGATGGTCATTTTCTGATTTTGTGGTTTTAACGCAAAGAATTTTACTAAAATTTAATTATATAATACTTTAGTCCTTCAAATATAGTTGATTTAATGGAGGGGTTTTTTGAGTAAATTTTAATTGAAGTTTTACTGAAGATTTATCTGAGTGTTATGAATGGCAGACAACTTAACATATCAATATATATTGTACATGGTTAGTAACTTAATGCATTTCTAATAGCATGGTAAGAATCATCTTCATTTGTTAACTGTTTATCCTGATGTTAAGACTCAACTGCGGTAAAATAGATATGGTATAGAGGTTGGACACATAGTGGATCTCCGACACCTTGCAGCCGAGCACTTGGAGAGGCCGGCAATCAAGCAGTGGGGGCTGAAGAAACTAGCGTACAAGATCATGTGGGTGCAAATACAGAAGCCAAAGATGGTCATACTAGGCAACTGGGGGGAGCGCGTGCTGTCAAAAAAGCAGATCGAGTATGCGACTATCGACACATTTGTGTCGTTTGAAATTGGGCGGATGATTTATGCCGGAGAAATCTGATCTGGGAAGGATGGAGCTGTGTTTTGCAGTTAGGGTTTCTCATTATTTGATGGACCTGATCTCTGTGTTTCTGTTTGGTGAAAATGATAAAATAGTTATGGATGTTGGTAGTAATTTTGTAGTATCATGCATACCAATATATTTTTTTGAAATAAAAAGATGAAGGTTTATCCTTTTAACTTTCATTTAATATTCATATATATAAATGACTCTCTTATCGAAGTTTCGGCCTTTTGAAGATAGAAATGCAGTAAATATATTGCATTGTCAAAATTGTTGATAAATTATATGCATGCAAGAAGAGTTAATGATTTGTTAAATTTTTGTTTGGTCCATTGTATCTAAAAATTTACAGTTTAAGCTTCTAAATCTGTGACAAACCTCCAGTATTACCAATACTTAACAACACATTATGAGAAGGAACCGTCTCTATACTCCAATAATATAGACCCAGTTAACAAATCAGCAAGCTAATTACCAATAATATAAAAAAAAAAGTAATTAAATCGGCGTTCTGAATTCATAATGAATTCCTTATGAACCAAAAGAGGAACTAAAATCTGCACACTCTAAAAACTACTATTAACAATATACCAAATTATTTAAAATTTTAATAATGTCAAGCACTCAATCCGGAAAGTACTTAAATTCAACGGACCAATCAAATTAACTAGCTTAAAAATTCAGATAAATTGACACCAAGCATTTTTGTGAGTTCAAATATAAATTAGCTTCACTCAAAAAGTAAGAGCAATGGTGGTATGTGCTTCGACAAACTAAACTATAAAATCTATCAATGAAAAATGAATTTAAACTATTTAAACCGATTTATTTCACTAGAATTGCGTTAACATGCTAAATTTATTCTGTAAATAAACATTCTTTATACCTTTTTCCTAATATATATTTGTTGATCGCAATTCGCCGTCAACCATATAAAAAACATGTTAAATTTCTAAATATTTTATTTCATTTATAATATATTCAACCGGTCAAAAATGATGAAAAATGAATACATTAGAAATAATTTATGAATGATATTTTATCGTTTGATTTTACACTAAATTAATTTCTAAATTTCACATGTAATTAAATGCATCACTCATGAAATAATTTAGTTTTAACGGTTTGAAGTCATCGATCGAAACTAATTCGATTAGTTATTAACCTCACCAAACACAATTCTAAGCTTAAAAACATATATATTTGCTTCACTCAAAAACTAGTGCAAAAAAAAAAAAGACTTTGCATTAAACATAAAACTTCTCAATTTATTGGAATGATTCTTTCTGTTTCGCATACCTTAATTAACGGTATCCATCTCAATCTGAACACCACAATCTCTCTTTCTATCGAATTGAGCTCAGATGTGATTCTTTTAATTTATTTTTGATCAAATTACTAATATGTATTAATTAATTTATTTGAGAAGTGATAACCGTACTTTTTATATATGCATCTCAAATGTATTTATATTTCAAAACAAAGTCTTTAACTTAAATTAGATTAGGAGGAGCTGTAAATATTTTGACACTTTTTTTTTCAATACAAAAGTTAAAGGATGACCTTTAACCTTGAAAAAAAAAAAATAGATTTTGAGGACAGAATATCCAAAGAGCATGGAAGCATTGTCAGTGTCATTCTGCATGTTTGTTTCATTGCCAATCCAGTTTTGTTGGAGGCTTAACACTTGGTTGATGAGCTCTTCAAGCTGGGTTTGAGGAGCATGTTGTGTTCACACAGAAAGGACGGGCACCAGATTTTCATATATATATTATTATGATCAATCAAAACAATATACCGTTTTAATTTTTCTCTTTCGCTCTAGATATATATAAGAATTTTTTTTTTTTTTTTTTTTTGCATATATAGTCTCTTGCTTCGAAGTCATAACATTTACTTAAGGCCACTAGTACCGCCTTCATTTTTTTCATCAACAATTCTATCTTAAATCTAACTAATAGATGAAACGGATTGGTCGATAAGCACTACATTTATAAACATTTGAAAAGTGAAACATAAGATGTTAATTTTTATTTTAATTGTTCGATATTTAAAATTATATAGTCAAATACTTATCCTTCAACTAGCCCATAAAATCTGATCACATGCGGCAGAAACTGTGTGATCGACCACATGCGGCCTGTATGGGTCAGAAACAAGATGCATGGAATGCAAGTCATGCAAGTATTGCACGATTCAGATTTCACACATAATTTTGCGAATACATCTTATATATATCAAGCATATTTAAAGTTTTCTGAAAAACAGAGAAGGATAAAATTTCTCAACGTTCCACAATATATCCACATTTACTACTACCGAAACAAATTAAGTGGTGTTGGTGCATGCACTCTTTTACATTTGTCTCCTCGGCTTCTCTACATTCTGCTCCCGAGAAGATTATTCATTATCTTTTCCTTCGCCTTCTCGGCTTCTCCCCTTCCTCTCCATATATATATGAGAAACAGGGAGATCGTGAGAGAAAGGCGAGAGAGGCCGGAGAGATGGGAATTTGTTACAATGAAGACAAGTCGACTTACACCATCACAGCCGTCGATAACATTATCGAGGCCACCGTCACCAACAAAGGCCATGTGGCAGCCAAATGGGTGGATGACATCCTACTTATAAACCATGGCCACCTTAGCGACCTGATCGTTGGCTTCGATTTAGAGTGGTGCCCCAATACCTTATATGGCACTAGAGGAGAAAATCCTGTTGCCTTGCTTCAACTCTGCGTAGGCCATCGCTGCCTTATCTTTCAACTCCTCTACTGTGATTTTATCCCTGATAAGTTGTGTGATTTTCTAAAAGATTATCGGCACCGATTTGTTGGAGTTGGGATTAAAGAAGATGCAGAGAAGCTTGAGCGGGGGTAACTTCTTTATACTCAGTAATTCTAGTTACGGGTTAAGGTTGATTGCTTTGTGTTTTGATTTCCTGATTTTGTTGGTTTTTGTGGATAGAAGTCTACCAAATTTGAAATAACTAATAGTGTTAGTCTTTGAATCATGAGGGGTTAATTTTCTGAATAAAGGTTTATTGATGTTTTTAATATATTGATCCTTTCCCTGTTTCCTCAAGTTGCCCATGACATCTGTAAGTTAAATGTAGGGAAGGAATTTAAATTTATCTGAGTGTTATGCAAGTCCGACAACTTCACATATCACTATATATATTATGTATTGTATGGTTAATTATATATATATTTATATCCTCATGCTAAGAGTTAATACTCAATTGCGGTAAAACAGATATGGCACAGAGGTTGCGCACCTAGTGTATCTCCGACACCTTGCTGAAGAGCACATGGTGAGGCCGGAGATGAGTCGGTGGGGGTTGAAGAATCTGGCGAGGGAGGTCATAGGGGTGCAAGTGGATAAGCCAAAGAGTGTCACGCTTAGCAACTGGGGTAAGCGCGTCCTGTCAAATAAGCAGATCGAGTATGCGGCTGTCGATGCCTTCGTATCGTTTGAAATTGGGCGGATGCTTTATGCCGGAGAATTCTGAGAGATTCTGTGAAGGATGGCGCTGTGGTTTGAAGTTAGGGTTTCTTCTTATTTGTTTTCTGTTTGGTGAAAATGATAAAATAGACATGGAAGTTGGTAGTAGTTTAGTAATATCATTTTAATGTTATGTATGGTCGTATGTTTTTGCAGCCGTGGTTGCATTCGAATCCGTTATGACATTCATATAGTTTAATTTCTTTCGTCTTTACGGCTTTTTGAAGATAGATAGAAATGCAGTATAACTGCACTGTCAAAATTATTTTTGTTGTTCTTTTTTTTTTTTTTGCATTCAAAAAATGTTGTCTATATGCTTGCAAGAAGTGTTGCATGATTTGCTAACTTTTCGTTTGGTCCATTAATTGTATCTAAAATACTACAGTTTAAGCTCCTATATTTATTAGTTCGTTGTACCAATTGTTGCTAAAATATCAACAGAGTATCAGAGGCCGGGGGACTGTCCTAGCTAGGGGAGAAAACGGTATGGATAATATCCGATCCATATTTGAAAAATTAGATGTAGATATTCGATATCTGATCAATATCCGTGTGAATATGGATACTGATATGGTTTTACGTTTCAATTATCTGTATCTGAATAGTAGATATATATATATTATATATTTTAATATATATTAGGAAAAAAATATTGTTATTCACTATTAAAATTAGATAAATATTATAAACTTTGATATTTTTTAATATTATTTTAATAAATATCCGATCCAATTCATATCCGTATCCGGAAAATTAAAAAGGTTGTGGATATAGTTTTACCACTATCCGCTCCATATTCGCTCCGTTTTCACCCCTAGGACGAATTGAAATCTGCTGAAATCCTGAATCCAACTGTCCAACTTTTTCTATGCACGCATCTCAAAACAGCTCGACAGATGTATATGAGAAAGTAGGAATATTAAGAACACTGTTCACGAATGAGAATTTTAGCAGATTCGTTTCCCCAAGACTCGTAGCTCATTAATTAAAAAAAAATCAACTTACGTCAATTTCATTAAATAAAATATATATAACCAGTCAACAATCATTAAGTTTCGTTAAAGATATTATTAGAAATTATTTAAAAAAGAGTTAACCAGTAATTAATACTCATAGGGTAACTTTTTTTAAAGGTTATGGCGTGGTGACTCTTTACTAAAAAAATGAGAAATTTACAAATTAATTTTTCTAAAAAGTCAAACAAATTAAATATATACCTTCTTATCATATTTCTTGATAAAATGTCCCTTTCCTTCTTCTCCCTCTCCAGGTTACTCTCCCTCCCTCTCCCTCTAGATTAATTATATTTGTCTTCGACTAATAATAAAATTAGTTGAGTCACAGATTAGTTCTAATTTGATTAATGAACTTAAAGTTTAATCATATTAGTTCTAATGTGATTAATCTACGCCATTACTGTACCTTGCTTGAGAATAATCAAATTAGTTATAATTTTTCTGTTCTTGTAAAATTTTATATACTTTTAAGTATTATTTAATGATGTTTTATATAGAAAAATTATACAGAAAATCAAGGCAACACAGGATTGGAGCATGATTTCACATTTGTAGAACAAAATTCTGTCAAAATTGTATAATTTTTTTCTGAAAAGAAGGTTAATTTGTATGCCAAAGGATGTGGAGTGTAATTGAAATATAAAACCAACGGTGCATTTCAACTCTACTATTTGTATAATGTTTCCGTCAATATGCATATGTGTGCACCCATTGTACTACAATAGCTAGCGTTTGTAAGCTAGATAGCTTGCATTAACTGAGATTTTGGTCTCATTTCTTGTAAATTAACTCTTGTTTCATGGAAATGAAATGGACATCTTGGATGTCTTTTATCAAAAAAAAAAAAATAGCTAGCGTTTGTGTATGCCATAGCTAATAAAATTTGTGCTACAATATCTACTTTATTTTTGTATTGATTTCGAACGTATTTTTAATCTACAGTTTCACACCATGCATGATGAAACTTATAATGCAATATTTAAGGAAATGTGGCAGAGAAAAAAGTAATAAAATTTCTCGAAAATATATAAAAAAGAAGTGTTTGGAATTTGGATAGAAGAATCAAGGCATTCATAAGAAAAAAAGACACGCTTTAAATGTTACAAAAGTAGTACATGTATTATTACATAATAGAGAGAATGAACTGTATTATTAAAAAAAAATAGGGAATTTAAACATGGCGTTAAAAATCCCCCCATATTTTTTTTCAAATAACGAAAAGTAAAATAGCATTGTGAATAAATGGAATGAATAATGACAGCAAGATGTACATAATTACATAAAGCGCAGGCGGAAATGCTACGTCAAAATTGATTGCAAGACCCCACCTACTAAATCTAGCTCCATCTCAATTCAAAATGCAAAAATACTTTACAAATACAGCTATATAAATACTCGATTTTTTTTATAAATTAAAAATTTAATTATTAGGAAAAGAATTTTTTTTTTCGAAAGATAGATATAACCAGCACTGTATTATTCATGCAGTTTTATGCATCTATTTTTCGAAATGAAAATTTGATTTATTTCTAAAAAAATGCGTATAGTCTCTCGTAACCTTGAAGTCACGTACTTCTTAAAGGAAAGTTCATTTCGTATTGTCGTATCAACTATAATTGAAATTTTCTTGACCAAGTTTTAAAATTAAATGTCAGCGGACTTTGAATAAAATCAAAATTCGAATCTAATTGAGTATGTCGAACAGAAAGTAGATACGAATTGTTGATTTTGCATGATTATCAATATTGTCATGGATATTAATTTCAGCCGATTTCCCGCGATGCGACGGTTCCTCTTTTTTAACAGTAATTAAATTATTAAAAGGATAGATAATATTTTGCAATATTTAATACAATACAATGATTTCAATATGCCACTTGACGACAGTCTTTAGATCCCCTTAAAATTTTAATAATGAGGAAATTTTGAATATGTTCCGATCGAATCAAAAATATTTCTCAATGTTTGACCCCTTTATTAATTCCAAAAAGTTTATTCTAAAGTAAATACTTAAAATCTTACAGTAAATTATAATCATATTTAAACTAAATTATAAGCATAAAAATCATCCCCATATTTATTTATTTTTTTGAAAAATGTTGGCAGTGGCCATCACCTTATTTTAGTGATATAAATGAAATTTACAAGGGTATTATTGTTAACAATTTGCTTAAGACATTTGAGCTTTGAAGATTAAATAAAATGTACTGCACAGTCCATAACCTGAACATATAATCCTGAAACTTATTGAAATAAGTTCATCTTTAATATAACTTAAATTCATCAATATAATTGGTGGGTTTAACTTAAAAAAATTAATAAACTAGAACTTTTGAATTTGATATATTTCATACAAATAATCATTTTATTAAGTTAATTTTGTATGATTTTTTTTTAAATGCTTAAAAGGAATTAGCAGCGGAATTTCATTATGGTTCAAACCGTTTAAACACTTATAAACACCAGTTAACGAAGTGTGTCATTAGAGATTTTAACATTAAAAACTAAATAAAACTTGTAAATGACTTAATGGCGGATGATGATATTAACACGATAATTGTTTTTATTAACACAACAACTTCAAATTTTTTATTTGTATGGACAAATTTGTTCTTGCTTAAATTCTCTCTAGATGCCATATCTTTTATAGGATGCACTTTCTTTATTAATGGTTATTGATTATTTATTTTATTTCCATAATTAAAACATCTAGTAAAATCTTTAATAACTTATTTCGAATATTTCATTTTCAAATTTATAAAGTATAGCAACAAAAAGTTTAGCATCATTTATTGTAGATAAAAAAAATAGAGAAAAACAAGCCTTCTTTTAACTGATTTTGATCAACTTAGTCGAATTTGTAGCATCGAGTACTTTGTATCTTGCATCAAAAAATTTATATTGTTGAGTTTCAGAAATAAAAAGTACAAAGTACATTCAGAATATATTATCATAATTCGTATAAATATTAGAAACTCTATTAATTGAAAATAAACTTCGTACTAAAACAAAATATTACATGCTAACAAAGTTGTTTAATGGAATAATTTTTTCATCTGTAAATGATAGATTTTTAATTTATTGTTTTCTATTCTTTGAAAATGAAATGTTTTAGAGGAGAGTTTCAGCTATAGAAATAAAAGAAATAACAAATAGCCATTAGTATGAAGAAATAGACATGTTTTTTATTGATTGGCTATCCGTATACAATTGGGTGCTTTTTTAATTATTTAATTCGACGATTATTTTCTTCCATAATTTTTTATTTTATCTTCTCACAGATGAACCAAAATAATCATGATTTTTATGTGAAATCTTATTTTGATTGAAATTAATCTAAATCTGTCATATCTGATATTATTTTATTATTGGTCTATATTTAGAAACAAAGTTAAACTCTATTATTAAATTACATAGCAATAATATATGGCCATCGTAAAATAAAGATTGAAATTTAGTTTTATATTTCTTATGCCAACTATATATACAAACAAAAGAGAACCGAAAAACATATTTAATGAAAATTAAAATCATTGATGTACACCCAAGAGATTCATGGGATATTTTTTTATTGTTGTTATTCCAAATTAGATGAAGAATATATAGTAACTAATAATGGCCCTTGTGCTAGAAGATTGCATAATTATCAGGGACCAAAAATGGCATTTGAAGGAAATATATATATATGGAGGGCAAAATTGTCTATAAAATTTAAATATTTGAAATTGTTGTGTTAAAATAAAAAGTTATTGGGCTAATATCAACACTCCTTAATGGCAAGTCTAATTATATTTCCTAATATTTGGTATGAAAATCTTCTGACGCCAAAAGAAATCAGATTGAAGGGGCGACAAAAGATACGATTCTTTTGGAAGCATCTCTCTTCCATTTCTATCCTGGTTTTTCTTGGAAGTTTGTCTTATCTGCTTAAGGTAAAAAACATCTAAACATATCCCATTTAGAAGATTTCACGATAATGTACCTTGATATGTTCAATACACCCGGCGTGTTTTGATTTTTGACCGGGACTCGTCGAATTTCCACAAAAGGCGAGGCCTCGTAGGCATAATGCGACGAATCTTCTCGGACAAAGAAGCCGATATTTTTATTAATATCTAAAATATTAATTATACCAGCTTAGCTGGGTATTTTTAAAAATACTCAAACCGGTCATTGGAATGATTTTTTTTGAAATATTTGTTAGATTACTCTTTTGATGTATAATTAGCATAATTATACTAAAATACGAGAAATTACTTGAAATTATGTTAAATTACGCTAAATTACGCTAAGAGTGACGATATCTTCACTGAGAAGGCGAAAAACGACAACGAAACTTTAAACGGTCATAAAACGGCGCTCGAGTGTCCGATTTCAGCAAATGACCACTTTTCGGAAAACTTGCGAAAGATGCATGCGTCGGTGATGGCTTTGCCATTTTTCGAAATTCAGAATTGTCAAAAAATAAAGGGAAGAGCCTCAAAACTTGAGTTGAAGTTTCCGATTAAGATTTTCATTTCTATTTTTGATCTAAGTAGCTCTGTAAATTGATTATATAATGAACTTATAGAATACCAATTTTTACTATCTTTGGAATTTATTTATTATTTTTTATGATTTATGAAAGATGGCACAAAATCGGCCTAATTTAGCATAATTTAGCGAAATTCAGCGTATTTCAGTATAATTAGCGTAATTAGAATAATTTAACGTAATTTAGTGTAATTTAGTGTAATTTAGAGTAATTTAGCGTAATTCAGCGTAATTAGCGTAATTTAGCATAATTTAGTGTAATTTAGCGTAATTTAACATAATTTCAAGTAATTTAGCGTATTTTAGTATAATTATGCTAATTATAAATCAAAAGAAGTAATCTAACAAATATTTAAAAAAAAAAAAAACCTCCTGACCGGCCAAAAAATGGCCAGTCCGAATTTTTAATCCAACCGGCCAAAAAATGACCTGTTTGGACATTTTTAAAAATACCCAGCTAAGCTTGATATAATTAATATTTCGTAATTAATTTTGGATATTATAAAAATGTCCAAACATGAAGTATTTAAACATTTTTTTTTGCAACAGCATTTAAACATTTAAAAACAAAACACATTCTCTAAATCCTGCTAGTCAGGATCGAACCTAGAACTCCCCACATGGGACATATGCCTCCGAATTCAAATCAAACGCGGTACCGGACTGTACAGAATGAGATCTGACTCGTTTGACACGAATTTAAAAGCTGACTCCTTAGAGCATCTACATCTCAGCAACTCAAATGAGTTTCTAAATAACTGTTAACTACTTTTTAGAAATTAAGATCTCTAAAGTTTCTAACTCTCACATCTCTGAAATTAATTTTAGAGTTTCTATTAAGCCACATCAGCAAACTTTACTGTATAGTTTCTAAATAAGAAACTTTTTCACATTCCTAAAACTGAATTAGAAACTGCCGCATCATATTAGAAACTTCAATACTACTAGAGACGTAGATCCTTATATTCCAAAGTGATATTGTCTCAACTGAAATATTCTACGCGGTACGGTAACGCAGATAATTATCCATTTCCCTTTTCCCAAGAATACAGTCCAAATACTCCTCTCTCCTTCAGTCCAAAGTCACTAACCTTTCGCTTCACCTTCTCTGCATTTTCTCCATTTCTGAGAGAGATTTAGATCAAGAAAAAGGGGGAAACTGATGGGGATCTTCTACGACTACACCGATTCAACCTACATCGTCAGCGCCATCGACGAAGCGATCAAGACCACCGTTACCGACTCCGGCGACGTGGTTTCTTACTGGATTGACGACATTCTCCGCATCCACCGCCGTCGCCTTAATCGCCTAATCGTCGGGCTCGACATCGAGTGGTGTCCTCACGGTTTTCATGGCACCTATGGAGAGAATCCCGTCGCCTTGCTCCAACTCTGTGTAGGCCGCCGCTGTCTGGTCTTTCAACTCATCCACTGCGACTACATCCCTGACGAGTTGAATGATTTTCTCTTGGATGAGCGGTTTCTATTTGTCGGGGTGGGGATTGGAGATGATTTGAAGAAGCTTAAGCGCGAGTAATTTTCTATCTAATTAATTTACATAAGAAAGATTAAAGTAGTGTTTCGAAACTTGTGTGGACTTTTTAAATTTTGACGCATAGAACTTCACCATACCGTTGCAGTATTTTCTTGTATCGATCCTAAACCTTTAAATGAAGTTGCGTTTATAGATATGTTATTGTCTAGCATCCTTTGATTTTTAGAAAAATTATGTAGCCTCTTTACAACCCCTGTTTCATCCTTCTTAAGAAATTTTTCTTATTGGAAATCTGATTGTTGTGCAATTTTTTTTTCCCTTTTTTTGAGAGGAAGTAGGCAGATTGCTCTTATTATACATAGTTATATTTATTACACTTTGATATTGACTTGATGCAATTACTTTTGAAGGATGTGATCTTTGTCCACACGCAAAAAAAGGCTTAATTCCTCTTTCTAACTCAAAATTCTTTTGAACTAATTAATGCTAATAATTGCATGCACATCAATTATATCTTCAAATTTAGGTTCTATTTGGCAAAACTTTATAAATCCCGCTTAACTATAGTATATTTCCATCAGCTGTATTATATTAATTGTACCGTAATGATTTTTCATGCTTTTAACTGTGGTTAAACAGGTATGGTCTGGGGGTGATGAATTCCTATGATTTACGGGATTTTGCAGCAAGGTACTTGGGCCGGCATGAGATGAAGCAGTGGGGGTTGCAGAGTCTGGTGAGGGAGGTTATGGGGGTGCACATGGAGAAACCAAGGTGGGTCAGGATCAGCAACTGGGCAAGACATGTGCTGTTCAAGGAGCAAATCGAATATGCTGCTGTCGATGCATTTGTGTCGTTCGAAGTTTTCCGGCGGTTGTATGATAGATATTTCTGACAAGGATGCATGGAATCAATGGATCAACCAATTAAATGGTGGTGTGATGGTTATATAGTGAGGGTTTCAAATACTAGATTTGGTTTTTGCCTATTGAACTTGTGTTTTCTGAAATCGAAAAGCTGGGTATTGAGTATGGACGTTTCTTTCAAAAGCAAAATAATGTTTGAAAAAAAATGTGTTCTATTGTTATTACCATCCCAGTCTTGCTTGATGTTTTATCTACTCTTTATCGGGATTTAGCAACACTATTTTTGGTATTTAGTATTTATCAATAAGATAAATTAATTTGATTTAAAACAAAGCACAAGAATGTGCAAATTAAAGAACTACTGTCATACTATGTTCTGACGACATTTTTATTATATCCAAAGTTAAATAGAAATTAATAAATATACTCAGCTCTTTTGGGTTTTGATAAAAATATCTCTACTGGCTATTAAATGGCTGGTTTTGAATTTTTTTGTCTGCCATTTAATGGCCGGTAACCTCAATTTTTTTTTTTTTAGAGACACTATAAAGAGTCAGATACTGAAATCTAACTCTAAAAATTTGAATTTTTTGTTTAAATTATTTGTTAAGTTACTTCTTTTGATGTATAATTAGCATATTTATACTAAATTACGTTAAATTATACTAAATTATGTTAAATTACTCTAAAATACGATAATTTACGTTAAATTACATATGAATATGGACGATATCTTTACTTAGAAGGCGAAAAACGACGACGAAACTTCAAACAGCCATAAAACGGCTCTCATGTGTCCAATTTTAGCAAATGACCACTTTTCGGAAAGCTTGCGAAAATACGTATGCGTCAATGATCGCTATGCCGTTTTTCAAATTTAGAATTGTCAAAAAATAAAGGGAAGAGCCTCAAAACTTGAGTTGAAGTTTCCGATTAAGATTTTCATTTCTATTATTCAATCTAAGTAATTCAGTAAATTAGTTACATAATGAACTTGTAGAATACCAATTTTTACTATTTTTTATGATTCATGAAATATGGCACAAAATCGGTCTAATTTTGCGTAATTTTGCGTAGTTTAGCGTAATTTACCGTATTTCAGCGTAATTAGCGAAGTTATTGTAATTTAGAGTAATTTAATGTAATTTAGTGTAATTCAGCATAATTTAACATAATTTCAAGTAATTTAGCGTATTTTAGTATAAATATGCTAATTATACATCAAAATAAGTAATCTAACAAATAATTTAAACAAAAATTCGAATTTTTAGTGTTAGATTTCAGCATCTTGCTCTTCATAGTGTCTCTAAAAAAAAAATTGAGGGTACCGGCCATTAAATGGCCGGTAGGCAAAAAATACAAAACCGCCCATTTATAACCAGTAGGGATATTTTTATCGAAACCCAGAGGAGCTGGATATATTTATTAATTTCTATTTAACTTTGGATATTAATAAAAATGTCGGTATGTTTTGTGTGGAAGAAGGCGAGAAGTTAAAAATGACCTGACCCTGAATAGTCTCGGTAAGAGAGGAACGTAACTAGCCAAGCAACATCTGGTCCTGGCGGGACCAAGGTAAGTAGTCAGGATTTGGGACAGAGGGGCCATCGGCTGGAGTAATAGTAGGAGGAGGAGGAAGGGTAGTGATGAATTTGGTCAAGTTATAACCATGGATGGTTGGGAGAAGTTGGGATTTCCAAGTGAGATAGTTTGAAGAAGTTAATTTGGTAGAGACAGGAGGAAAAATGGAGATAAATCGGATCTGAAGCTGGAGAGGGGAGAAGAGGAGGTGGTGGAGGAGGAGTGGTGGTTTCTGTTGTATTATCCATTGTTACGGCTCTGATACCATAAAAGCTAAGAAGAAGAAATAGAAGAAGATAAGTATTGATTTTATTTGTTTTTCATTGATTCTTCCAGATACATTTCCTATTGCTTATATAGAAAGGTTCTTAAGCTATGATACAAAAACAGCTCATGCTAACATCCAAAAGAATTTTACATCTCATACAATTTGTTAGAGAAATATCAATCCGTTGGATTGTCATCTTGTGATTCTTGATCTTCTGTGGCTGAGAGGTACTGTATGTGTGTTGTAATAGGTGCGGTTTTTAAATTTTTTTTTTTGTTTATTTGGGTTATTTGCGTGTTTGTTCCTATTTTTTTTTATTTGGATTTTTTTGTTCATTATATATTTGCATCAGACTTAATTTAGCAAAATATTAGAAATAGTAGGCTATATTAAAGAGGAAGAATTTAGGATTTCAGTATAGGATATTTTAGGAGATGCTATTTATAAGTTTCAATTTTTAGAGATTGATGTTGTTATAAATAAATCTCATTTGTACTCTATGTAATAATAAAGTTCAACTAATACAATTAAGCTTTCTCATAAATTGTTTCTCTTGTTTTGGTCTCTCTTTAGAAACCATGCATAACAAAACCTCTAGCATCTCGCTTCAATCTGATTTTTCTGAGCATCCTGAAGCTAGTATGTTTCACCTGGAATCAGAGCTCAATATCGCAAACTTGGGAGGAAGAAAGATCGCCAAAGATTCTGAGTCTTCTCATAAAGCCATAGATGATAGGATGAGCAAGGTTGAAAGCCAACTAGCGGAGAATACGCAACAACTGGGAAAACTTGCAAAGATGGCCGAGGCAAGCGATTCAACCTCTAAGCATGCTGGTAAAGAGGTTGGTTTATATTATGTTGTTTGGTAACACACAAACATTTTAATTTGGTTTACCCCCTTAAAAAATATTCAAAATCATGCTAACTAACCGAGAGAATTTTTTCACCCCGGTTTTGTTATTCTTATGGAAAATGTTCAATATTATTTCTCGCTAATTTAGGGGAGGATTTTGATTGGGTGTTTGAGTACATTACTTGCATTTTAGATTAGGAGTCCTGTTTTTTTTTTTATTGTTGATTCAATTTTCTCATTTTGTAGTCCACGTGATATTTTCAGCTTCATTTATGTGATATATTCAAACTTTGCTTCCATTTTTCATAAAATAACTTGTAAGATCTATGTATATGTTATATGGCGACCATTATTATCATAATGCGGGTATATATGACAGTTGGTATCTTCATATGCAGGAAGCCGATGCTCACAATGACTGGTGAGCTGTGTGCACTTCTCCCCCAGTGCCATCGCACCAATGGTTGTGTCTGATTCGTGGAACCCGTCAAGGTGTGGGATTTAGACAACTGCAAGCTTCGCTACACCTTGACAGGCCATAATGGTTACGTCAATGCTATTGCTGTCAGTCCTGATGGGTCCATCTTTGTCAGTGGTGGCAAGGATGGTGTCACTCTTCTGTGGGACGTTGCGGAGGGCAAGTGCCTCTATTCCCTTGATACTGGTGCCATTATTCATGATCTTTGTTTCCACCCCAACATGTATCCTTCTGGTTTACTAATTGCTTGATTCAAATGAAATGTTGGTGGGTTGTTAAACTGAAAGCTTGTTGTTGTTCAGGTACTGACTGTGTGTGGCCACAGAGAATAGTGTGATGATTTGGGACCTTGAGAGCAAGTCCATTGTGCAGGATCTCAAGTTTGACCAACCTTCTAGCAAGAATCAGGTAACTTTTTTTTATTTAGTAGTTAGAATTCTAATGGTAAAACTTAACTAAGGTTGATTGTCCTTAGTTGATTTAGGAGTTCTACTTGAGTTTATAGTATCCGAAGTCTAGTAATTTGACCATTCTTTTGTAATTTCATTGAAGATGTTGTATTGCACAAGCTTGAACTGGAGTGTAGATGGAAACACTCTTTTCACTGGCTGCTCAGATGGCACCATTCGAGTTTGGGGTTTGACAGGTGACAATTACTACAACTAATAGGAATTTTGAAGTTACCTTTTGAATTCCATTTCATATTTTATGCTGGTCAAGTTATTTGGTTTTTGTATATATGTTGCCTTATTCTAGACTAGATCTGTGAAATTTAGGCTTCCATGGTTTTTAGTGTTTATGTCAAGTGTTATGAAATGTTAAATTTCGTACTCCTTTTTTAGGAAATAAATCTGCTGTTATTCCAAAGGGATAACAGGACCCTGTTATTCTGATTTCAGCCGTTGATATTTATCGAGATTTGGGCACAAAAAAAAAATTCTTTGAGATTCGCGCATGAAAAACTTTAAACGGTTGATAGGAATAACAGTTCCTGTGATCCCTTTCGAATAACAGCAGATTTATATCCC
The DNA here is from genome assembly GCA_011114355.1 of Carex littledalei. Taxonomy (NCBI): domain Eukaryota; kingdom Viridiplantae; phylum Streptophyta; class Magnoliopsida; order Poales; family Cyperaceae; genus Carex; species Carex littledalei. The sequence continues at coordinate 10,551,065 of CM022081.1, forward strand.
CTTTTTTATGCATGCTTCAGCAAGTTCATAATGTCGGCTTTAATATTTTAACAGTTATAATTTGAGCTTTTGTGATATGAGGTTTGATCCTAAATTTATTTTTCTGCCAGTTGAGAAAAAGGAAATGCCATTTATAATTTTCAATGTAATACTTGAGGTCCTTGCTGATATGTTTGTATTTTTTTAAGGGCTAGGGGAGACACATATCATGCCTGTTTTATCTTCTATACGCTAGAAGTTTAGCAATTGCTCTCTACAAGAGATTTATGACCTCCAACCGCATTGACCCTCATCTGCTTTTCTTTTTTCTTTTTTTTTCTTTTTTCCTTTTCAATCTCATCTAATAAAACTATATCTGTTATAGATGCTTTTTCCTCTTCTATACTTCGCCTTTCTTTCAATAAACAACTTACTGAATTCTTTTACAAGAATGGCAGTCATTAGATGCGATCTTTAGACATTTTACTTTAAGCCCTAATATTGAAGACAATTTGATTTGGAGATGGTCAAACAATGGCTTATTTTCTGTCAAGTTTTTTTATCAATGGTTACAGTTTGTGAAATTTCTAATTTTGAATATACCTCCATTTGGCAAGCTAAAATTCCTCTTAAAATTAAAATCTCTTTGTGGCTAATTAGGAAAAACAAATCCTCAACTAGAATGAATCTTTTTAAAAGTGGATGGTCCGGACCAACTGAGTGCCCATTCTGTGGTCAACCAGAAACTACAAAATATTTGTTTGTTGAATGTTCATGCATATCAATTTTATGGAAATGGATTGCATCTTTCAGTGGTTTTAGTTATAGCGGTTCTAGTATTGATGACTAATGGTATATTGATGCTGCAATACCATCAAAAGATAGGAAATTGGTTGAATTACTTTGAGGGGCCATTTTATTGCAAGTTTGGTTAGAAAGAAGTAATGTAATTTTTAGAGGAGTTAATCTTAAACCCCCCAAGAATTTAAGAAATAGCATTATTTCTTTGGCTACTTTTGGTGTAAATTTGATAATGATAATTTCTTTTGAAATTGACTTTTATTAGAGCATCTCCAACGCCTTGCAAATTGAATTGCAAAGGCTGACCTGTCACCATCTCTCTCCTATCTAGCAATTTCATTTCCTTTTTCACGACTGCGGAGTTCTTTCAAAATTTGCAAGCTTTCATTGTGGCTTTCAAATTGCCACTATGGCGAAAAGAACCAATCAAATCGCCTCTCGCGCAGTCGCTCCATCCATCGATCGAGTTCAAACATTTATTCCTCTTCTCGTTGCTGCTGATCAGCGACATTTAGAACATCTCCTCTCCCCTCTTCCCGTTCACGGTCCTCCATCACCGTTCCCGTCGCCGCTCTTCCCCTCCCACTGAAGAACTCCGCTTCTCTCCTCTCCCGCGTTGGAAATATCCTCTCCTCTCCGAAATTTCATTTTCTTTTTTGACAGCTGTATGAAATTTCATTTTCATTTTCTTGAGAAGTTCAAATAGTTACAGGAAGTATAAAAATTTGAATATAAAATGAATATGATGGCAATAATCAATTTCGTGATGTTGTTACAGATTACCTAAATGAAGAACCCTCTTCTTCTATTCCTGTAGAACCAAATGTTTCTTCTACTGATACCAAATCCAAATCGAACAAAGGGAGGAGATCATATGGAATTATTATTGAAAAGTTTTCAGGTTTAAGGATAAGGTGAATTTTATTTTGAAATTAATTTTCTTTTCGCATTTGGTTTCCGAGTTTTTTTCTTAGTATGGTCCTCGAAGTATAAGCCACCTTACATTCAGCATTAAATTTATATCTATTGCATTATGACCCCTTTAAATTATATCTATCCTTTGGTAATGCAACAAAATTTATAATTTTAGGACCCAAATTGCAAAAAGACAAAAGCTTTGGCACTATGCTTTCATAACACAGTATCGAAGGTTTTCATAATCAATAGTTCAATATGATTTGTGCTATCTGTTACTCAGTCCAATCTGTCTCTTTCTCTCATCTTCCTTGAAATCTGTAGGAATTCAACAGTCTCCAGTTGAAGTTGGCAATCACTTTGCAGATATCAGATTTGTTCGACTGTCTGCTATCAAGTATGAAGTTTTGAATGTATTTTGCATATTATCTGATTTAGTTTAAAATCCATTTTCATTTTCGATGCACCAAAAGACAAGTGAAAATGTAACGCCCTTAGTAATATACTGTGCATTGTTGGAAAGAAATTATTAGCTTTTAAGATCAATACAACTATCCATCTAAATTCACAATGTCCTCGTACACCTTCTCATTTTTTATTCTTTATAGGAACATTGGGGATATTTTATCAGGCTGCTGGGCCACAATTGGGGTGTTATTGGAGAAAGGGGCCCCATGTACCAGTTCATCTGGTAAACCGTACATTATTTGTAAAATTTGGCAGCTCTTGTCAGCGAAAGCCAATGCAATAGGGAGAGCACATCTCTATTGAAGGCCTTATGAAGGCCTTGAGGTAAATAGATTATTCTATCAGTGTTAGATGCAATGGTGCAAATTCTTTCCTGGTCAAATAGTATTAAAATGTAGAAGCGAAAGATGCAATGGTGCAAATTATTTTTTGATCAAATAGTATTAAAATGTAGAAGCGAAAAGTTTTTCATTCTAAGCTTTTACTTTTGACTACAAGTTTTCTTACTATAATTTCTAGTCTCAAATAACTCGGGAAATGTAGAGCATGCATATTTTAGACAAAAATCAACCACATGCCTCTCCATTCTTACATTTCCAAGCCTCCCAGAGCTACTCTCCTTTCCTAGTGATATGTTTATTAGTTGATCTTTATTTGACAGCAATCTGCTGAAAACATTTGCAGTAAGGCTGATAAAGTGACTACTACAAACTACTCTCAAAGTATAAGATTCCTGTCACATGTCACTACGGATGAGTCGAAGATTCTAGCCAAGAACCGATCTGAGAACGCAACCAGGAATCTGAGAAGCCAGAGAGAGAGAGAGTTGTTTTATTGAAGTGGTGAGCGGAGAAAGGAGAGAAGGGTATAGTTTCCTTCTGAGAGAGAGAGAATTGTTTATTTAACGTTAATGAGCGGAGAAAGGAGAATTCCAGGAACGAAAGCGCATGGAGGAGAAGAAAGAGGTCAACTAAAAAAAGAAGATATTGCTGATGTGGCGGTCAAATGAAATTAAATCTAATTTCATGGATGTAGAGTCGGTGAAATTAAAATTAATTGAAATTGCAAATGTCTTCATGACAGCTGGTTGAAATTGCAAATCAATTTTACCAATGGAGATGCTCTTATGCCTTCTGATGTAAAGGCCATAGCAGAGAAGAGGTGCCTATGGAAACAGTTATGGCAGAACTTATGGACGATGGACTCGGTACTAAGAAGCATGCTTGAACTTTGTTCTGGGTTGTTTATCAGTTTTACTTGCTTACTATTTTGTTGTTGTATGTTTCATTACATGTCTGTCATATGTGCACTTTAGACTTTGTTGTTGTATGTTTTTTAGATGAATGTTTTGGTTGCATGATACTGATATAATAGATTAGTTCTATGATGCTAGGTTAGCAGGTTTGATATTAAGAACTATGTAGGATGTAACTTTGATGGGTTACTGGTATGTTTTTTTTATACTGGTACCTACGATACTGATTTCAATGAAATCGGTGGATTAATATCCACCTTTTCAGAAAAAGAAAAAGAAAAGGTAAAGGGGCTATGTCGCTATGGGCAATACATGTTTGAGTCGGATTTGTCTGAATCTGATCAGACAGTTCGGATTCCAACTCCAACGATAAATTAATGCAGAGAATTCAGACTCAGAGGCTATGACTAGTTTATCCATGGTTGAACTAGTAATTTCCTTGTAATCAATTGTATTCCATCTGATCTTTAGCCAGGGTGGATCCATCTTTATTTAATAGAGTCAATTGAACTCATTTATTTTCAAAAAAAAATTATTTTACGTACTTTTTAAAAAAATTTAGAGTAAAATGCTGTGAGTACCGTCAAATTTATTCTCTTTTAGCATGAAAAATTTTACATGATTGAATCTCAATGTGTGTTTGATCTCCATAATTTGAAAGGCTGGCTTCACTCATGTTTACTGTGTTGATTCTCTATTGTTCAGCATGCTGCATTGATGCCCAACTTTTTAGAAAGTGTTTATAAGGATAGAGTTTTTTTTTTTTTTAAATAAAGATTATGCCCTTATGTAATTGATATGTACATATGAAAATTAAAATGTAATCTGAATATCTAATCTTGAAACGTATACATTGAAATAGGTTCCCCTTTAAAGTGATCTTATAGTAGCATAGCAATGTTCTGAGATATTGAAATGCCATTCCTACTTTTAAAGTGATTTTGTCTTAACATAGTAATGTTCTAGGATTAAGTTATTTTAAATTGTGCATATATAAAAGGGAAATCATTTCGTTCGTTTCGAGATAAAAATCTCAGGTCTTGTTCAGTACATTGATATCATTTTTAACGGACGAAAAAGAATGAATCATGTGAAGAAAAAAATTAACAAAAATTTAGAAACCATGTATTCCAGAACGAAACTTCACATTTTTTTTATTTTTATTTTGAATAAAAGTTAGAGATCAAACCTCTCAACTATTTAATACTCTTGTTATTACAACAAAGAAATTTCCCCATCTAGACATGGACATTTTCTTAATTAATTAAAAGTTATGATATATGATACGACCTTAACTCTTAGAATACCTCCATTATTTCGCTTGTCAGAAACTTAAAAATGTAAATATGGTAATTACTAATTTATTAATCTTACTAAATTAACAATATGAGTCCAACTACCCTGTTGATATAAGTAAATGAAGAGATATGTTGCCAAGTCAACAACCGTTCGATACACTATTATATCCGCGTCTGATCAAATGAACATTTTCAGAATGGAGAATTTCTAACGGAGAAATCTAACACATTTATAAAATTTTCTCATAACATTGCAATTAGTTTTCAATTAACTGTTATAAGAATATAGACCCAAAATTACAAAATTTAACACATTTAAAATTAATATTAATTGTAGGACGTGAATAATATAAAATTGATATAGAAATAATTTCTAAAATTATGATGTGACAAAAAGAATATTTTTTGTAATTTTAAAAATGAACGTGATCTTACAGGGCATTTTACGTGATTTCTCGAGCTTTTAATTTTGTTTTGTTGTTAATATTTATCAAACATGGACAAGATGGAAGCTGAAAATTAATACTCGCGCTTATGCTCACGGCTAACCATTCGAGGGATGGCTCATTTTGAATTTTCATTTTTATAACTTGGTTATCCTAATTTTTTTAAAACTATCATGGACCGAGAGTTCGTGAAAATAAATATTGTTTACAAAGGCTGGTTTTGAACCCGAAAAATCACTGGCTCTCTCAACCAACAAATAAACTTTGTGACAAAAATTCTTAAGACCAAATAAAGAAGTGCATTAATTTAGAAATGTTACCAAACAATTACTCTTTTAAAAAAAAAAGAGTAATTACACCTCAAATAAAATTTCCTATCTTATCCTTGTGTTTATTAGACGGATGGAGTTCCTTCTAAAAAAATACCTTGAAATTTAGTGTGCAGAGAACACTTCTTATAAAATTAACTTAAATATCAATATAAATTGTGGGTTTAACTTAAAAAAATTAATAAGCTATAACTTTTGAATTTGATAGTTTTCATACAAATACTCATTTTAATATTTATTAAGTTAAATTTGTATGAAACAAATATTAAAAGCATTTAACATCGGAATTTCATTATGGTTCAAATAGTTTGAACGCTTTTAAACTTCATTTAACGAAGTGTGTCATTAGAGATTTTAACATTAAAAACTAAATAAAACGGTTAAATGATTTGACGGCAAGTTTAATTATATTCCTAAAATTTGGTATGAAAAACTTTTGAGGCTTAAAAAATCAGATTGAAGGGCGGGACAAAAGATACGATTCTTCCATTTCTATCCTGTTTTTTCTTGGAAGTTTGTCTTATCGATTTGCTTCAGGAAAAAACATCTTTAACGTATCCCGAAATTTTTATTAATTTCCAAAAAAAATATTAAATTTCAAAATCTACACCTCAATTTCAAAATATGTCCAAACCGCAAAAAATTTCTACGGTAATTCAGTCTAAAACTGCAAAAAAAAAATTACAATTTTGATTTTGGAATTCCAAAACGGCAAATGTTTTTATATATTTCATTGAAAATAGATGAATACTATATAATTTGATTTATTAAAAAAACTGCGACAAATAACTCGGATCAACATTTTTCAGGCCGGATTTTTTGCGGCTGTAAGAAAATTTAAAATATTTCTTTGTGTGTTATTGGGAAAAAATAAAAATGTTTTGAATCTGAGTTATTGATCCCGGTTCAAAAGTTAATTCTAGGTAAATACATAAAATATTTGGATTCTTCTATATTTGAAAAAACAAAAAAAATGTGTCAGAAAAAGTTTTTCAAACAAAACTTTTGTCAGTGAAAATAGAAGGATCACAATATTTTCTGTATTTACTTAAAAGTAATTTTTGAACCGGGATCAATAACTCAGATTTAAAATAATTTTATTTTTTCCAATAACACACAAAGAAATATTTTAATGTTTCTTACAGCCGCAAAAAATCCAGCCGCAAAAAAATAGATGAATACTATATAATTTGATTTATTAAAAAGACTGCGACAAATAACTCAGATCAACATTCAATGAAATATATAAAATATTACTAATATTTCAATAAAAAAACAAATAAATTATAAATATTTCTGTTTAATTAAAAAACAAAAAAAACAAAACTTAGAACCGCAAAAAATATTTACGGTTTTGGAATTCCAAAACCAAAACCGCAATTTTTTTTTGTAGTTTTAGTGAATTATTGCAGAAAAATTTTGCGGTTTGGACAAATTTCGAAATTCCTCTGCATAGGGTGTAGATTTTCAAATTTAATATTTTTTTGGATACTAAAAATTTCGGTAACATATCCCATTGAAAAGATTTTACAATAATGTACCTCAATATGTTCAATACAGCCGGCGTGCGCGTGCTTCGAACTAGTGACCAAAGTTTTTTGTCCGGGTCTCGGCGAATATCCACAAAAGTCTGGGCCAGTACACATAATATGATGAATCTTCTTGGAGAAGCAGTTAAACATTGTAACAAAAAATAAAGAGTGAGCCTATGGTGCTATGCATAGCATGGATGACTAGTGTACTACGGCTCAATATGGTACTTTTTAAAATCCTAACGGTCGATCCAACCGTTCAATGTGATAACAATATGAATATGTACTTGCAAACTAAATTTTATATTTTTTCGAATTTTTTTACTATTTTTTTAGATAGGTAGAATTTTGATGGTCCAGAATTTTCAGAAAACACTGATTTTTCTACCTATCTAAAAAAATAGTAACAAAATTCGAAAAAATATAAATTTAATTTGCAAGTACATATTCATATGGTTATCATATTGAACGGTTGGATCGACCGTTAGGATTTTAAAAAGTACCATATTGAGCCGTAGTACATTAGTCATCCGTGCTATGCATAGCACCATAGGCTCACTCAAAAATAAAATAGGGATACACATGCAAAAATACAGAGATCTTTCCACTTCCCGAATTCAAATCCTACGCGGTACCGGATTGTGTAGAATGAGTTCTGAGTCGTCTGATTTATTATGACACGTTTCTCAAGTCAAATTCCTTATATTCTATAGTATCCAAAGCAATCTCAGTTCGGAAGGGAGTATTCTGCGCGGTCCGTTACCGTGGAGGATACTACGCTTCCCTCCTCCCAAGAATACAGTCCAAATTCTCTCTCTCTCAGGCATACCTTTTGCTTCACCTTCTCTGCATTTTCTCCATTTCTGAGAGAGATTTAGATCGATAAAAAGGGAGAGACGGATGGGCATCTTGTACGACTACACGGACTCAACCTACATTGTCTGCGCCATCGACGAAGCTATCAAGACCACCGTTACTGACTCCGGCGAAGTGGTTTCTGACTGGATCGACGACATCCTCCACATTCACCGCCGTCGCCTAGACCGCCTAATCGTAGGGCTCGACATCGAGTGGTGTCCCCACGATTTTCATGGCACCTATGGAGAAAATCCTGTCGCCTTGCTCCAACTCTGTGTAGGCCGCCGTTGCCTCATCTTTCAACTCATCCACTGCGACTACATCCCTGAAGAGTTGGATGATTTTCTCTTGGATGATAGGTTTCGATTTTTCGGAGTGGGGATTGGAGATGATTTGGAGAAGCTTGAGCGCGAGTAAGTTTCAATCTAATCATTTTAACTTCTGGTCCTAAACCTATAAATGGAATTGATTATTTAGATCGGTTGTTTTCTAGCATCATTTGAGTGTTAGGAAAACTATATGCTGCCTCTTTATAATCTCTGTTTCTCCCTTTTTAAGGAATCTGATTAGAGCATCTACATTCTAACAACTCAAATGAGTTTTTAAATAACTCTTAACCTCTTTTTAGAAATTAAGGTCTCTAAAATTTCTAACTCTCACATCTCTAAAATTAATTTTAGAGTTTCTATTAAGCCACGTCAGCAACAAATTAAAAAGTAGAAATAATTTGAGTCAATCATTTAATCAGCATGGAGTTTATAAACAGTTTCTTAATAAGAAACTTTACTGTATAGTTTCTAATAAGAAACTCTCCCACATCCCTGAAACTAGATTAGAAACTGTCATGTCAGATTAGAACTCTAATAGTACTAGGAATGTAGATGCTCTTATCAGGCATAGTATTTACTCTTCTTTTGTTTTGCTTTTGAGGAAGTAGGCAAATTGCTATTATTTGTGCTTTGTTATATTTAATTATTTATTACACTTTGATGACTTGATGCACTTTTTTTTAAGGATATGATTTTTTGTCAAAACGCTTAAAAATGCTTAATTTCTCTTTCCAACTCATTTTCTTCTATTTGGCGAAATTTTTAAGTTCCTCTAACTGTAATATATGTGTATCAGTTCTATTATATTAATTGTATTTAAATCATTTTTCAAACTTTTAACTGTGGTTAAACAGGTATGAACTGGAGGTAGCACATGCCTATGATTTACGGGACTTTGCAGTAATGGAAATGGACCGGAATGAGATGAGGCAGTGTGGGTTGCAGAATCTGGTAAGGGAAATTATGGGGGTGCACATGGAGAAACCAAGGTGGGTCAGGACCAGCGACTGGGCGAGTAGCATGCTGTCCATAGAGCAAATCGAGTATGCTGCTGTCGATGCTTTTGCATCGTTTGAAGTTGCCCGGCGACTAGATGTTGGAGATTTCTGAAGTGGAATGGACTGAATGAGATGGTGTGATGGTTCTACAGTGAGGGTTTCAAATTCAAACACTAGATTTGGTTTTTGTTTTTTGAACTTGTGTGTTTTGTGAAAACGAAAACCTGGATGTGGACGTTGTTTCTTTGAAAAGTGGAGTAATTTGTTGAAAAAAAAAATGTTTTGTATTGTTTTTACCATCTTAGTCGTCTTTGCTTCTTGTTTTCTCTACACTTTACCGGTATTTATCAACAATATTTTTGGTATTTAGTATATATCAATACTGAAAGGTATAGAAAATAATGTGATTCAAAAGAAAGCACAAGGATGTGCAACAGAACTATTTGTCATACTATGTTATGTGGAAGAAGGTGACAAGTTTAATCATTGCATAAATTTAGTTGTTTCTCTCTAGCAGTGCAATATTAAAATTTGCACGCCTGTAAAATCTTTTTTTTTTTTAAGGTTCCAACATTTGGATTGATATATATAAAAAAAGGTTATTTACAAAAGAATGGAGCCAAAATGGCCATCATGGATTTGAACAAAATAAACCTAACTATCCCTAATTGCTGCCAAGAGAGCGCAATAAAGCCCCCCATGCCCAACAAACCCTCCGTTTATAAACTTATACATTCTGTAACCAGAAAATAACATTGAGAGTTGTATTTCCTCTTCCACCAAAGAGCCCATGCTCCTGCTAACCAAACCACATTCCTGAGTTGACGAGCATTCTTTGATAAATTAGGTTGCGCCAAATCCCAAACATTTGTAATACCATCTCCAACTGGAAATCGGATGTTGTAATGTGCGAAAAGACCGTGCCAAAATATCTTTGCATATGGACAGGCTCACATGATATGATCCGTAGTTTCCGTCGCGGAAGATCTGCACAGTAAGCATCCTAGCTGGATCGTGCAACCCCGGAACTGTAATACCTCCTGTGTATTTATCAGATCATGTTCATAAAAGCTGGTTTGTTTTTGTGGCTGATGGCTCAAATATTGTGCTAGGAGATTTATTATATGTTCTATTTTGATCTGCCATGCTAAGATGATCTTAGCATTAATTGATGTGGTGTAAATGCATGTGTTTAGTGCGAATGCTAGATTCTAGTAATGACAACGTTGACCTTGGAGCTGCTGTTTTCCAAGATCAAGCTAGAGCTAGAGAGAGTGATTCAATTGACTCGGCAAACTTTTTGTTAAACAAAGAGCTGTTTACAATTTCTTTTCAGATAAGTTATATTATTGTGAAAATAAATGCCTTCAATCTTAAACCTAATATGAATTGGAAGGAATTACATGTTGTAAGAAGCGGATCTCAACAAATTTACGGTAGTCTTGCGGTCTCCTTATATTAATTTTCAACAATATCTCCTTAATTAGAAACCTAGTAATGGGAAAACAGATCCGATTTGTGAGTTGGAAAATCTTGCAAGAAATCTCGATTATATTTTGAGATATATGATAGATACAGTCCATATATACTCCCGCTCTTTCCCGACATTTTTATTAATATCCAAAGTTTAATACAAATTATTAATTATACCCGGACTTCAAAATTTTCGCTAAAAATACCCAAACCGGCCAGAAAATGGCCGGTTTACGCCCCCCCCTAAACCGGCCATTTTCTGGCCGGTTTACTCTTTTTTTTTTTTTTTTTTTTTAACCAGCAAAAACTTCCTTAAAAGGACACCATCTGGAGTTTGGTTCTAAAAAAATAGTATTTTATTGTAGTTAGATGAAGTAGGTTGTAATTTATTTGAGTATTAATTAATTTCATTACTTCTTGTAGTTCCGTACAAAATAATAAAGTACACACAAATTGCAAATATAGTCCACACAATTTTTACAACATGCATATAAATCACCTATTATTGCTACGTCTAAAAGGTAATCCCCGAAGTAAACCACTTGCGAAAGATGATTTACGACATGGCCTAGCAGGTGGCTCTGGTTGCTCAGTAGATGGCCCGGCTTGGGTTCCAGATGGCCCGGCTTGGGTTCCAGATGGCGCTGCTTGGTTTGTAGATGGCCCTACTTGGCTTGTAGATGCCCTTGTTGTGCGTCTAGTAGTGGACCTCCTCGGTTGGATCACAGATGGCTCCCCTTGCACCCCAACCGCCTCTCCTCCTATGTCAACCGCCTCTCCCATTGCTTCGGCATACATAGCAGTTGCATCTAAACGGCTCGTAGCTGTGCTACGCCGTGACCCTCCGGACCCACTTCCCGACGCCATTACTCGCTCATTTTCTGCCGCATTTGCTGCGATTCTTGCCTCTGCATTTGCATGCGTTACTTAGTAAGTTGGTATAAATTGAAAAGAAAAATAATTTTTGATGAATGTTACATACCTCTTCGTTGCCTATCGGAAGTGGAACGGCGAGGATGATGCCCCTTTCGTCTACCTTCCATTTCATCCATCGTCATTACACGACGGGTGTGTTGTCGCCTCCCCTTCCTAATCCAACCACTACTCGGAAGGATTCTGTCTCCAGGATTAGGAGGCCAGTCTCCCATATTGCCAATTGGATTGAACACATGGTTCCAAGTACTCACAAGATAGGGTGTTTTATACCAGTCTGCAACAAAGTCGTCCTCTTGCCAGTTTCGGTCACGGCAAACAGCTAAGACATGAGTGCCCAGGCTACGGCTCTGAATTGGGCAACACCTGGCATGATTAGTCCTGTTTCCTTATTCCGTACCGGGCTGGTCAGAAACTGGTGGGTCGAGCCGAGATTGTTTTGGCAAATTGCAAGCAACAGTGGTCTCAGCAAGCTGTACGAAAACTCCCAACTCCCAAATTGTCGGGCTATTGCCAGCTCACGGCCCCTCCACAGTCGATTGTATTTAGGTGTCACATTGTTATACACAGACAAAACAATGGGTCCTTTTTAATAGCGTTCTCAATGACATCGGCAATGAGCGATGCCGTCAGACATTCGTGGTCGTCCCTCATGTGCTCAGTCCTACATGTGTGAGGCCTGACTTGCTTAGTTATAACCCATGCGTCTCCACATCCCGTCGGCTTTGCCCTAAGCTCGTAACGGCAATTCTTGTCCTTGCACAGCAGAGTAACCCGATCCCTGTCACTTTTCCAAGATCTGAACTCCTGATTCTTTTTTATATGGTGCTCTCTGATCTTCTTCATTAGGTCTTCTTTGCTTTTAAAATATTGGTTTGCAGCAAGCTCACCTTTGTACTCAATCCGTTGCCCATAATAACCAATATCTGCTTCTCTAAACTCAGAAACATCATTGAGGTCTGGGAACGGGTGCGTATCAGTCCGGCCACTAAGCGGTCCCCCCTCATCGGCATGCCTTTCAGCTGTTTGAGCCGATCCGTCTTCATCGCAACCTGCCATGTGATCTGAATCCCCCCACATGTCTCCCTCAAATTCATCCCCGCTCCCCAGATCGTCCTCCGGTATTTCATTAATATCTTCAAAGTCCGGGCAGCTTGCATCGTCTACTGGTGCAGGTATGGGGTAAGGTGATACTGGAGGTAACGGTAAAGGAGTGGCATTTACGGATCTAGGTGGGGTTGAAACTGAGTGTCTTGGTCTGCCTCGATTGTGTCTAGGCGGGGATGCAACTGAGTGTCTTCGTTGAGGTGCTGGTGGAGTGACGTAGTTGTAGGGTTCTGGGTCAGGTTCGTTGAGGAGTAAGGTGGAGTCACGTCTGTTGGTTTCTGGTTGTGGGGTATAATGTGGTGCCGCTGATCCAGAGCCCGAACTTCCAACCCCGGGCTCTACCGGAATTCTTCTAGCAAATATTTCTATTAGAAAATTCCCTGAGGACCTCAAATAACCAAACATGCCTCTCCACGTACTCTCATCTACCAGTTTCGCAACCATAAATTTTCCGCTGGAGGGATGGCAATATCGGGTTGCCAATTCTAGGTCACACCTTTCTGGGTTGTAACCGGTGTGTGTGTAAACTATGGATTTCAGGTCTAAAAGTGAGGTGTCATCTGGAATCATTACTGAATAAGATGCATCTTTGTTGTAATACGCCCCTTGTGCACTATTAAGCATCTTCCCACCATAGTGTAATGAAATAAAGGCCATGGTCAACAAACTACATTTTAGAAAATGGTAAACATTGTCAGGTTACTAAATGGTAAACATTTGTCAGGTAACTAAATAGTAAACAATTGACAGATTACTAAATGGTAAACAATTGACACATTTGTATAGGGTATATGGTATAGGGTATTGGGTATTGGGTTTAGGATTTAGGATTTAGGGTTTAGGGTATTGGGTATTGGGTATTGGGTTTAGGGTTTAGGGTTTAGGGTTTAGGGTTTAGGGTTTTAGGGTTATAGGGTTATAGGGTATTGGGTATTGGGTATTGGGTTTAGGGTTTAGGGTTTAGGGTTTTAGGGTTATAGGGTTATAGGGTTTAGGGTATTGGGTATTGGGTATTGGGTTTAGGGTTTAGGGTTTTAGGGTTATAGGGTTATAGGGTTTTGGGTTTTGGGTTTTGGGTTTAGGGTTTAGGGTTTAGGGTTATAGGGTTAGGGTTAAGGGTTTAGGGTTATAGGGTTTAGGGTTATAGGGTTAGGGTTATAGGGTTTAGGGTTATAGGGTTATAGGGTTTAGGGTTTTTTTAATTAAATTTAAATTTTTTAATAATATAATTAATTATTCTATAAAATTAAAAAAAAAAATAATAATAATAAAAAAAAATTACCTTAATGGCGCTGCTGCTGCTGCCTCGGGCTGTGTGCCCTTTGGATGAAGGGAGGGGTGTCCTTTTAAGGAAGTTTTTGCTGGTTAAAAAAAAATAAATAAATAAAAAGTAAACCGGCCAGAAAATGGCCGGTTTAGGGGGGGCGTAAACCGGCCATTTTCTGGCCGGTTTGGGTATTTTTAGCGAAAATTTTGAAGTCCGGGTATAATTAATAATTTGTATTAAACTTTGGATATTAATAAAAATGTCGGCGCTCTTTCTCACTGTCTGTCCAAAAACCGGTTACCTTTTGCTCCGACATTTTTATTAATATCCAAAGTTAATTACAAATTAATAAATAGAATCTCTGGGTTTTAAAAAAAATGCTCAAACCGGCCAGATTGTTTCCTCCTCTCCAGAAACCGGCCAAAATCTGACCGGTTTTTTCCTTTTTTTTTTTTTTAGAGACACTATGAAAAGCATGATAATGAAATTAGAATAAAGATTTTGGTACCCGCAGTTGAGTACCCGCATTATACCCGCACTTGATTCCTTTCCCAACTAACTTTGTCAATCATTAAATCACCTTGAAAAACGTGTAAAAGATGAGTCCAGTTTTTTTCGGTAAATACTTGATATCTTAAGTATAAATACTTGATGAATTATATATCTTAAGTATAAATACTTGATATATTAGGTATAAATACTTGATATATTAGGTATGAATACTTTCTATTTTGTATGAATACTTTTCATATTTGAATATTTGATACTTTGAAAAACGTGTAAAAGTATGTCATCATGGATCTCATTTGAAAGAGAAAAAAAAATAGAACACGTTCGTGGTTTTAGATTTGCAAAATTCCTCATAGATCGTCCCAAAAATTGGTTAGATTGAACGAAGAAAAAAAAAATCACCTTGAAAAACGTGTAAAAGATGAGTAGGTATTGTGTCCAGTTTTTTTTTAAATACTTGATATCTTAGGTATGAATACTTGATGAATTATATATGAATACTTGATAATTTAGGTATAAATACTTTCCATTTTGTATGTGAATACTTGAAAAACATGTAAAAGATGAGTCCAGTTTTTTTTCTTTAAATACTTGATATCTTAAGTATAAATACTTGATGAATTATATATGAATACTTGATAATTTAGGTATAAATACTTTCCATTTTGTATGTAAATACTTGAAAACCGTGTAAAAGATGAGTCCAGTTTTTTTCTTTAAATACTTGATATCTTAAGTATAAATACTTGATATATTAGGTATAAATACTTGATATATTAGGTATAAATACTTGATATATTAGGTATGAATACTTTCTATTTTGTATGAATACTTTTCATATTTGAATATTTGATACTTTGAAAAACGTGTAAAAGTATGTCATCATGGATCTCATTTGAAAGAGAAAAAAAAAATAGAACACGTTCGTGGTTTTAGATTTGCAAAATTCCTCATAGATCGTCCCAAAAATTGGTTAGATTGAACGGAGAAAAAAAAAACCACCTTGAAAAACGTGTAAAAGTAATGGTCCCCAGTTTTGACAGTGTAATGGTCCCCAATTCATATATCATATATGTAGTTCATTGTATAGATATAAATACTTGTCTTGTATAGGTATAAATACTTCACAATGTTACTATTAATACTTGTAAAATAAAATTACAGTTTTGACAGTTTAGGTCCCCAAAACAGTTATGACAGTTTAGGTGCGGTTCCCAAAAACAGTTATGATAGTTTATGTGCGGGTATAATGCGGGTACTCAACTGCGGGTACTCATATCAGCTTCCATGAAATTAACACTGAAAATTCGAATTTTTTGTTTAAATTATTTGTTAGATTACTTTCTTTTGATTTATAATTAGCATATTTATACTAAAATACATTATATTACTTGAAATTATGTTGGATTACACTATATTATATTAAATTACGCTAAATTATGGCCAATTACACTAAATTACACTAATTTCGTTAATTATAATGAAATACGGTAAATTACGCTAAACTACGCAAAATTAGGCCGATTTTGTGTCATCTTTCATAAATCATAAAAAATAGTAAAAAAAAGTTCCAAAAATAGTAAAAATTAGTATTCTACAAGTTCATTATATAACTAATTTACTGAGCTACTTAGATTGAATAATAGAAATGAAAATCTTAATCGGAAACTTCAACTCAAGTTTTGAGGCTCTTCCCTTTGTTTTTTGGCAATTCTGAATTTTGAAATTCGGCATCGCCCGCACCGCCGGCACTGACGCATGCGTATTTTCACAAGCTTTTCGAAAAGTGGTCATTTGTTGAAAACGGACACTCGAGCGCCGTTTTATGACCGTTTGAAGTTTCATCGTCGTTTTTCGCCTTCTTAGTAAAGATATCATCCATATTCATATGTAATTTACCAAAATTTACCGTATTTTAGCGTAATTTAATGTAATATAGTGTAATTCAACATAATTTCAAGTAATTTAGTGTTTTTAGTATAAATATGCTAACTATACATCAAAAGGAGTAATCTAACAAATAATTTAAACAAAAATTCGAATTTTCAGTGTTAGATTTCATTATCTTGATCTTCATAGTGTCTCTAAAACAAAAAACTACCAGATTCTAGCCAGTTTCTGGAGAGGAGGAAACCGGCCAAATTCTAGCTAGTTTGGGCATTTTTCGAAAACCCCAAGAGCTGTGAGTATATTTATTAATTTGTAATTAACTTTGGATATTAATAAAAATGTCGGCCTTTTGCTTCCCCTTACTCCGCATTTTCTCCAATTCTGAGAAAAATCTAAATCGATAAAGGGCGAGATGGGGATCTTCTACGACTGTACAGACTCAACCTACAAAGTCAGCACCCTCAACAAGGTGACCAAGGCCAAGGTTACCGCCTCCGGCGCTGTGGTTTCTGACTGGCATTCTCCGCAACAGTGACCTCAACAACCTAATCGTTGGGTTCGATCTCGAGTGGTGTCCCTCCGGCTTCCATGGCACTTCTTTCTTCTGGAGATAATCCGGTCGCCTTGCTCCAATTCTGTGTGGGTAAATACATAAAATATTGTGATCTTTCTATTTTTTAAAAAAATAAAAAGTTTCTCTTATTTTTGTATGGAAAGATTTTTTTAATTTTTTTTAAATAGATACACTATCTTAGAATTTAAATATATTAGAAGGACCACAATATTTTCTTTATTTACTCATAAGTGACTTTTGAATCGGAATCAATAACTCAAGAATATTTTTATTTTTTTCGAGTAACACATAAAAAACTATTTTAATTTTTCTTACAGCTGCAAAAAATCCGGCCTGAAAAATGTTGATCCGAGTTATTTGTTGTAGTCTTTCTAATAAATCAAAGTATATAATATTCTATTTTTTGAAGAAATATATAAAATATTTTTAATATTTTAATAAAAAATAAAAATATCCTAAAAGTTTCTAATTAAATAAAAAATCATAAATATAAAAGTCAGAAATGAAAAAAATCAAAGAGATCAAGTGGAAAATTTATGTTACTCGACCGTTGAAAATTTTGGCAGCCTAATTTTTTTCTCGGCCACCGAAATTTTTAGTATTCCGGACATTTTTAAAAAAATTTAGAATACTTAGATATTTGTATTATTTTTTATTTAATGTTAGATATTAAAAAAATCGGTATATTTATCAGAAAAGTGGGGTTTGTTTTTTTGGCTGATGGGGTAATGTGGTAGGAGATTTATTATATGTATTATTAATGTAGTGTAAATTGTCATGGACTCTATAAATTGTGGTAGGAGATTTTTGTGGTTTGTTTTTGTAACTGCATGTATTTAGTAGATAGATTCTAAACATTTTATTCGATCTGGACTCTATAAATTGTCATGGACTTTTTATGTGATTAGATACATCTTGATTTGTATTTAAATGGATAAATAAACTTGTCTAGTAAATAAATATCTAAGGTAACAGAATAAAAATCTTGTCTAAAATGTCTAAATAAATCTTGTCTTATTTTTGAGCTAGTTCTTACTTATTTTTATTTCGCGAAATAGCTATTTTTATTTAAATGGACTTTTCGCAAATTACCTTAGATAAATCTTGCCTTATTTTTTAGTTAGATGGTCTCCAAAATCTTCCGATCCACTTTAAGATCTGTACGCACAAAAATTGAAGCAAACACACACAAATATTAATACATATTGCATGAATCTTAAAGTCCGTCGAGCTTAAAGTAGATCCGATGTTCATTAGACCTATTCTACTCTACTTAATTAGAAATTATGCAAATGTATTATGCACAAACGGATTGATATATCAAAGCACCTTTACTAATGTAGCCGACATTTTTATTAATATCCAAAGTTTAATACAAATTATTAATTATACCCAGAATCCCATCTGATTTCGAAATATACCCAAGCCGGCCATTTTCTGGCCGGCTATGCTCCCTCCCTAAGCCGGCCATTTTATGGCCGGCTATGTACCGATTTTTTTTTCTTTTTTTCTTTTTTTTTTTTTTAGAGAGACACTATGAAGATCAAAATATTGAAATCTAACTCTGAAAATTTGAAATTTTTGTTTAAATTATTTGTTATATTACTTCTTTGATGTATAATTAGCATATTTATACTAAAATACGATAGATTAATTGAAATTATGTTGAATAACACTAAATTATGTTAAATTACGTTAAATTACATTAAATTACGTTAAAATACGCTATATTAATTGAAATACGCTATATTATTTTTTATGTTGTGCTACTATTTTAATGTTGTAATATTTTCTGTTTAGCATTATCATGATAATTTATTTTGATCTGTAAAATATAAAAATAGTACCATAAAAGCACACATACACAAGAACCGAAATATAGGATAATCCAAATATACCAAACATAAATAGTATATGACATAAAATAGTACAAAACTAGTAAAAATACAACTAAAACGGAGAGGGGGAATATCGCGGAGGCGGTACTCCGGCGTTCGCCCGGCGCCAGCGCGGCCAGGCTCTCTCTCTCTCGGCCTCCCCACTAGCATCGGCAGACCTGAGTATCTGGTCGGCACTATCCCATATGGCATCGCCCGTGGAGACTGTCGGTACTGGCGGAGGTGTAGCGAAGGTAGATGCGGCAAACCCAGTCCCAAAGTCAGGCTGAGTATGAGACCCGCTACCACTAGCCTCTCCATCATGCGGCATCTCTGTGCCATATCGGGGCCATGCCGGTGCCGACATGAAACTGTCATCGAATACCCCGAAGTCCTGGAGACTGCACGAGAGGGACTCGTACTCAGAAGTATCGGTCTCCGCAGGTGGTGGCTGTGGTGGCATCTCTGCTGGACCCTGCAATCATACACATAAATTATTAAATTTGATCTGAATGAAAAAATTTATTAAAACCTGACAGATACTGAAGTATGACATACATGAGGCTGCACCGGACGTCCATGCTCGTCGTACCATGCCGTCCACCCAATGTCGAATAATACCCAACGATGGTAGTCCCACTCTGGATGTGAATCGGGGGAAGATGGCATATCATCAAGCAGAACCAGGGTCGGATCGGGCTCCTGCGGATCTATCTCACGCCAGTTGATGTTCTCTCTGGCGTCGTCCAGAAATGTATGAGTGGCCCTCGATAGAACCACATCGCCCGCTCCTGCTCGTCAGTCACACTGCCCGGCAAGAGGAACTCCTCGTACAACTGATCGTACGGCGTCCACTCAACAAGAGGCTCAGGCAAACTCTGAAGCTCTGACCGGACTGGCCTGATCCCAACAGTAGCACCGTGGGTCCGATCCTGGTAGTGGTGGAAACCGTGCCACTTCTTGGCGTATGCCGGGCATCTAAACAAACAAGGCTCTCCCCAATCCGGCGCCTCATTGGGGAGAGGACGGCCCACCGGTAGCCGTGACCACGACCAGTGCTGAAGCAGGAGTACCGGCCCGTACATCTGCTTCGCCTCAGGCTGCATTTTCAAGAACATTACACGTTAGTGTATTTTGATGGATTGATTGATTAAATAATTTACACTAAAATAAGAGTTGGTAACTTACCTTCACTACTACGGCACAGGTGGGAGTATAGATATGCCAGGACAGCCCCACCCCAGTTGTACGTTGACGGCCGCTCAAGGTTCATCAGCAATGGGAGATACATCATCGGTATCTGGTCACCGCTGGAATCAGAAAACATGACAGAACCAAAAAGGTCCATCACGTAGCCCCGTGTATATCTGCAATACAAAACATATAAAAATTCTAATATAATCATCGTATTATAAATTGATTAGTACAAACAAGTTATAAATTTTACCTCTGAATCTCCAGCTCGGTGGAATCTGCCGAGAGACCCGCGATGAAGTGCTGCCGTAACCTCGTCATCCGCAAATGGAACTTCGACCTCCCATGGTCCCCAATGACATCGGAAGGCTCAGCTCCCAACAACTCCTCGACATAACCTGCGAATCTGGTGCTGTCAGAGACGCCGCCGACGGGTGTGCCACGGATAGGCAAACCCCATAGAGCACTCACATCCTGGAGAGTCACTGTCATCTCTCCGAACGACAAATGAAATGTATGCGTCTCAGGACGCCACCGCTCCACCAGTCCAGCAATGAGAGAAGCATTGATGATGCTTTTCTCGGTCCGCACGATGTCCACAACCTGGTAGAGACCCAGGTTGACGAGGTATGGCTCCATCACATCGTAGTACCTCATGTGCACGCACCGTAACTTCACATCTAGAATATCCGTGTCCTGCGTTGAACAAGGTAATCCGCATGGTGATAACATAATAAAATTTAAACCCAATAAAATTTAAAGAAAATCTATGAAAAAGAACGTACCTCACGAGAAGCCAGTGAGACTCGGTGCTCGCTGTGGGGAATCCACAGAAGAGGACTGATGTGCTCCGTGCTGCTGGTACTGATCGGCTCGTCCACTACTGGAAGCTGGGTAGGCCGTGCTCTAGGCATCCTGTGTCTAAAATAACATAATTTCGGTGAAATTACGCTTAATGAGCCTAATTATGATAAAAAAAGGCCAAAATACCCTAAATATTGGTCATCTGTGCTAATTACACTAAATTACGCTTAATTAGCCTAGTTTTGGTAAAAAATGCCAAAATACCCTAAATATTGGTCATCTGTGCTAATTACACTAAATTACGCTTAATCAGTCTAATTATGGTCAAAGTGACCAAAATACGCTAATATTGATCAACTGTGCTAATTACACTAAATTAGCACAGTTGGCCTAATTATGGTAAAAAACGGGCCAAAGTACCCTAAATATTGGTCATCTGTGCTAATTTCGGTAAAATTACGCTTAATCAGCCTAATTATGGTCAAAATAACCAAAATACACTAAATATTGGTCATCTGTGCTAATTCCACTAAATTACGCTTAATTAGCCTAATTATGGTAAAAAACGTCAAAATACCCTAAATATTGGTCAACTGTGCTAATTAATCTAAATTACGCTTAATTAGCCTAATTATGGTAAAAAAGGCCAAAATACTCTAAATATTGGTTATCTGTGCTAATTTCGGTGAAATTATGCTTAATGAGCCTAATTATGATAAAAAAAGGCCAAAATACCATAAATATTGGTCATCTGTGCTAATTTCGGTAAAATTACGCTTAGTCAGCCTAATTATGGTCAAAATGACCAAAATACACTAAATATTGGTCAACTTAGCTAATTACACTAAATTACAACAATATAATCTAAATTCTAACACCTAAAACCCTAAATCCTAAACCCTAAAATAAATAAATTACAAATTAAATTAGATAAAAAAAAATTACCTCAAATAAGAGCTCAAATCCGGTTGTGAGATGAGAGAATTGTGAGAAGGAGAGAGAAAATGGGGGTATATATAGGGTGAAATGCGGGTAAAAAAAAAAGGTACATAGCCGGCCATTTTCTGACCGGCTTAGGGAGGGAACATAGCCGGCCAGAAAATAGCCGGCTTGGGTATATTTCGAAATCAGATGGGATTCTGGGTATAATTAATAATTTGTATTAAACTTTGGATATTAATAAAAATGTCGGCTAATGTAGCCCCTTCAAACTGCCTAATATTACATTTAAACGACTAAAATTTGTAGAAAGTTTTTGCTGAAACCTATGATGATGCAAGATTTCTTTCATAATTCAGGCATTCAGCTAATATGATTTAGGAAAGAGGTAGGTTGGTTGGGACCTAAGATCATACCAAAAATATGCACAGAAAATTAGAAAACTAATTAATCCTTTCCTTTAAATTTTCAGCATTCGCACAAAAATGTTTTCATAAATTTATTAGAACATGCATGTGCACGAGCCTACGATTAATACTTATAATTGTCAAATGTAACACTTGTGGGGTTTTGCAACTGAGGGATTATTCTTTTAAACAATTTCAAACTATATTTATCTTTACAATTGACCTCAATTTCAGTTAGTATGATTTATTCACTGTAATAATATGTTCTGTTCATATTTAATTTTGCATGCCTTTAATAAATTTCAATGTATCACATGAATGGTAGGATTAGGACCTATTTGCTAAAACGACCAGCCTTTGAATGAATTTGTAATAAATTTTACAATTGCTATCGTAGACTCTGACTGTGTAACCAACTCAAATAATTGAGAGCATGAATCGTGAATATGGTAGTAATATACCGGGTGTAATTCGCGAAAAGAGCTCACTTCTCGTCTTCTCCAAATAAATATCTAAGGTAACAGAATATTTCTATTTACATCAGGACTGTCCAATAAGAATCAGCACGAATATTAAAAGGCCCCGTGCATTTCACCTTGGTCCGGATTGGCTCCGATTCTGATCGGACGGTGAGAATAGAAACAGAAATATTATGTTACATTAGAGATATGAATTCTCATTCCGAGTCATGACAAAAACCCCACTTGTCTCTCTTCTTTACTTTTAGCGGGGAAGACAGCAAACAGAGCACTAACACACTCTCTCTCTACCAAGCCATGGCGACAGGAATTTACCTGAACGACGATGAAGAAACTTACACGGTCACGTTTCCCGGCGACGATATCCTCACAACCGTCACCTCCTCTGGCGCAACCGCTGCCAACTGGATCGTCACCACGCGCCAAATCAACCAGGACCGACTGAACCACCTCATCATCGGCCTCGACCTCGAGTGGCGCCCAACCTTCCAGCGAGGCGGTGATGTCAACTTTACCGCCTTAATCCAGCTCTGCGTCGATCACAGGTGCCTCATTTTTCAGATCATTCACGCCGACTTCATCCCAGATGAGTTGTCAGAATTTCTCTCGGATGAGCGGTTCAGATTTGTCGGCGTGGGGATCGATGCTGATGTGGCTAAGCTAGAGGACGATTACGAGCTGACAGTTGCTAACCCCGTAGATCTGAGAGGGGTACGTTAATGAACTGATTGCTCTTTGACTATTTTAGTAGAATTTTTTATCTGTTAAAATATGTGATTTTAGTACTAAAGTCTTTAATCGCCTAATTTCTTTTCTTAGTGTAAAACTGCTGCTACTTTTCCCATTGTTTGTCAGTATTTTAGCAATTACTGCTAATGCTTGTGCTTAGTGCATTGGTATAATTTGCAGAGGAGGATAGAGGTTATTATTAATCTGAATAGTCCTGATAACTACTAACTATAATAGGGACGTTCATTAAACTAACAATATATGAGGAACACCTCTAAAGAAATACCATTCATGTCATGCATGCCTCGATGCCCCTAGGAATTTTACAAATACACATGATCTGCTTTACAAATTATAGTATTACTATGCACATTTCTAATGTCTAGTCTCTACAAGCAGAATCCTCTGTACTAGTCTTACATGTAAACTCTTCTAGAAAGTTGATGTCTGCCGTCTCTCTATATTGATTTGGAGAAAATGAGGATCGTTTGGGTGCTTCTGGCCTTTGGATTGGCAGGGGGCACAGTAATTTTACAATTTTCAAATTTGCAGGGGTACAAATGATAGTTACTTTTAAGTTTTCTACACAGCACCCTCATTTTAGTGGCCCTTTTGTTGAGTCTTCGAGTTTGCAGCAGTAATTTTGAAAACCGGCCCAACTTTCAACCCAAAAATCGAAATAAAATAAGATCTAAGGTTCAAATTACGAAAAACACTAAAACACTGTCAAAGCTCTACAACACTGAGTAGAAACAATTTGAAAGACCAATTAAGTAACTACAGTATACTGAGGGCAATTGAGGGTCCCTATTTTGTAAGGCAAAAAGGTTTCCCTCAGTTTCATGTTAAAAATGAAGATTTTATTGGTAAATTGTATTTTGACAGCTGGCGGCACAGAAGATGGATCGGCCTGAGTTGAGCAGTGCAGGGCTAGCAACACTTGTCAAAGAGGTAATGGGGCTGCGCATGAGCAAACCGAGGCACATTAGAGCAGGCGAGTGGGACCGCGAGAATCTCACTATGCCCCAGATTAGGTATGCATGTGCAGATGCATTTGCCTCCTTTGAGATTGGCAGGAGGCTCTTCTATGACCAACTTTAATAGTTTTAACTCTTCATGTTAGAGATAATAAGTGACACTGTGCTCATTCTGTTATTGTAGTTACTGTGGCACATTCTGTTATGGCAGTTACATGACTCTTGTGCTATGGTTAATTCGTTACAGACAAGTGACATGTAGTTGGAAAAAAGAGAATGGTATTGAAATGCTGCTAAATTTTAGTAGATAAATGTGTTTTTGCCTCTAGGTCCTTTCTCGTAGTTTTGTTATTTTCTTGGTAAAGCTTGAATATATATAGTTGACTACTTCCATTCTCTGTTTGTGCTGATGACTTAGATGCTGATATTTTCATGCATCGGAAAGAGTATGGTTTATGCTATGTTTTGATAGAATGTGTATGGCTTTGTATGTAGGAAACATGAAAAATAAATCGCAACAATAGATAGTGTAGCCGAATTCAACACGGACATGAATATAAACAACAAGCAATCGAAATATCTCTGGATGGTTACGGATTTTTTGTGTGGGGAGATAAAAAAACGAAACTTTTACAAGTTTTGTGTGGGGAACATGAATATAAACAACAAGCAATCGACAAAGAATTTGTTAGATTTGACTTCAAATACTATCGGGCTTCAAGAAAAAAAATTGAAATGTTAATTTGATTTATTGATGAGCCAACAAGCTTTTGTGGTCCAAACTTTTTTGGAGTTCATTTTGTATCAAATAAAGAGGTGAAAAATAATTATTTTGCATATTTATTATTCAACCATTTTTAATAATTTAAACTCGTATAAAATAAGTTTGAAAAATAAAAAAGGAACAAAAATACTTGGTTCGTTAAATAAATTAAATGAACGGTTCAAATTGATGAGCTTTTAAATTAAAGGGGGAATCTCATGTATCCCCTCAAAAACCTTGAAATTACGTATTTCCCCCTCTAAAATTCATAATATCATATTTACCCTCCTAAAGCTCAAAAACTCACAAATTTACCCAATCTATTGACTTTTCTATTAAAACTCATTTTAAATTTATAAGTTACCCATTTTACCCTTTGTAATATGATAGCTAGCTTGCTTTCCCCTTCAGATTATCCCCTTCCTTTCTTTAGTTACGTGCCTTCCGTAACTTCCCAGTTGGTTTTTGAACACGAGTGTGGGTCTTTTCCAAAGGCTTTTTATAGGTGACCTGCTTTTGACTACTTTGTCTGCCTTGCCTATACAGTTCATTGTTTTTCTTTGCTTGTTGTTTTAGTGTATTTTCATAGCAGAGAACATTTCGCAGATCCCGCTAGGTTTCCAATTGCTTGTACCGCCTCAATCAAACAGCCAGATTTACATCAGTGACAAGCTGGGGATAATAAATTCATGAAAGTTAGATTTCTACTTGAATTAATTAAGTTAGCGCATAAATGAAAATACACATGGTTTCTTAAATAAAAGACCGTGTCAGGAACAAAGGTTTCTTTTTCTCCACCATCCAACCTCGCTTGTCAAGGATGGAAGTCATTTGTTCGATGCTCATTAAATGATAAAAGGTTATCGGGTGTTGGCACTCCCTTGCCTTTTCATATGATATGAGAAGTTATTTCTTCCCTGAGTTGAGTCTGTAGAAGCTAGTGAGGAGTGGATTGACTTTTTACTCGTATTGGCATTGACCCAACTAGAAAAATAGCAGATGGATATATATTCACTTCTGTTTGGTAATTAATGGATCCATCTAAAATTTCTATCTATGTGAAGCTCTCCAGGTGAGTCAAATATGTTCTCTCAATTCTTTTCCAAGTGACAAATGCACATCAACCATTAGCATCAACTCGCCTCGTCAGTTTGTTTTATAGCGACATTCATTATAGTACGAAATAAGTAACATCTAAGGAGTTTGGAGAGTTGAATGGGGTGTTGAATGAGTGACATGAATTGTAGAAGAGAGATAGAGTTTTGAAACAATAATGCTTTGAAATTATTTTTGGTCTTGAGAGAGGGGAGGGAAGATTTTAATCTTTCAATAAAGGGTAAAATGGGTAACTTATAAATTTAAAATGAGTTTTAATAGAAAAGTCAATAAATTGGATAAATTTGTGAATTTTTAAATTTTAGAAGGGTAAATATGATATTATGAATTTTAGAGGGGGAAATATGTAATTTCAAGGTTTTTGAGGGGATACACGAAATTCCCCCTAAATTAAATTGAAATTCAGAGTCTAATTCATTGAAATTTTAATTTCGGAAAAAGAGAGTCAGTGAGGTGTGTTCACCTACAGAGTTGTATACAAAATTTGACAATATTAATAATAATCTTTTAAAATAATTCAAACATAATTTAAACCTAAAAAAATTATATGTGGGTTTATTGACATATAGATAGTCTAACAATCAATTTTCATGCAATTTAAGTATCGTTTAATTGTTCATCAAGAATTGTAAATTTCATAATACGACGAAACATATATCAAAATTCAACATAGACACAATATGTACATCATATATGTCATACCTAAAATAATGTTGAATTTAAATTAAGTTTTTATTTTTGAAATTATGAAATTATCAAAATAAATGATTGTCAAGTGATCCTTTTTTTGTATATAAAATCTGAAATACAAATAGTAATGATTCTAATTAATGGGTTTTATTACACACTCTCTCTTTCATTTTCTATCAACAACAAATTAAATAATTATTTCATAGGTAAAGTCATGTAAAATTAGTCACTAAAACAACCACCAACTTGACGAGAGATTCCATAAAAAAAAAGTAAGAATAATGTGAGCTAGTCTTCTTCTTTTTTTAATTCTTGACCCTATATAGTGTCAAAGGGTACAAAATAAATAATGAAATTACAACCCAGTTCCTGTCACGGACTGTTTCAACAAAGTTTAAACCATAGCTCATTAGCTCCCCTTCCTGTAAAATCTTTACCATTGGATTAATTTCTAATTAAATAAATACCACCCAAATCAATTTTTTTCCATAGATACCACCCACGCTTCTCCAGAGTGCGCACCAACCCTTTAATTTTTTTTTTTTGTGGTTATATTTTTTTTTTGTTTTGCAATTTTTGAATTTTGAATTTTGTTTTGGAATTCTTAATTTTGTTTTGAATGCTGAATTTTATTTGCTTTATAATTTTATTTTTCTTAAAAACAGAATTTTATTTTCCTTAAAACAAAATTCATAATTTCAAAATTACAAAACAAAACAGAATAGAGCCACACACAAAAAAAGCGTTGGTGCGCACTCTGGGGAAGGGACCCTTCCCCACGGTGCGCACCGGCCTATTTTGATGCGCGGACTGGAGAAGCGTGAGTGGTAACTCTGAAAATAAGTTGATTAGAGTGGTATTTGTTTAATTAGAAATTAACTAGGTGGTAACAAAAAAAAATTCAGTAAAATCTTCCCTCCCAACACTTCAGGCCTCGTCTACTTCGCCCTGAAAACAACCTCGTTTCGCTGTCTCCACAGCCACCAACCTGCACATAGCATTCTGTTAACCCATTCACTTCTTTGCATTGTCCCTAAACGCTTAATCTCATGCCAAGACGCCTCCCATATTTCCGGTACCGACAGTTCCGGTACCAGGTCTCATACCAGCAATCGCTTTTGGATGGAGGATTGGATGAAATTCCACACTAATTGTGCATAGGGGCAAGTGAAAAGGAGGTGTGCAGTAGTTTCCCTGCAGTGGGAATTGCACATGACACAGTTGACATCGCAATTGATATTGCGACGCTAGAGCTCATCCCTTGTCAGAATTTTATTTTGGAGTACCAGGTAGCCGAAAATACGTACTGATGGAGGGACTTGGGCTGTTCAAACTTCAGAAAAACGCCATAGGATCTTGCCTCCTCTTAGAATATTGTAAATGGATTTGGAAGAATAGAGCCCGGTACTGTTCCATTTCCATATAATTTCATCTTGCTGATCCAACAGGTCAATCTGAATTTGAGGAGCACCTGATTGCAGCACAGGGAGAGCTTCTCTTAGTGACATAAGGGGTAAAGGTGGTCTGCTAGTGTCCAGGTAATTGACAATCGCCCTGCCATCCCTACATAAGGCAATAGTCCTTCGATCACCTACTTGTCAATAGATGCTCCATTGGAATAAAGGTTGCAATTTGCACAAAATTTTCCAAAAGGAGCCATCTGACCTCCATATCTTAGGTTTGCCGGTACCTGGGTTTCTTGAATTCAAAGCAGTCACAGTTTGAGCCCACAACTCTTCTTCAGCATGGTATAATCGCCACCACCATCTAATTAACAGAGCTATATTCTGTAATTCAATGTCGGATATCCCTCGGCCCCAGTTCCTCTTTGATACACAACAAGTACTCCAATTTAGAAAGGATATACCTCTCGTGTTATACCTCTCTTTGAGCTAGTCATTAACAGTTCTTCACAAAATTTAAAACATCGTGATAAATCAAGATTTGAATATCAAATACTGACATCTATTACAAATTTTACACATCTTAACGGACTATATAAAAAAATACTTTGCTTTATGTTATATCTGAACTAGATTCAAATTCAAAGGAAGATCACTTTTTTTTGGTGGGAATAGAAATTTGATGTCCATAAATAATGAATCTCATGTATTTCATTTTTTCATGCCATCAACAAAATTCGGAAAAAGTTGCCTTTAGCAACAAATCCAAACATGCAACACCACAATGTAAAAAAAAATGTTTTACGTTATGTTATCTCTGAACTAGATTCATATTCAAAAGATCATTTTTTTGTGGGAATAGAAATTTGATTTCCATAAATAATGCATCTCATGTATTTAATTATTTTTATGCTATAAAAAAAATTTGGAAAATATTGCCTTTAGCAACAAATCCAAACTAGACAGAGGCCTCGTGATATTTTTTTATTATTTGAAACCCGTAGGTGATTTATATTATAATCAAAGTTTACTGGTACATACTTGATGAAAAATAAAAAGCTCCAACATATAATTAAAAATCTCTAAAAAATAAAAACTAGGCAAAAGAGATAGATCCTAAATAACCAAAAAATTACAGATTTTCAAGCTTCTCTATTTTCTTCTATGCTTGTAAATCTCGCACTGGTTCTGATAATGACCACTTGAAGTAATTGTTGCTGATCATACCACCAATGCCTAGTCTTGAACATGAGACCTGTTCTGCTGTTTCATTTATGTGTACTCCGCACCTCCTTGCATTGTTTGCTAATAAGTTGCATAGTTAGTATAGCTGTTTTGGATACACTCTAGTTTGTCATCTATTCAGAACATATATTTCTAATTCTCCTATTTGGCAATATTTACCTCTTACAACAAAACTCCAATCTGATAAGTGAAAAGAAGAGTTCCCCTCTAACAGGAAAAACAGATATTGGTACTGTGATTTAGCCAAATAAATCAAGTCTCTCATCTTCTACTTTATTACATTTATCTGCCATTTAATCATAGCAGATAATTTTTTAAGGGTTTCTAAGCTCTAGCTCGACCCTCCAGCAGCCCCACTGATACAGACCAAAGTTCGGCTAAATGATATAATGAAATGTCTTGTTAAAAGAAACAACCAACTTAATTTTTGCATCAATCCAAAAATCAGGGAGTACCAAGCCATAATTCAACTTTTAACCTTCTCTTTGTAGAAGAATAAAACTCGGATTAAAAGGCCACACAGGTCTCAAGGAGCCATCTCTTTGAGCAGTTATGGGTGAGATGAACAAATATTGATTAGAAAGATTAGTACCTCAGCCGCAGAGAAGCCTGCCAGAAAATCTGTATTAACTGAATTTCCTACTGAAGAAGACCCTTTTTAAAATGAACTAATAAGGAATAAGAGAAACATATTTGACTTAAACATTAAAAAGTAGACATTTTAGGAAAGAGAAACTATCATCAGCGTACTCCTATAAATAAAATCTGTCTCTAATGACTCAGGCCACTTGTGTTGAGAGAAGACCTACATAACAAAATCACAGGAAGATGAAATAAATTGCAATTTGCAGGTCAAATCATGCTGATGCATATTATAATTATCAATTAGCTTCAGGAATATAAAGAACCTTAGTACAGATAAGAAGCCTATCATTATTAATCTTAAAAGAGCTGTTGATTCCACTAATTATCACTCTGAAAATGATTTATGGATGCAATTAATCATTTTCAAAAAGTAAGGATGTTGTCAATGACACAAACAGCAATTGACTATCTGGTAGTCAATTGAGACAGGTTGTATTTCTGGTTGTCTCTCTGTTGAAAAGAGAATTGTCACAGAAGAAATTAATTTGTGTTTCTTTTTTTGTAAATAAAAAAAAAGTTTGTGTATGCCATTTCTTCCACCAATTCGAAAAACTTCAGTTAGTTCTAAAAGATATGTTTAACCCAGTTTAACATAGACCTGTTCAGTATAGACTTGTTAAGCATAAAGTCTCATCGCTGATGTTTCATGAGAGAATCAATTGTTGACAGGAGAAAGTTTGTGTCGCTAAACCACCCCTATGATTTCAAAATTTTAATTATATGTATAGGAATTTAATTGAATTTTATCTTTTTTTAACTTTTTATATAGTCTGGCCACCCTCAATGAATAACAAATGTTTAGTTGTGGTCTAGTGGTTAAAGATCTATTTTGTGGTTTGAGAGGTTTGGGTTCAAATTTCACTCACCATAATTGTGCATTTTAATTTTGAGCCACCCCTATCAAAATTTTCTAGTTCCGCCCCTGGTGCCATTAATGAAATGTTACCAGTAAAAGCATTAAACTTAACCAGTGATATTTCAAGGAGGCTAACAAAAGGAAAAGGAAATCCAAAAAGTGAACTTCAGATTGTACTAAAACTGAATCTTATGTCTCAATTTCCTAAATAGCCTACTAATACTTCAGAAATGTTGAAAATAATTATTGATCAATAAATAGTGATGCAATTTTTAGAAAGATTCCACCCGAAAAAGGTAAAAAGGAGAAACTGAAATAGAACTTTTGCAAAGAAGTGTGAGTTGATAGTAACAATCACCAAGTAGTGTTATTACCCAAGAAAATCATCAATGACATTGACTTAGCGCTTGAAACAAATTCCTTGAAAGCTTACCTGTTCATGGAACCTTGCGCGATTCAAAATCAGAGAGAAGTTAGGGAAGATCGAGGGCGATTGTGAGGAGGCGTGAGGCGACATAGTCAGATTGATCGAGGCGGAGAGGGAGAAAAGGCGACTGGTCGCGAGCTACGCGGAGACAGAGTGGTCGAATCGAGGGTTTCTTCTCTGTATCGATCGGTGGTGCGAGATGGAGAGAGAACGGAGCCGGAGAGGAAGCGCTGTGCGCTGAAAGTTCGAGAGAAAACGGAGTCGGAGAGGCTGAAATTGGGACCCACTCACAATGTAAAATCGATAAATGAAAATGTCAGAAGTGGGATTTGAACCCACGCCCTCTTACGAGGACCAGAACTTGAGTCTGGCGCGTTAGACCACTCCGCCATCCTGACTTGATGATATTATTGATTTATTTTAGATAATATCGGTTAAATATATTTATCCAAAAAAAACTACTCGTTAAATCCCACTACTTTGAGATAATCTGGTCTCACCGTCTCGGCCCATCAAGTGCATCTTAACGGACTTGATTTTTTTTTTGAAAAAACTTGGAAGCGGCTTCCAAGGTATCATTAAATTAATTAAAATATCCATCATACATCCATCATTCCACATCTTCATTAGTACAAGGCTAAAGAATTAAAAATCACAGAAAATGTATTAGCTACAGTAGCATGCATGAGGCTGTACGTGATGGTGGACACAATTGAATTTAACAGTGCTTTATCCAAAGCCGCCACTGCTGAACGCACCGATCAGCCTCTGTATTTGAGTTCACTACCTGCCCCCCGAAGACAACCGCATTGCGCTGCCTCCAGATATGCCACATGGTGCACATGAAGCTCGCAGCCCATTCCTTCCTTTTCATCGCCCTACCTTGGCTAACAGTCGCCCATGAACGGAACCAAGTCTGATGCACCGAGCTAGCTACTGACATTATTGGGACCTGGATGATTTCGGCTACTCTTCTCCACATTGTTCTTGCATAGGAACATCGGAACAGTAGGTGCTTTGTTGTTTCCCTTGACCCACCGGTACAGAGCACGCATCTAGGATCCACTCTCATACCTCTTCTGTTTAGTACATCCTTTGTTAATATTCTATCCTGAAGCACTAAAAACGTGAAAATTCTTACTGTTGGCGGTGTCGGGCACTTCCATGTGAAACTGAAGGGCCATTTGACTTTGCCCGCGGTACTGAGTGCCCCGTAGGCTGACTTGGATGTATATTCCCTTGTTTGTTCCAAGTGCCATTCTACAGAGTCCTCAGAGGGTGTAAATGGAGGTTGAGAAGCCACTGATAATTCCGGCTCTAACTGTTGTATGCGAGGCCACGCTTGTCTCAGTGAAATTGTCGGGTTGCTTAACCTATGCCCACTGCCTTGCTTAATTGCTGCGCCATTCCAGGGGTCAAACCAGAACGATATGTTTCTCCCATTGCCAATATTCCATTTCGTGCAGCCATGAAACAACTGCTTAATACCGTATAATTGTTTCCAGAAAAACGAACCCCCCATTAGCCATACCACCGGGCCCCTAGTTGCAGTGCCTCTTCGCCTTATTAACCTGATAGTAATCGACCATAGACATTCCTTGTTGTGATAAGCTTTCCACCACCATCGAAGTAACAGGGCTGTGTTAAATAATCTCAGATTCAGTATGCCCAACCCGCCCCATCGCCTTGGCAAGCATGCAACCGGCCAATTAATTAGGGAGATGCCTCGACCTTGCTCGTTGGATTTGGCCCATAAAAAAGAGCGTCTGATCTTATCAATTCTCGTGAGCACCCATTGTGGTAGCCTGAAACAACACATGTGATAAACCGGTATAGTCGAAAGCACCGACTGAACTAGTTGCAATCGACCACCTCTAGATATCATCTTGCTTTTCCATCCCCCCAACTTTCTTTCAACTTTTTCAATCAACGGCCGGAAATGCTCTTTCCGAGGCATGAGGATGGACAAGGGCATACCTAGATAAGCAATTGGGAATTCGGTTTGTCTGCAGCCGAGCACTGCCTGGATCCACCCAACATCCTGCGGGCATACATTGATAGGGATGAAGTCACTTTTAGAGTAGTTTACCTTAAGTCCCGAGATCAAAGCAAACAATCGAATTACAATTTTCAAGGAGCTTAGAGTTGCAATATTTGCTGAAGCCACAATTGCCGTATCATCGGCATATTGGAATGCCATGATTGATTCTTTAATCTTCGAGGTGATGCCACCTTGTAATATGCTATTCGTTTGTGCGACCATTCGCTGAAAAACATCGGCCGCGATGTTGAACAACATGGGAGAGAGAGGATCTCCCTGTCGCAGACCTCTCTTGTGCGGAAAATAATTAGAAGCATCACCATTCATTAAAACTCTAGAAGAGGCCGTCCGGAGCAGCATTAGGATCCATGTATTCCATTTTGGTGGGAAGCCCCGAGCCTCCAACACACGTAGCAAGAATTCCCATTCCAAGGTATCAAAGGCTTTTGCAAAGTCAAGTTTGAGGAAAATTGCCGGTTTGCCCGATTGATTTATGTGTTGTAGCAGCTCCCTTACTGACACAAAATTCTCTGCTATTTGGCGACCTTGTATGAAGGCCGTTTGCCTTTCCGAAATCAATTGAGGCATCTTCACTCTAAGCCGGTTGGAGAGGATTTTTGAAATAAACTTCGGCACAAGGTTAATTATGCTTATCGGGCGGAATTCACGCACCGTCTGAGGCGTGTCAGTTTTAGGGATCATTACCACATTAGCTTTGTTAACTTGACTCAAATCCAGTGAACATTCTTGGAAGCCATGCAAGATATGCATTATTTCCATTTTGAGATTTGGCCAAAACAATTTCAGGAACTCATTAGGCAATCCATCTGGCCCAGATGCCTTATTCAATGCTAGTTCCTTGATCGCCACTTCCACCTCATGAATGGTAAAAGGGTCCTGTAAATTTAGAAGGTCAGGATCTGTACCATATAATGCCCCGGCCATGAATGGACGGATTGGGTTGGCCGTGCCCAACTGTTCCTTGAGGTGAACTCGGAATGCCTCTAATATGGCTTTCGGGTCAGAGAGTGAATTTCCTTGGACTTGAATAGAGAGGACCCGATTACGCGATGCCCTTGACGAGGCGCATGCATGAAAGAAGCGCGTATTTTTGTCTCCTTGCCGGAGCCAGTTACAGCGGGATCTCTGCCTCCACTTTTCCTCAATATTGTTCGCTAATTCAAACGCGCGCTCTTTTATTTTACACCTTAATCTGAATTCATATCCAAATAGGCTTCTTTTTTCTTCAATTGTATCAAAGAATAAGACAGATTTTTTGCAAAATATTAGCTGCTTGTTCATATCATTGAATCCTTCCTTTTGCCATAGGTGCAGTGCTCTGTGTAGCAGCATGGTATTGTGAGTAAATTTTGCAAGAGCTGCCTGAGGCCGATCTTCTACCATGCTCCACAGTGAGTGAACCATCTGTTTTGGTATTGCATATTTTAGCCAAAAAGTTTCTATCTTGTGTTGCCTCGGTGTTGTCCCTGCATTAGCACATTTCATAACCAATGGCACGTGGTCCGAAACAACCATTTCTAAGGCCTCCACCGAAAGAAAACGGAACTGAAGTGGCCACTCTGATGTTAAAAATATTCGATCAAGTTTTGAGAATGAAGGCGTCGGCCGCTTACTCGACCAAGTGTAGCTTCTATTCTTAAGAGGGACCTCCATCAGTCCCGCACCACTTATGAATCCATTAAAAGAGTCCATTAATCCGAAACCCCGGTAATCTCCAGAACGGTCAACTAGCCATCGCACCAAATTAAAATCCCCAGCAATTACCCACGGCACCTGTACCATACCGGCCAAATTCTTTAACTCATCGATAAATCCCGGCTTGTGTATATCTACACTTGGACCATACACTGTTGTGAATAGTGCCACATCATTATTGTTTTGGTTCTCCAATTTGACCGACAGTGTATTTTTGGACCCCCAAGAATTAATCAGCCTATACTTTTTTTTCCATGCAATTAGCATACCACCTTTAGTGCCTTGAGCAAGAATATAAGCCACCTCAAAATCAAAGAAAGTTGGAAGAAAACGCGACACATAATTAAAACTCATTTCATTTAATTTCGTTTCTTGCAACATACAAATGTCTACATGAGACTTTCGGATAACATCACACACCACCCGACATTTATCCGGGTCCCCTAATCCTCTACAGTTCCATGAAAGTAATTTGAGATTTTTTGTATTCATAATTAACCTTAATAAAACTCCATCAGTGAACCAACAAAAGAAGAGAATTAGCACTCTTCTCCACCTTCCCCTTCCTCATCCTCTTCTGAGTCCGAATCTAGATTGACTTGTGCTTCCTCTGTATCTAGCTGCGTATGGATTTGCTCGGCCTGTTGCACTGCTTGCATGTTGATTTTCCTTTCTTCATTGTCCTCATGCAACACCTGCGTGACCACATTGAGTTCCAGCCCGCATGCACTACCAATCTGGGAGCAAAGCTCCTTGCCCACTTGAACTTCAAAGAATTCAGCTGGATTTAGAGAAATACTTGCAGATTGTTCTGGGTTGGTTTTGTGGAGCTTAGGCTGGGTCGGTTCCAAGCTTCGGCCTTCTTGTGCCTTAGTATTTTCATTTGTAGGATTGGGCTTCCTTTTGAGGTTTGAGCTGGTATTGAGACTTGGATATTGGGCTTGAGATTGGGCCGAGAACTCTCCACCTGTTGAGATAGGTCTACTACTTTCGGCAGCTGGCAAAGGCTCGCCACGTGCCCACTGGAGACTCCTCCTACCACATGCATGTGATTCAATATTCTCATGTGGTATGCTTCGGCCTGTCTCTATTTGGAATGGCAGCAAACGTGTGGCCTCTGTGTTGCAACCCCTCGAACGCACCCACTTTTGACTCGCGGCAGGTTTGTGTTGTTGCGCATGTGTTGATCGACCACGCCCTCGTACGACCATACCTCTAAAACGGTTATGACGAGAGGTGCTGACATTTAGAAAAGGAGCTCTCCGGGCCCCACCTCTTCCCATTGCGTAGCCCGAGCGTGAACGGTCCTGGATCCTCTGTGGCTCGGTTTCTTCAGATCTAAACGAGTCGGGTTGATTCTGATGCGGCTGTTTATTCACCACAGGGGGCATACAAGATCCACTGCTTTGTCCCATCTCTAAAATTCGGTCTTGGGTTGGGAGTTGTTCCTTGCTATTCAGAGAAACTGGTAATGCAGAACCTTGTACTGAACCCATTGCAGTACCCAAAGATGATTTGTCCCTTGTCTCATGTGGCATGCATGGCTCAGGTATCGGAGTTTGGTGTTCATGCCTCAATGCTACCGTTTGTTGCAATTCGGATCCTGTGTGGTAATCTTGTGTAGTATCTTGTAAGGGAGGCTGTGATTGGATGAGGTTGGTGTTTGCTGAGTAGGTATGATCATCTGAGTGAAAAACCAAGTCCTTGAGTGCGCCAATGGAGATTTCATTAGCTGGTTGACTGCCGGCAATGAATGGCCTGATCTCCGGTGGTATGTCTGCTAGCGGAATGCCTTGACATAATTCCAACACGACTCGACGTGAGCAAACAATGGTGTCTTCATCATTAATCGGGCTACCCGTGGAGAACAAAGCTTCCTCTGCGTATGCATCTTCAGTGGCTACCGACGTTGAAGGCGGTCTTGAGAATCTCTGGGGAAGAATAGGGAAGTCGGAGGTAGTGTATAATGGACCTTTGACCCAGTGTACCGGTGTTACCACTATTGGGTACTCTAGACCGCCAGCCACCATGGCCAAAGTTTCCGGGATTTGCATAATATCTTCCATTGCCACAGCAACCCTCAACGCCGACTTATCGGATGCATGTTCTGGTTGTACAGTCCCAAGGTACAAACCAAGTTGCGAAATGGTATTGATAATGGCATTGTCATTCCACAGTGGCATAGGGATACCTTCTAAGTCCAGCAGCACCTTAAAACGAGGCATTCTAACAGAGGCATCGTCAAGTAGCGACCACTGTTGAAATGAGAAACCTTGGTCCCATAAGTCAGCCGGCAGAGCTTTAACAAAGGTCTCCACCGCTAACCCTCTAGGCAGGTGGATGAGGAACCTCTCACGAGAGAGTTTAGCGACTTTGACCTCTTCTTCTCGTACTAGTTTTGTGTCTACCGCTATGCGCACGACCTGATGGGCCTCAATGAGCAGAGGTTGGGCATGGCAGTACATAACCACCGCTTGGCTGAGGTTTGCAACCTCTCTGAAAAAAGCTTCATCTCTTTCAACATAAACTGTCAGTTTTTTCGGTCTTCCCTCGGGCAGGGTTGGCGGAGGAGGCATTGTGTCTCCCATGAGAAGCTCATCAAAGCCCGGTTCTGAGTTGGCCGGGATGTATGTGTGTCGAGTTGGGTGAAAAGGCCTTGCCGCTGGGTTAAGCATGTTAGTCCTGCATTGGCTAGCAATGTGACCATTATTCCAGCATTTCCCGCACTTATGCGGGTTACGGCATTTGGCCTGGGAGTGGCCGGTTCTGCAACATCTAAAGCAACGTCCGCGCCACTCTGGAAATGTGGAGTTCGGCGGAAACCTAAGTAATGTCGGGCTATGTGGCGAGTAGAAGAACTGAGCCCCTGTTGGAGTTGTTGGAGAGTGCGGGGTAGAGGTGGCAGGGGAAGAGAGCGGGGAGGCAGTTGAACTATTAGTTGGAGTTGAACTTCCAGAACCCTTTGCACTTCCAGCAACAATCTGTGCAAAGGTGGGTTTGGAGGAGTAGGGCACATACGGTCTGACCTTGTCTATTCTGTCATCAGAAGGTGTGCGCCAGTTATCCGGGAATCGGCGGCGGCGCCGAACTATTTGCCACTCTCCAGCAGGTGCCATGGTGAACGTACCTTGCTATCGCCTTGCTATCGCCTTGCTATCGCCTTGCGTCCCTCGCTACTTCCCGAATCGGAGTTGTTCTGCAAACGTAACGGACTTGATTTTCTTTTTTGTTTTTCAACTTCACACATTACAAGAGGTTTAATTTTGGTATCAAATGAAATGAAACGGACAGTAGCCTCTTTTTTTTTAGAAAAACAAGAGGTTTAATTAAATTTTGAAAATATGACCTCTCATACACAGTAATTATCTTAGCACTTGACCAAAGATTAATTTTCAACTTGCTTTATTTTATTTTAAAAATATTATATTTACTCTCCAATTTCTTATCCCTAACTATTTTCTAATTCTTTTTACTAACTTTTCTTCAAAGAAATTTATAAATATGTAATGTGCAATAGCTAAGTGTACATTATGCAATAGTCAATTATATACTTATTGAGTGATTTGAATAATGAGTATAAAAATTAGAAGTGACAAGTATACGATACACAATTAACAAATATGCATTCTATGATACTCGAGTGTGCATTTTAGAAATTCAAAAAATAAATTACAAAGTTCAAGACACTGTTAAAATATATTTTAACCTGATTAAATTACATGATAGTTGTTATTAATTATATCTAAACTAAATAAAGAGATGGGCAATATACAATAGTCAAGCATACATTACAAGATGGGTAGAAAGTTTATGATGTACATTATGGAAATAAATCTGCTGTGATTCCAAAGAATCAGGATCCTGCTATTCTAAATCAAACTGTTTATCTATTTTGAGATTCGTGCATTTTAAAAAATTAACTGTTCAATTTGAAATAGCAGGGTCCTGCGATTCTACATTATAAGGTGCACAAAAGGTTTATAAGGTGTTGGAATGCATTCGTGGAGAATGATTATTGGGTCCGTCTCTGTATAAGCTCAGCTTTCCTTCCATCAAGTAAAATATATCACTTACAACTTAAGAATTATCTTAAGACTTGAGAACTAAGAAATAAAGATAACTCTTTGGTTAAAAGTTGAACAGTGCAATTCTAGTCTTATGACCTAGGTGATAATTTTTACAATCAATGATCAAAATATGCCATAGACCTTAGTCATCTTCATCATAAAAGAGCGTCTCAATATATATACACTCAAAATAGAAGCTCTTAATTGTACATATGCCTTAATCATCATCATCAAAAATCAACTTGAGGCTTCTCTTTGACCCGATATTTCTCGGGGCCACATTGTCGGCTCCATTATCAGAATCTTCTAATGATTCTATGTTAGAATCTTTGCTCCTGTATGTATTACCAGCATTATCTGGTTCTGACTCTATGTCATCATCCAAAAGCTCTGGACTGTCAAAATCCCTGCAAATAGGAAGATTAATTAATAGATTTATTCAGATGTTATTTGAAAATAATCTAGATTTAGGTTCATTTAAGTTTCGAATGCATTGGATGAGCTGATGCACAGTAACAATAAAAGAGATGTTTTGAACAAAAGATTAATTATAAAATTTTATATAGATTGGTTAAAAGAAATTTTAATGACTATACCTTGAATAGATTCAAACAATTTTTGTACTGCAAAATCAGATGCTAAAGATGCATGTATTTTCTCTAGTTTTCACCCTTGATGAGGACATGCATAATATTTCCTAAATTCAAAGAGAAATATTTATTTGAAAATTGTTATATACTTACTCATGAGTGGTGTCTTCTGCAGTGTAAGATTCTTTCTCAGCAAATGAATACTCAAGAGAAGATTTCCTCATCACGTCTAACTTGCTTTTCTTCTTTAGCCTTAAAAAAAAATCATATACATACGATAAATAGATGTAACCCATCAATCTGTTGTTGAAGCATGCATGCGCATTAAAATACCAACTCTAACAATATTTTTGAGATTAAAAAAGCTTAACACGTTCATGGAAATAGCTTAACACATTCTTAAAACCTGAATTGAATCAGAATCCACCCAAACTGATTTATTCATATATACCATAAAGACATAAGAGAAACAATTTTCTCTACTTTGCTATGACAGGAAAAGGAATGAATATATGACCTCTTGGATAAAAAAGGACCATGTACAGAAATAAACTTCCACAAAAAACTTGCATAAAACATATTTATATGCTCAACTACAAGTAATTTATCTGACATGCATAAATATCTTACTTAGTAGACGTCATATAAAAATGGCATACCTTGAAAGGGAAGCCAAAGTGTCATTGTCAGAATGAAGCCCCTCTTTTGCTTCCTCTTGTTGAAATTTTTCAGGCGAAGAATCCTTGTCTAATGAGCTTCCTTTCTCTCTTTTGCGTCTAAGGCTAAAATTAATGATTTCAGTAAAAAAAAAAAAAATCAAAAGAACTCAGATTTGGTAAAAAGAGAATTACTCAACAAACAGAACTGGCAAAGTGGCAATACACAGCATCAACTGTCACACATCCATCAGATCAATTTATTTTTAAACCACAGGCACACAATTCAAGTCAAAACCTCAATGAACAGAAATAAACTTCCACAAAAAACTTGCATAAAACATATTTATATGTTCAACTACAAGAAGTTTATCTGACATGCACAAATATCTTACCTAGTATACGTCGTACTAAAATGACATACCTTGAAAGGGAAGCCAATGTGTCATTGTCAGAATGAAGCCCTTCGTTTGCTTCCTCTTGTTGAGATTTTTCAGGCAAAAAATCCTTTTCTACTGACCTCACCTTCTCTCTTTTGCGTCTGAAGATAAAATTAATAATTTTCAGTAAAAAAAAATCAAAAGATCTCAGACTTGTTAAAAAGAGAGTTACTCAACAAAAATAACTGGTACATAACATCGACTGATACACATCCATCAGATCAATTTATATTTAAACCATGGGCACAAAATTCAAGTCAAAACCTCAATGAACAGAAATGGTAGTAGAACAATTACCTATTTACAAGTGTTTGTAAACTTTCATCATCAGTAGAAGAAAGCTGTGGATCTGATTTCTCTGTTGTGTTCCTTTTTCTGACATTGCTTCTTAGACCAAGATGTTTAAGCTTGCGAGACACTTGGGCTGAAGATATTTTGTTATCAGGATCTAATGCACCAGCAATTATGCGGCAACATGCGCGGTCATCCTTGTGCCTGGAATGAGCAAAATAACACTTAAAAGTCAGCATGAGGTAGAGAGTTCTATTGCTTCTTCCTTTTTTGAATAAATTATGCTTTTAAAAACATGATACATTTTCCATCTTGGCTTAAAAGGTTCTAATTTTGGTATCAAAAAGTGTTGTGTACTTAAGATTCAACAGTACTCACTGTCCCTCAACAATTTGGAAGCAAACCCTATATTGAGAATTCTCTCCTAAAATTAGCTTTCTTTCACTCTTTTTGACAATTTTTCTTTCTTTCGAATGACTCAATTTGTGAGCTCCATTTTATTGCCCAATGTCGCATTGCTTAAGAATCCAAATGGCATAAACCAAAAATGTGAATGTTGAACTTAAGCTATCAACACAATAACATGTAGTGTAATATGAATGCCTCTGTAATGATCTTCTTTGTTTATTAAGAAAAATAAAGAGGCGTTATATTAGCTTACTTCTCAAACAGATTCCTTAACATATTCTCTTGCTCTGGGGTGAAAACTGAACTCCTCCGCCTCTTGGCAACTTTTATACTATTGTCATCAGCTGAAACTGGGGCACTGCAGCGAAAAAGAAAATCAGTCAAGTCTACCAAAGAGAAAAAACACAAATGTTAAATTAGAGATAGTTATGGTTGTAACTAACCTGT
Source organism: Carex littledalei (assembly GCA_011114355.1). Lineage (NCBI taxonomy): Eukaryota > Viridiplantae > Streptophyta > Magnoliopsida > Poales > Cyperaceae > Carex > Carex littledalei. Next base: position 10,593,234 of record CM022081.1, read on the forward strand.
TATCATCATCAGTTTCTTCATTAAAGAGAGATCTGGCCTGCTTCCTTTTCTTTGTACTTTGCTCAGTTTGCGGCAAGTTATCTTCATCAAATGTATCGGAGAATTCTTCCCTGTAGATCAAAAGTTACAATCATTACTATTCATTCAAAGGAACGAAAAAGTACTTATATGGTCCAAGTTTAGGTCTTATACGAGCCCCATGCTGATGCATTCAAGCAGATTGCTGATGCTTGTTTAATGTAATATAAAAGGCAACTCCAAGTGCATAAAATCTTTTGTACTTTTGGTGATCTCTGCATTGAGAATTTCTCACATTTTTCCTTTAGTTCATCAAATATCCACCAGATACGGTTGTTTAATACAGTAGTTATGGCAGATACAAGCATCTAACAAATCACAATTACGCTAATACCTACCTCTGGTTCTCAGAATAATGTGGTACCACCACATCAGCTTCATCATCTCCAAGTGAATCTGCAATGCTTTTAGGAAAGCCCTTGTCATTGCCATTAAGGGCATTTATGTCCATTTTCAGACCAGCCATGTCAGACATGAGGGCATCAGCACTGATGCAATGACACTCTTTTCTTGTCTTCCAAAAGAGAATGTCAACAAAAAGCAGAGGCTGTTTCTTCATTAATTTCATCATATCTCTGACAAGCTTGGTGAGAAAATGGATTATGTTTGGGTGCTCCCTAGATCGAGATGACTTCTGATCAGCGAGAATTGTGTAGAATATGGTGAGGAGAGAGAGCTGTAAAGCATTTTACAAATGGTTTAAAAGAAATTCAATGCATGGTGCATGTCTGAAACATTGAATCTTATATATACGAATACAAATTAAGAATTTCCTCATCTACACTATGAAGCTATGACACTAGGAACTATCACTATGTCCCTCCCCCCATTCTTCTTTCCAAATTTAACCATACACCCACAAAATGGAGGCGTAGAACATCTGTAGATTTATAGATGATAGTTCCTTTGTTTGGCAGGGGTACGCAAGATATCCCTTTAGGGCATATTATAATCTAAGATTTTGTTGGGATATACAGAAACTGTCCCTTCTTTTTTGCATGCACAAGATATAGTAGTTTAGGGTTTAGGGTTTTAGACTTCTCCAGAGAAAGAAAAGACTAATGTACCTGATAAAGCATCGGAGCCATCCCTAGGTCATCACATATCCTCCTTAGCATGCACAAGATATAGTGGTTCGTTCTAACTGAATTGGTTTTATAATGTTTTAACAACCAACACAGGTTATGCACAACAGTATTGTTCAAAAAACTAGCCACCAAACGTGATACATTAAAGTCAACCTCACTAGTGGCCGGCAACTCATCATCATCATCACTTGAAGATCCTGATGTTCCCTGATCATTGCCAACCACCAGATCAGGATTTGTTTGCTCCAGTGGATCCATGGGCCTAAGAGTTGCATCACAGTGAATTTGGGGATCTTCGGCTGCTTGATCACAAGAGGTTTTACAGGGTTCGTTGGAGACCACAGATGGATCGGGTAAAACTGTGTCATCTGTTTCTGTGTTTTGCATCACCTCAGTGGATTGCTTTGCTGGATCAGGTATAGCCACCATGTCATCTGTTTCTGTGTTTTGCATCACCTCAGTGGATTGCTTTGCTGGATCAGGTATAGCCACCATGTCATCTGTTTCTGGGTTTTGCATCACCTCAGTGGATTGCTTTGCTGGATCAGGTATAGCCGCCGTGTCATCTGTTTCTGTGTTTTGAATTGCCTCAGGGCAATGCATTGCTGCCTTCTTTCTTCGGATTCTTCTGGCTTTTTTGGCTACCTGATATAATAAATAAGAACCTTTTAATAAAATTGTATGCCATGTTTTCATTATAGAAACTTTTATTAAGGTAATCAACATATCTATATTGTATATGCTCTGTAACTTGCAAAAGTAATAAATGAAGTTTACAATCTCATACTCTTAATGAGCCGCGTGCTTGAAGCCTCTCCATTAGCCTAAAGATTACATGTATAATTTCCAGCAGATCAGAAAGATCACTGAAATATGTGAAAAGTAGAAAATCAGAATAACAGACGAGAACACAGTAATTACACAGAATTTTAGCTTATGCCTGGTATACTACTGGACTAAACTCTATCTTCATCTGTCAACGGCAATAAAGCAACACAAATCAAAACACAGAACCCAACCAGGATAAACTCTAAATTTAATACATAATGCAAGCAACAATGAAAGAAATGATTGTAAAGAAACCTTTTAGGTTGCTTATGCATGTTGAATGATCGAAAGAGGTTTAAGAGGAACTGAGTTAGTCCTTGATCTGTCTGGTCATAAAACAATTTGTATAGAAGCACTCGAGCTGTTTGAGTATCTCCGGAACTTTCAGGAAGCAACTTCAAAACCAGATCTATCATGAAGATCTACACAGCATAAAGAGAGAGATTACATAACAGAACATCATAATGTCTTAAGAATAAGGTTTGCTGTAAGCAACTCCTTGTAGGCTTAAAAAGTTTTGATTACCCTTAAACATGAGGAAAAAGAAAACAGGCAAAAACCAGATTTGTATTCCACTTCAACTACACTATTAAACAGGGCTAGTGATCAGTTTGTTCAGCATCATTATTTCAAAACTTTATTTAGGTCAACATTTTTGGACTCATTGACCAGTTGTGAGCATAAAATTGGGTTACAGACCACATCTGACAGTATGGATCCTACTTTTTGTCAGAGTTGACTTTGCATTATATGTCTTCAAAAATTTGAATAAACATCATTGCTAATTGGGAATTCGAGTAATTTGGTTTAACAAAAATAAAAATCCAATCCTAATCCAGGCCAGGTACATAACCACCGCTTGTACTAACCATGTTCTTCATTAGAGATCCAGCTGCTGATAGGGTTTTGTAGTCATTAGTTTGTTTTAAGCCTTCAAAAGTCTCACGCCACCTATAAATTACCAGGTTGAACATCTCCTCATTTATCGTTTCAGCCACAGGTCCGCATATATCCCCTTTGAAATTTGCACTATCTTCTTGGTTATGCAAAGCTTCTGACAGAGACTCCGTCTCACAAGCTTTCTGACAAATAATTTTGGTTGAAGCCAAATTAAAAGGGAACTTGAGATATGTTGCATACCAGATAAGACAATTCAGATAAATAAAAATATTTTCTGGATTAGAAGAGAATGAATAAAGAATGGAAAAAAAAGACATGAAGAAAGGTCAGTTAGAGAATCTTGGTTCTTCCCAGGATTGGTACTACTTTTGAATGTAATTAATGATGTATGAATGATGGCTCATTATAATTGGGATACGGTACAAACCATAGTATAAGAAATTTGTTCTAAGATGTGCAAAGTGTTATATTTTTAATTAAGTCCACCCCAATGGTATACAAAATACATAGATGAATTGGGCCTCTCCATTGGAAAGACAAAAAGATGTCCTCTACAAAGCTCTGTTGAGTGATCAATTACTCAAGTGACAAACAAAACTAAAAGAAAGACAAAATAACATAAACAGAAACGAACAATAAAAAGGGAAAAGAAATAATGAATAATATCAGTCTGGTCTTCACCTTGGAAACGGAGATATGATGGTATTGAAAAGCCAGTACAAACTGAACAACTTGAAAAAATGTTATGATGTCAGAATTCTGAATAGAGGGGTGTTCTTTCCTTATATCTTTGCGTATCGACTGCATCAGAACTGATTGGCAAAACATGAAAAATAAAAATCAGGTCAGAGCAAGTGCAATGGAATCAGGTCAGAGCAGAGCAAGTGGTACACTATCTGTTCAGTACAGCTGGTTTATTGTGGTATTGGCTGGCAATTACATAGTTATGCAGAAGTTGGCTGGTAGGTACTGAACTTGACCAGTACATTCAGGTAACTGTACCAACTATTTACAGCACAATTTGGTAAATGTTAGAAAAGCATATGTACCATTATATCCTCCTGATAAGAACTGTTCAAGAAAATTCCTTAGATGTTCTAAAAGGTTCTCCTTTGGTGTGATAAGATTCTGATGGTCCCATGCAATCCTCTTTTGTGGACCCCTTTGAACATTGTGCACTTTCAACAGCATGTCTCCAGGCCCAGAAGCAGGGTAGCATTTATGCAATGTCTTTGATCCATCCTGATACAAAAAAAATAAAAGCAACATAAATAAAGGAAACAGCCCAAGGTTCGGAATCATTTGTGTTAGGAACGAGTGAACAATAAAGAAAGGACAATCTAACCTAAAGAATTTGTGATCTACATTTGAGTCGATCAAAACTTACCAAAGATTTATTGCTTGGGAAGCATTATGTTACCAGTAATGTATCAGCCATAGACCAATTATATAAATAAATAGGCCAACTTTTGCATTTATTTTTTTGGTACAAAGGATTCAGTGCCAAATATTTTGAGAAGATAAAAGCAAAATCATTTTATATTTAAAAAAAACATCTTTTATCACCTCTATTTACTTTTACTTCTATTTTTAGAGCAATACCATAAAGATGCGAGAAAATGTGCCACTATGGTCCAAGTTGCTTTGAACAACAGCCCTTCTTTTTTTAGATTCTTCTTCCATAATTGAAATCAATGAATCAACAGACGCACTTAGTTCTCCATCCTGAAAAAGTTAACTTTGATAAATAAGCAATTATCCAGATGTAGTATCTTTAGAGAAGAAAAGTTGGTTTTGAATTTTGTCAGTCACGATACTATAGGATACATTTTGAAACTAACTAAAAGGACATATTTTTGGAATGCAAATGCTTTCAACAGAGTTCTCTTACAAATTTAGTTCAAGAAAGAAATTAATCTCAAGTCCTTGTCTTCAACATCAAAGTTATCTCAGATATTAACAGAGGCTTCTTGCGCGAAAATTGAAAGACAAGGCTTTATGTGCAAAAATACCTGGGATCCTTTTTTGAAAGATTTGGCAACTACTTCTGGGTCCCGGCCGAGAAAGATATAATAAAATATTTCCAGAAGTAGCAGTTTGTCCTGCCTGATAAAACCACAGTCTTCCTCAACATGCTGAGTCAGCACTAAAATTACATCCATGACATTCTCTTGGAACATAAGCTCCAAAAATGTATCGGCAAGTTGAAGCAGTTGTGCAGTTGAGCCACAGACCTTTTGTTGTGATGTTATTTCTCTTATGGCCAGAAGGTTGCGAAACAGAGTAAGAACTAACTGGACCAGCTTCCAGTCTTCTTCTGTGAATGCATTGCTGGTTTGGATTTACAAAATGAGATAAATAAGAGACAAGTGTTCTTTTGTTGAATTAAATTTATTGCTTGAGGTGATTGGCTTCAATGCAAGTTTGTTCTGGTGTAGCAGAATATGTTGTCATATCAGTTCTAAGAGAATAGATATTCCTCATTTTGTGCGAGTCTATGGAGACCAAGTGTACCTATCAAACTCTCTTGTACTGTATTAATCAATGTAAGAAAGTACAATAGATCAATGTTGGTGGTTGGTACAGTGCCATACAGGGTAAGAAGTGATTTAACTCACTGTTATCAGAACCGGACCGGACCGGCCGGTCCGGCCGGAATAAACAGGAACCAACAGGTTTACGGTTTGGTTCGCTATTAAAATCGGACAAGCAATAGAACCGGATATATTTAGTTAAACCGGCCGATTTTATAAAAAAACCAGAGTACTAAACCAAAACAAACCGGTTTTGTATTGGTTTTGTGTCCAGCCATCTATTCCCAATTTTGAAAAGAAAGGTGCGGCTTTTGAGGAAAAAAGGAAGTAACTTTTTAGGAGAAAAAGTGGAATCTAATATGTATTATTCTGTGGTCAATTCTGTGTATTCATTTATGTTTTGTAACATACTTTTGTAAATAATTATGTGTTTGAGAATAATCTAACATTTATTACAATATTATTTTTTTTAAACAGAAAACAAAATATTAAAATTCTAATATGGATCATTAGAGGTTCGTTTGATCACAAAAAATAAAGAATTTCTATGTAGTTATTCAATTTTAATATGAAGTATAAAACTATAAAATTTCTTTGATGAAAAAAAAGTATTCTATGATATTTTATTTTACTAATTCTAACTAAAATAAATATATTATTTTCCAATAAAAAATATTATTTTGTAATATATAAATTTACTTTTATAGTACATTGTTTAATATGTATATTGGAATTTTTATTACATAAAACATAATTATTTATAATAATACTTATATCTTATATATATTATATCTTATAGATATGCAAGTATTTAAAAAACCAGCGGTTAAACCAGTTGATCTATCGGTCCGACCAGTGAACCGTCAAACCGAAGCTTTACCGGGTCGATGTCCGGTCCGGTTCTGATAACATTGATTTAACTAGTCATTTTGTCCTTAATTCGTGGCTAAGGCAAATAAAACCCTAATCCTGCTGCCACATGAACCTCAATTCGGCACACAGAAACCAATGAAAAATGTAGATGATCCTAAAAGTATCAGCAACCCAAAAAATTCAAACTAAGTTTGGCAAGACACATAGGACTAAAAATGTAAATTTACCTTTCCAGATGATCCAGAGGATCTTCAAGAAGAGAGACAATAACAGCTACCATTACATTCCTTGTCATGACAGCTTTTAAGTCCCAAAGATATTCTATCTGCTGTGCTATGTCATAAGAAGTGGGGTCCACTGGCAGTGTAAGGAACACCAAAATCTTAACTGTTGTTCAGAAAAGGTTTCCAAATTTAGCATAAAGTCTTCGTCACTTCTTATCAAATCACACAGAGTCATCAATAATGTATGAAAGCTTGCAAACTAAGCAGGTTGTTAACTTACATGTACGTATTTTCAAAAGTAAATTTTATCCCTGAGCAACAATTTGTATAACTGAGCTTCACTTGAAGGGTTGGGATCCATTGAAAAATGATGGAACTTGATGCAATTTTTATCATTCATAAAATGATTGAAATTTGTAGCCCTCTATATTTACATCCTTTGATAAAACATTAAATGATACTTATATTGGATGAAACTTGATACACAGCCAATCTATAAAGCCAACAGCATGTGTGTAAACTTTTTTCTATATTCAATTTTTATTGATTTAAAATATATTTTTAAGATTGTCAATTTAACCCATTGCTAATGGATCCCAACCCTCAATTAAATCACAACCTTTTCTATAAACTTGATGAAACCACAAGTGAGCTTGCTCAATGCTAAAATAAATGAATCATGTGACTGTGTTTTGACTGTACTTCAATTCAGTCTAAATTTCATCCGATCTTAGGCAAACTTAAATATTATTCAAAATAAGTCATGCTAGATTGACCATATATATTTTTTTCAGAACAGTACTACAGTTTTTTTTTTTCAAGTACTGGTGGAAGTGTGCGGTACTTTACAATCCTTACTCTTTGGTATATGTATTAATAACATGTATGAAGTTCCCAAAGCAAGTGAAAATCTTAGCAAAAGAAAGACAAATGGGAGAATTTACCAGCAGTGATGACCAAATTGCGGTCGCTTTGATATGACTCGATAAGCGGTATTAGATCACGAGAAACGGTGTTCCATTTACAGATCTGCTTGAACACATCTCTCTTCTGGGGGTTGTCTCGCCTCAGATACCTCTGCAGATCCTTCAGGTTATCTGAGACAACAAAAGGTACGTCTTTACAGATCAAACATCTTAAATGTACTTACTAGTGTTAGAATTAGGATCAAGATTGATGTCAAGAATAATCACAAAAACCGTATTACATTGAATTGTGAACATAAATTTGAAACCCCTCGCCGTAAAATCAATTACCATCAATTACCACGCAAAATGGCAAAAAAAAATGCAGAGGCTTTGAAATCTGACCTAAACAGTACTCCCCCTTGGTGTATCCTATGACGGCGCCATTGTCGTCTTCTTCGGCGAAACCAAGCCCCGCACAGATGCTGGAAAGCCTATCCGAATCCATTTTCTAGCTAGGATTTTGCGAGTAATGTTTGATTCGAAAAATTTTGGATTAGAGAAAGAGAGAACGAAGAAATGATTTGGGAAATGGAGGTATCAGTTGAGATTTGAAGATTGCAATTTGGGAACCTATAGATCGAGAGTTGCTCTTTCCTCTTTCCCGCCCTTGCGCGGTTTACCTTCTCCTTTTCCCGCCACTAGGCGCTATTTACCTTTGCAACCCGGTGACAAATGAATTCATATCATCTGCATTAACGCACCGTTTGAGTTTAGATGCGATCCGTTCGGTGCATATTAGCACGAATCTTTAAGGTGGTGCATTACAGGTGAGCCGAATTGTCCCGGACGCTGATCGAACGGTCCAGAGCTAACCTCAAACGGTGCGTGAATGCAGAGGATGCGGACTCGGGACAAACGAGGGAATAGGCGAATGGCTACGGCCTACGGGTATTTTCCCAGTTGGATAGATATAAGTTTGGGCCCCGGTTAGAAGACTTTTGAACGCAAATCAGACGAGATGTATGATGGGCTGTCTGCGGGTGTTAATGGGCCGGTTTCGAGTCTCGCAGTAATTGCCCGGTCCAACCCAAAGATATTGTCTGATAGTCTGAGACGAATTTCATATCACCTAACGTAATAAAATATGTCTGATTAGATCTGGATCGTCTGATGGTCTTTAGCGACATTTGGACGGGTACAAATCAAAAGTTCTAATTAACATATTGGACATGGTTTAAATGATTCTCGTATTCGTTAGATTAAAGTATCTCTATAGACTTGTAAATTGAATGGCAAAATTCTAGTTGACACTTTCAAAATCTCTGTTGGTACTTTTAATTTCACTTTCGTTGATGTAGTATAAGTAATTGTAAATTTTGAAAGCTTTAATCTCCACTTTCACTCTCTCACAACCAATTAAATTCACTGTAATCATATTAAAAACAATTGCTAATTAATTGCATGGATGTAGGACTTCTGAAACTAAAGAATGAAATTAATTTCGACAGCTATATTAATTGCAAAACTTATTTCATGAATAAAGTTAGCTTTAGTTTTATTTCCGAGAAATGATATTATTTGCACTAGTAAATAAAATATGCAGCATGATGATAAAGTATCATTTCTTCGTACTATAAGTCTTCGCGGCCAAATTAATTAAAAACTCTAATATGCAGATTTCACGTTCTGTTAAATTTTCGTACCCAGCATTTTGGTATAAACTTTGATCTGATTCAATTTCAATTTGCACAATTCGCCTTATAGTTAGCAATTTTAACCGAAATTTTTTTCTAATTAAGAAAAAAAAACAAATAACCACAATTTCGTAAAAAATCCATTTTCACCGTATCTACGGTTTTAAACTACGGATCAAAATTAAGAGTCCGGCTAGCATGACATCGGTGTTATATGACGCCACTACAAAATTGATTGGATAGATTTCAAACGACTAATCTAAACCGTTCAAACCGATTTACTTTATTAGTAATGTGTTTACATGCAAAAAAAAAATATTTTCTAGTTATTTTAGTATCAAATCAAGCGGTAAAAAATGTTGAAAAATGAATGCATTAAAATTAACTTAAAAATTTACAAATTTGACCGCTTGACTTGATACTAAATAAATTCAAAAAATTATAATTTTGCATATAAACGCACAACTATTGAAATGAATCGGTTTGAACAGTTTAAATTTATCGTTTAAAGTTAATTCGATAGATTTTGAATTTCAAAATGCGGACCAATTTCTTTTTCTTCGATTGTCTACGGCCAAATTTGTATGTAAGAATACGTGTTTTACAAGTATAATTACACGTGTGCAATATAATCATTTCAATCAAATAAATACGGTTAACCAAATTCCTTATAATCATTTCATGACACGTGTACGAAAAAAATCAAATAAATTACTTCATTCATTCACTATAATTATTGCTGCATTATTGGTCACGTGAACAAGATTTTAATTAATCCAATTTGTACTAAGGGCTGAGAAAAAAAAAAAAATCGGTATCTGTCCGCAATTTTAAACTGCAGATGAAATGAAAAATTTCACTGAAATTCTTTAGAATTTTTGTTAATTGATTTATTATTTTTTTTAAGATTGTATGAAAACAAAATTTCGGCAATTTTAAGGTATACTTTTGAATTGTATTAATGGTTGCGATGAATTAATGTGCGAAATGCACAAAACTTCAATTAATGTAAAGGGTGCTCTAGATGAGGTTCATAATGTAATTTCGAACTAATTAGTTTAATCTAATTTATTGGATTTTCAATAAATGAGATTTGTCACGCTTAATTAATAATATTCGAAGCATAATTATTAACTAAGTATTTATCAAAGACTCGAATTATTTTTTGGAACAGGTTGCAAATGCGGTTCAACGATGTGGATTTCCACTTAAATTATATCAGCTCGTACATTGCTCGAATCAGATTGAATTTGCCAGAAATTATATTCTGCGCATGCGATGTATAAGACATCCATTCTATTTGATATTTGAGAACTTGAGCACTATTTGCAGTTTTTTTTTTTTTTTATTTGTGAGTAGAGTTGATGGTCAAGTAATTCAGCTGGATTATTACAAAACAATTGTAACTGCCCATTTAAATTAAATATGGACATGATCTCTATTTTTTTTAAATAAAAATAATTTAGCTGGACTAATACTCAGACAGATCTCTCATACAGATTTTGAACATACAATTACATTTGCAGTCAGAACGAAGAATATAATGATTGGTGATGTGAACTAATACATGGGACACTCTCCAAAATGATATAGATGCAAACTGTCATTGTAAATTTTCACGTGTGATCAGATGCAAATTTGCAATATTTTGTCACAATTCAACTTTCGGCACGACTAAAGTTTGTAAAATATGTAGATTTTCAAGTTAAAGTTATGCAAAGCTTTGGAATAACTAAAATTAACTAATGCTCTTAATAAAAGTAAATAGACTGACAAATAAATAAAAAGAAATAATTATTTCATTGATTCGTTAATTGTTTGTTTGTTCACTATGTTTTAATATATAAAAGGCAATTTTTCAAATCTTTTAATCACCTAGAACGAGCAATGACCTCTAAAAACACGAGAGGATGTGGAGAGAAACGCCGTCGAAGTCTATTGCTTTACTTGATCGGAAGTTTGGAGAGCGTTTATTCCATACTTGTGTTTTTTTTTGCTAGTTTAGTGTTAAGAAAAACGGTGCAATCTTGAAATACATATTCAACATATATTTCAATCAAAGGTTTAAATAGCGTTTATCGCGTTATAGCGGAACGGCTGAAAAAACGACGCTATGGCCATATAGCGGCGCTATATGGCCATAGCATCATAGTTTTTTTGGTCCGAAAATGCTTTAGCGTGCTATTTAGAACATTGATTTCAATATCTTAAGATCTTGAAATTTTCTAGTCCAATGTGAAGAGAGTCTTGGGATCTTGAAATGTATCTTGAAAAGAAATCTTTCCCTTTTAACAGAATTTTTATGCAATTTTCTCAGATTCTAAATTGCTAGTTATGTGCGTAAAAATACGGGATTGTAAAAATATTGATTTTCCTCCAATATGTTTTTATCATATATTTTTATGAACGAGCAGTTATTTTGTTGGTTCCACCATATTTGTTGAATTGATAAGTCATAAATATATAATTTTTTTAAAATATAAAAGTTCATATATACAGAGTTGGCTAATATCAAAATGTTTGTTCCGGAGCCGTGGTGCAACCAATTGGTTTTCCAATTTTCAAAGTCCAAACAGTCGAATTAAACTGTTAGATGTAATCTCTATATTAAAATGTGCTTGGAGACCAAATTTTATATTTTTTGAAACTTGATTTTAATAAACAGTGAAAAATTTCTGGATCATTGAAAATAACAATTTTAAAAACTGACTTAATAAATAGTAAAAAAAATTTAAAAATGTAAAATTTGGTCTCCAAGCACATTTTAATATAAATTGAATATTGAACGGTTTGGATCGACTGTTTGAACTTTAAAAATATAAAAACCGAAGCGTTTGTTCCACGGCCTAGGAACAAACGTTTTGATATTAACCAACCTCTATGTGTGTGTGTGTGTGTATTGTGACATGTCATGTTATTTTATTTACGTTTTATTACAAAAGTGTGTTGTCATCTTTCTATTTTTATAGATCAGGAACCCAAATTTTTTATGGTTGATCGATGTCATGTATAAGTAGGGGTGCAAACGGATCAGATACAGTAAAACCATATTCGTATCCACTTTTATTTTTTAGATACGGATCAAATATCTATTTTCAATACTATTATTTATTAAAAATTATATAAAAATGACTGATGACCTCTAAAAAATATTTATTTTGTTGGTCTTGAGTTTTGTCGGTCTTTTTAGAGCTTCAACTGAGGTTTGCCTCGAGAGCCTTTCAAAAGATATGATAGATTTTTATACGGTCGCGGTTGAATAGATCTCGACTCAATGTACGGACTTACATAGAAAATTAAGAAGCGAAGACATGACGAAGATAATTAATAAAGGTATTGTAACTCTTTTGCAAGTATTTATGTGATTAATGCTTATACTTATTACGTGAGGTGGTATTTTGGTGGATGCCTAAACCCTTGAATAAGAGGTTTAAATCTTAGTTAAGCCAACAAACACATAATAATTAAACTTAGAGGCGGACTAAACTTAAGCCGCAGCTCTTTGTTGTTTGAGTTTAGTTCACCTCTAAACCTAACTTGTGTGATTCCAATTTTCTCTCGATATATTTTACCACTCCATCATCTTTTGAACCGACATTTTTATTAATATCCAAAGTTAATTAGAAATTAATATTCATGACTTTCGCCAAAAATGCCCAAACCGGCCTCCAAAATTCTCAACTTTCGCCAAAAATGTCCAAACCGGCTATAAAATGGCCGGTTTTCTCTTTTTTTTTAGAGACACTATGAAGAGCAAAATAATGAAATCTAACACTGAAAATTTGAATTTTTTTGTTTAAATTATTTGTTAGATTACTTCTTTTGATATATAATTACCATTTATAGTAAAATACGCTAAATTACTTGAAATTATGTTGAATTACACTATATTAAGTTAAATTACACTAAATTACATTACATTACGCTAAAATACGGTAAATTACATATGAATAGGGACGATATCTTCATTGAAAAGGCGAAAAACGACGACGAAACTTCAAACGGTTATAATGGCGCCCGAGTGTCCGATTTCAGCAAATGACCACTTTTCGGAAAGCTTGCGAAAAGACGCATGTGTCCGTGCTAGCTATGCCGGATTTCAAAATTCAGAATTGCCAAAAAACTAAGGGAAGAGCCTCAAAACTTGAGTTGAAGTTTCCGATTAAGATTTTTATTTCTATTATTCAATCTAAGTAGCTCAGTAAATTAGTTACATAATGAACTTGTAGAATATCAATTTTTACTATTTTCCGAATTTTTACTATTTTTTATGATTTATGAAAGATGACACAAAATCAGTCTACTTTAGCGTAATTTACCGTATTTCAGCATAATTAGCGAAGTTATTGTAATTTAGCGTAATTTAACGTATTTAGTGTAATTCAACATAATTTATTGTAATATAGTGTAATTCAACATAATTTCAAGTAATCTAGTGTATTTTAGTGTAAATATGCTAATTATAAATCAAAAGAAGTAATCTAACAAATAATTTAAACAAAAAATTCAAATTTTCAGTGTTAAATTTCATTATTTTGCTCTTCATAGTGTCTCTAAAAGAAAAGAGAAAACCGGCCATTTTATAGCCGGTTTGGGCAATTTTGGCGAAAGTTGAGAATTTTGGACATAAATATTAATTTCTAATTAACTTTGGATATTAATAAAAATGTCGGAAGTCAACAAACTATATTTTTATAAATTAATTTGTGATATTATGAATTTTTTTGTGAACACAAATTATCTTTTTGTTATGGTTAATATTTTTTATTCTCTTAATTTCCTCGTGTTATGGGCAACGAGTATAAGCTGTTTCTCTTTTGTTCTGTTCATGCTGGCAAAGGACAAAGGTACTGTCAATGTACTGTTATTTTTTTAAATATAAATTAACGTACTGCTAGTTCTTATTTCAATTCGATTGTAAATTTATTTGTAAGTTATGCGTTGATACCTTGCAATTTGTAATTAAGATGTCGATTTATTTTCATATTTTGTAATGTTTTTTTAACCAGGTCATTCTATTTTTAAATTTATTTCAAATAAAGACTGTACGTCACAAATTTCAATCAATAAAAATTAACTCAAGTCATAACTTTAATTTAGCCCTTCACCTAAATTATAAATAATTAAAAATTTCTTAATTTTAAACATCAATCAAACACTACAGAATATTACCTAATGATACGGTGGATCTTTAGACGGTCGCGATTGAATATATCTCGACTCAACGTAGAGCCACTTATGACCTCTTCTCTAAAGCAGATTTACACATGGTGCCTGTCGTACAAATCCGTACAGATCACCAGTAAGACAGGAATGAAGTTGTCTTACTTGTTATCGAAAGAAAAAAAGGCTGTCTAACTGACAAGAGAATTTACGGTACGCACCGCTCTTACGTGGGATTTATTTTAGATGAACTGACACCTACTTCTACTATACTCACCTCCCTTCAATCCAGCGAGTATTACTACACCGAGCATTAACTCCCCTCTCCACTGATTACTTGCCTTTCATCCCACCTCTGATCACCTTCCTATTCTCGGCTTTCCTGACATTAACTCACCCTGAGCCACAGTTATTGCCCTCGCCTACCGACCCAATTCCCTTTCTCTCTCTGTATTGAATTATCTATAGCGTATTTTCGTTGATTGTAACTACTGTTTCATGGAAAAAGTACATCGCCCACCTCTCAATACCACTCATACCAAAATCCACCACAACACTACAGACTACTGGCAAGACGACTCAATGGAAATGAAACATTTTCCCAATGTTATCACACTCTACCGACAGAGGCTGCGTTTACCTGGACGGGAATGATCCGATACACCGGCAGATTGCTACGGAACTGGACAATTCGATCCTGGTTATGGATATGTGCGATGGTCTCAATGGAGCAGGGTCAATGCTCACGGTCCAGATTTTCTTGGCCAATGTGTTTGGAGGACACACTTTCCATTATCGGTACCTCAAATACACCAGAACCTCGTTCATTGTCCTACTACCCCAAGGGCTGGACAAAATCCAGGTCGTCAACATGGGGAATCAATGGGGGGAGATCGCCAACTGGAAGTTTCAGCCATGGAGTGCCGACGAGGAAGCAAACTACCAACCCAAACGATTCCGGGTCAGGCTACACATCACTGATTTTCCTCTAGACTTCTGGTCTCCCAAATTCATCAAGCAGGTAATGTCCTGCTGCGGGGAAGTGAAACACATTGACGAGGGATATGTGGCCCGCAATGATCGCACGTGTTTGAAAATATGGATTCACTGCATCGACCCGCGGCGTATACCACCAGTCATTGATATAGCCTACAGCAACCGATTCAAAACATGTGCCATCCAGGTTATTCGCTGGGAGTACAACGACACTTTCCCGGACGAGGCAACCTACACGGTCCGGGAACAAAGAGCTTTGGGGACACAGTTTAGAAATGACCCAAACCTGCCTCGCTACTCTCTCCTTGCGGCACACGACAAACTCCTCAATTACTATGCGCGGGACGGATACACCTCCTCGCCGGATTCCACCGCCTCTGAGTCCACCATGCCCACTCATTTGGCTGCCTCATACACCCACCACACAACGGCCACAGAGGATCCTACTGTACGAACTGCTTCTATTCCCCCAATAAATGAGCCCCCTTTTTCTTCTTTCACCAATTTGGGTCTTTCCTCCTGCGCTGACGCAAGGCCGCCTCACTCTCCAGGGAGAAACTTCCTATCTGTCCCACACAATCAATAGGCTTGATCTGCACCCTACTTCTCAAGCAAGGATAGTGCTCTGAATAGGGGACATAGCAGTTCTAGAGGCCACTTTTCCTGAAAAAGACAACGCTATGGATAGGGAGCCATTGGGCTATCTCTGTGACAAAAGACAAAGCTCTCACCAAAATGAGAAAAGGTCCAACTCACCCGACCTCCTGCATAACTGGATGGTTTCACAAAAGAAGGCATTGACGTATGTCAGTGTGGGAAACTTTTATTTAATGGCACTCAGTGAAGCTCAACCAGGCAACCAAAATAATTTTGGGCCCCAGCAGAACATCTTCAAGAGTGCAATAAAGCCCATCATTAAGGAGAAAACAGAAGTCCACCAACCGACTACTCCCAGCCCACAAATAGCACCCACAAACGGTCTGCAACCCTCAAACCCTCTCATTCCTGCTCAGTTCTCACTAAACCCCACTACATTCTCACAACCAGGGAACAACGAGCTCTCCAAACAGTTCCCCAACAGCGAGCCCGCCTCACTGCTTTCAACCCTTCACAGACACCACCCACCCTCTATTACAACCCCATTATCCCACGACAACATGTCCATGACAGACGAGGATTTCTTGGAACAATTCGCGAGACTGAGCTCCGGGTCGAGTTCGGCCAATCCGGTTCACCTCCCGGACAGGGGAATCGCAACAAAAAATTGGCAAGCATGTGCACTCGTCAGGGTTGTGGGGGACAGAAGGGTCATAGATTCTCATTTCTCCTCCACTATGGCGAAGGCTTGGTCAGCTCATCCGGATACTGAATTTACCAACCTCGCGCGTAATATGTTTCTCGTACAATTCGTCACTGAGAGTGAGCTGGGCAGAGTCGTGCACCGCGGGATATGGAATTACCGCGCGGACGTGGTGGCCGTTAAGCGTATCAACGGTTCGGATGATCTCACATGCCCCACGGTTGAGATAATGGAAGTTTGGACTCAATGGCACAGGGTACCGGTGCATGCCGTTACCAATGAGGGGTTGCTCATGCTAGCCGAACAGATTGGAGTACCGTCTTCGGAGGTGGTCGAGGCATACTCGGCCGGCTCTAGGATCAGTCGAATCAAGGTGCGACTCCCCATTAACGCCCCGCTCAGGGACACAGTCCAGTTCACTCACCCGACACTGGGCACATTCACCATCTACTTGGTCTATGAGAGAATCAGCAAAATTTGCACTTTCTGCGCTCGGGTCGATCACGAAATTACAAACTGCCCCGATAAGATGAGAGTTGACACACTGCTTCGTGACCCCAGGTTTAGTACAAACCCGAACTACCATCACCTTACTTCCGCACGAGTCGCGCCTTTGCTGATGGACTCCGCCTGAGTCCCGGTTCAATTGATTGCACCTGCTACGTAATCAGACTCGGCACCCCAGCCACAATTTACTCAGCACGGTCCGCAACCATCAGCCGGCCGGACACATACCACCCCTCCCCCCCGCACCCAGGAACCGATTCCAAGCAATCCGCATCTTAGCCAAGCTACACACACCTCCGCCCTGGGAGACCCAAACTCACACAACCCCCGGCCTCCAACCGAGTACTCTCCCTTTACATTTGAGGCAACAGTACACCGTGCGAGTCCCAACCCAAACCCGCATGTCACACCTCATCAGTACGTACGGAACCAGGTCCGGAGAATGGAACTCACATAGGGCAACTCAGGAGGAACTAAGAGGGATGCTCACAGTTCACTACTT
Organism: Carex littledalei; assembly: GCA_011114355.1. Lineage (NCBI taxonomy): Eukaryota > Viridiplantae > Streptophyta > Magnoliopsida > Poales > Cyperaceae > Carex > Carex littledalei. The sequence goes on from CM022081.1 coordinate 10,610,829, forward strand.
CAAAACAGCGGCTCTGAGACACAGAGCGAAGTCCGAATGGTGCAAGTGCACAAAAAACGAGCGGTGGAGGCCACAATGTCGGCGCCTCCGCCGGCATTATGAATATCATAGCATGGAATTGCCGTGGAGCCGGAGGGACACGGAAACAACAATTCATGGCTGACCTCCTCCGGGCGACGAGAGCATCAATCGCTTTCGTGTCAGAAACTAAAAGCTCTGCCCAAAAATCCAGCGTTTACCTTCCTTTCTTACCGCTATCGAACCACACCTTCGTACCGGCCCGGGGCCGGTCCGGAGGTCTTTGGCTGCTTTGGGGACAGGATGTCTCTCTAGCAGTTGTCTTTTCTTCAAGATATATGATTCACGCTAGCATCACACAACCGGATGGATCTACGTGGGCTTTAGTAGGAATTTACGGCGACCCAACACATACCCGGAACCCCGAAATTTGGGCCCACATCAAGCAAGTCATCAACGAGGAACCCAACACCTGCGTAATCGGAGACTTCAATGCGATGTTGGGCAGTGACGAAAAGTGGGGTGGGAACCCGTTAATGGACCGTAACACCAGATCATTTAGAGATTTCATCTTCGAAAATCAACTAATAGATATGGGGTTCAAGGGTCCCGCCTATACTTGGACAAACAACCAACATGCATCTTCGCCAATATTCATAAGACTGGATAGAGTACTTGTTACTTCACAGTGGAGCACGAAATTCCCACAGGCTCATGTTAACCATCTCCCACGACGGCACAGTGACCACGCACCGATACTACTTCGCACCAGAACCAAACCGCCAAAATTAACTAATTTCAAAGTTGAAAATTGGTGGTTCCACTCCAAGTCTTTTCTGTCGGCCTGCACCCAAAACTGGCCCGCGACAGAACAGTTTTCACTTGAAGAGAAAATGGCCCAAATCAAAAAAGGAATAAAAAACTGGGCCCGGCAACACCCCAGTCCGCAAAACAAGATCCGGGCACTCACACAACAGATCTTCATCCATCAGTCATTACACCCAAGCCTCCAGAATGCGGGGTATGAAACCGAATTGGTGGAGGAACTTAATAAAGCCGAAACCGAATTGGAAGAGTTTTGGCGACAGCGCTCGCGGCTCAGCTGGTACCTCGAAGGCGATCGAAACACTGCATTTTACCACACGGTGGCCACCACGCGACGAAGGCGGAACCTCATTACGAGAATCAGAGATGACAACGGGGAGGTGCTTACGGATGAGAACCAAATCAGAGGAGTTTTTGTCCTGTATTTTAAGCACCTTTACACTGCCCCTGCAGGCTATGCCGCAACCGCTTTGGATGAGTACTTTGACCAGTTCGACTCCAACCATCATGGCCGTATCCCAGACAGGGCCCACCAACAACTCGTTTCACTGCCCACCAGAGAGGAAGTAAAGGCCACAATTTTTTAGATGGGCCCCGACAAGGCACCGGGCCCCGACGGCTTGACAACGCGCTTTATACAGGCGCATTGGGAGTTAATGGCCGACGATATCACCAGATCGATACAGGGGGTTTTTCGGACAGGCATACCACCGACCGTATGGATGACTCGAATTGTTTTGATACCCAAATGTCCGGATCCCGAAAAACCAAAAGATTACCGACCGATCACGGTCAGAAATCTAATGTACCGACTTCTGATGAAAATCATCGCCAACCGCATCCAACCACATGTCACTGGCATTATATCGAACACCCAGACGGCGTTTGTCAAAACCCGCCATATTGCAGACAATACCATTTTGGTCCGTGAAATTCTACATTCATTCCAAGCACGGAGCTACAAAGAAAGTGCCTTCCTACTTAAAGCGGACATAAACAAAGCTTTCGATACGGTGGCCTGGCCATTTATGTTCAAAGCTATGGATATGGTAAACCTGCCTCCTGCCTTGACCACGATTATTAAAAACAGCCTCCGCTCAAGCCGTGTCACTATTTTCATCAATGGCGATGGGCACGGATTCATATCACCAAGCCGCGGTCTTCGGCAAGGATGCCCGTTGTCTCCCTACATCTTCATTCTGGCTATGGAGTTCCTATCAAAACAACTTCAGTTGCACGCTGCAAATGGTTCAATACATGGGGTAACATTGGCGAGATCAGCACCATCCCTCACGCATATGTTCTACGCCGATGATGTTATGGTCATGGGTAGAGCAACACAGGAGGAGGCAATACGAATCCAGAGCATTCTTCACGAGTTCGGCACCGTTTCCGGCCTTCATGTCAACCCAGAAAAGTCAACAATCTGGTTCAGCTCAGACTGTGATGAGCAACAGCGGCATCAGCTCAACACGGTCTTCGGGGCAAGAGTGGCGGAAGCCCGTGAAAAGTACCTTGGCATCGTCGTTTCGCAATCCAATGTCCAACATGACATAACCCATGAGCTACTGCTCCAAAAACTGCACAACAAGTTGGCCGGCTGGAAGATGGGCATGTTGTCGTTCGCCGGCCGCGTAACTTTACTAAAGTCGGTCTTGACCTCTATCCCGGTTTACTACATGACGGTCGCAGCTCTTCCAAAAAAAACGGTTACGGCAATTAACAGACTGCTTCGCAACTTTGTTTGGGGAAAGTCTGATGGCGATCGATACATAACCTTCATTGCTTGGGACAAACTTTGTGAGGATATAGATAAGGGCGGGTTGGGAATCAAAGATATAAAGACCTTCAACCAATCACTCTTACTCAATGTGGTGTGGCAGTTAGCTGCGGGTGGTGACAAGCTATGGGTCCAGGTGCTTCGTGCAAAATATTGCACGAGGGGGGGCTTCTGGGACATCAAAAACACAAGAGATTCTAGTCCACTTTGGAAGGTAGTGCAAGAGCTAAAAGGCTTCTTCAAAGATGCAATCAGATGGCATGTTGGAGATGGCAGATGCATTCCAGCAGTAAACCAACCTTGGTACGATGGGTGGGAAACTCACAGAATTCGAACGAACGAGCAACGGGACTTATTGGTGGCTGACTTATATGACCATGTCACACAGTCTTGGAAGGAAGACAGGGTCCGCCGCGAATTTGGGGAGGAGGCAACAATGACCATACTGACCTCTGCCACACGTCCGAAACTCCAACCATTAATAGAAGATAGACTCATCTGGTGCCCTTCACAAAATGGGACATACTCAGCTAAGGAAGGCTACCGACATCTCAGAGACCGCAACCACGTGACCAGGACATACCCGGCCAACAAGATTGAGGCCTGAAGGCGCATTTAGTCCTGGAAAAGCGTTATCCCACGAGTTAAAGCCTTCATCTGGAAAGCAGTTCATGGGGGCATGCCGACACTAATGGAGATTCAGAAGAGAATTCGAGATATCAATCCGAGATGCACTAGATGTGACCTAGAGAATGAATTTCTCAACCATCTCATTTTCTTCTGCCCACACTCTAGAGCAACCTGGTTTGTATCTGATTTGGGATTAAGGGTCGATGAAGTGCCTCTTGACTTTGCTCAAGCATTATTGGATCTTACTGCGGGTATGGATACTTCTCAGATTACAATGCTGTGTAATTTGATGTGGTGCTTGTGGAAGGATCGAAACGACTTCACTTTCAATGGCAAAGGCTCTACGCCTGAGGCCGTTACCGTCAAGGCACGATTGCTACACCTACCGATCGGTGCCCAGTCCAGTCATCCGTGAATACTTATGCCCAACTCAAACCAGGTACATCAAGTTCCCAGCCATACTCAGACCATATTGATTGATGCCTCCTGGGATCAGTCAACAAGATCCGGTTGGGGGGCGACCTGGTATGACCAGGATGGCAAGCTGACACGGGCACAGGCTCACTACTTCACGGCTGAGAATGCAACTCATGCAGAAGCGCAAGCATTGCTACAAATTGTCCAGATGATCAAGGAAACCGCACAATGCACGCCGGGCTCCCGGTTTGTTATCTTCTCGGATTGCAAAGTGGTGGTTCTGGCTGTCAACAGCGGGTCCGTCAATGAACTGCCTTCTTGGGCAGCGGCCCCAACGGTTGCGGAATGTGGTTTACTAGTAAGACAGATGGACTACACGTCAGTCCGATATGTCACTCGTGAGGCGTTACAAGATCCCCACTGGCTTGCTAATTGGGCAAGAAGATCTAGACAAAACACGAACCATTTACCACAGGCTCTCCATAATGCAAACAAGGAGATCGCTCAGCAATTGGACAACTGATTCTTCCAAATAGCGCGATAGGACACACATTGAGGCAAACTGGCAACACCCTAGCACACTTCAGCTTTTCATTTTCTCCTCTTAGTTAGTTTATTTAGCTCACTTTACTTATCTGTTAGCTCTAGTCATTTATGAAGATTAGCTTCTCAATTCACTCAATTTAGATGGTAAGGTAGAATAGTTGTGTAATGCTGTAAGACATTTTCATTAATATATTACGCCTACGGGTTTCAAATAAAAAAAAAAAATTTAGATGAACTCGAATACACGTAAGACCGCCAATGGTTCCACTAGCATACAGGCGCACAGCATACAGTCTTAAAATTTTGTCGCCAGCTGGTGGCAATTGCGTGATTAAATGAAAGACAAAGATCTAATTACGTAATTATACTTATCGTACTAGGTTTAAGCAGACGGAGAGTTCGAGGGCAGTGAGACAGCGAGCGAGAGAAAAACCTCTCCTGTTCGATACGAACGAGGAGCACTCAAACCCGCCGCTAAGCTAACCTCTCGATCTCCTTTTGTAAGCTACATCGCGAGTTTTTTATCTAATCTCAAGCGACGGAGATGGCTCAGGTGGTGGCGGACACAGCGTTTCTCTCTGGTCTGAGCACCGCATCTGTTGCTCAGAGAAGAGGGGTTGATTCTTTGAAGAAGTTCCCGGCGAGATCTTACGCCGAGAAGGGGTGGCGGAGGTGTAGAGCCAATGCCCGTGCTTTGCGAGTTGAGGCGGTTATCAGCAAGCCACCTCCGGCTGAAACTGAGGTTGTTCCCGTGTCGCCTGAGGATTCCATCAAGGTTGCTTATTTTTTTTCTTCTTCTTTGTTTCGGTTCATTGCATTTTGGATTGGTGTCAAACTGTCAGTTCAGGCCATACAGATTTAGCAAGCTTTATATACTGTAAAGTTGGTAGAAGAAGACCAGTGGTTTCAGTTCATAAGTTAATTCTTCAAATTGAGTGATAGTTGCGGTACTAGTATGAATTTTGTAGTTACTTCTGTCTTTCTGACGACGGCTATAATAGATTTGAATTCTTCCTTTTCAAAATTGAATCAGCATTTACATTACACTTTGGAATTGGATAAGGTTTCAAAACAATTAATTTAGCGAATAACAACAAATTTTGTTTAGATCTGTTTGTTGGATCAGTTCAATACCATAGCCCCATGAGTGGCTTAGATATAATTAGTAGTTTCTCTATCACTGTGTTTTGGTGGTTGCTTAAACGTAGGACATTTGTATTTTGCGCTATCTTAGTTTCTATTTTTCGTTGAACATTGGCATAGTCTATTCTTCTTTGTAAATTAACTCCTGGTTTCAATATATTGAAACGGGCAATTCATCTGCCTTTTATCAAAAAAAAAAAAATTAATTTAGCGAATTTTAAAGTTAACTAATATTTTTTTACCAGGAGGAAGAGAATTTCCAGCACTTGAAAACAATCCAACAGCTGGGGACAACTTTCAACAATGGTGTCTTTTCAAAGCCAAATGTGAGGCGCAAGACAAAGATAGTTTGCACCATTGGCCCCTCAACTAATACTAAGGAAATGATCTGGCAACTTGCTGAGACTGGCATGAATGTGGCGCGCCTCAACATGTCCCATGGGGACCACGCCTCCCACCAGAAGGTCATTGACCTGGTCAAGGAGTATAATGCCCAGACAAAGGATAATGTCATTGCAATTATGCTTGATACCAAGGTTTTATCTTATGCCTTACTTAGTTTGTACTTCTTACTGATCATGCTAATTATTATTCATGTTTAGTGAATTGATGAGGGCCGACACAAAAAAAAAGGAAAATAAGAAATTGTCCAAGTACTGCTAACATATTAAACAAGTAAAAAATGTATACTGATATAAATTTTTCCGGTCTATAAAAGGGGAAACAACCTCAGGGACCAAAAGGTACACTAACGGCAGTTTACCCAAGTTTTTTGTGGCTGGATTCTTTTCTCTTGTCTTTAAGATTTTAGTATGTGTTAAAGGAAAGAAATCATAGTAATTATAGTAATAGCTGTAATTAGGAAATAGCGGTTCTTTCCTATTTGAGATTTTCCTTTGGTCTATATATTTGTACAGTATTGTTAATTGAGATAAATATAAATTTCCAATTTCCATCTCAATATGTAATTATGAATTCCCATTTAAGGAGTAAATAAGTTCCGAGTAATCAATATTTATGCCGAAAATCTGAAGATAATGCCTCGGATTAGGAACAGCTATTGTTCCGTGTTAAACCTTCTTCCACACACAAAGCCATGGTAGTGCACAAACACAAACATTAGGACATGAAAAGCTAAAAAAGAATATATACATTTGGCCTGCTTCAAAAATACCCATCAGAAGTACATGTGTTCATACAGGACAAGTTTAAGGCTATTGTGCTTCATTATGTTTATATTACACAACTTAGATTCGGGTACATAAAATATTACCTTTCCAACGAGGAGGGAAATCTTATTTGATTTTGTTCTGTATGCTATATTGTTTACCTCAGGGGCCAGAGGTGAGAAGTGGTGATTTACCAGAGCCGATAAATCTCACGACTGGCCAAGAATTCACTTTTACAATAAAGAGAGGAGTTGGCACTGACACATGTGTCAGTGTCAATTATGACGATTTTGTCAATGATGTAGAAGATGGTGACATGCTCCTTGTTGACGGTAACTGGAAAATTAAAAAATCACCTTTATTTGTTTTTCTTGTTTGGATATATTAAAACTCAACTCATGTTAGTTCTTTTCAGTGAGACCATTTAGGTTCAGGTCAATTTTAGGTCTTGGGTCTTGGATTTTGGTGTTATTTTGTTAGCTGAGCCGTTCCAAGTTAAGTTCAACTCCTGTTAGGTTTTCAAGCTATTCAGGTTCCAGCATCTGGTCATGTTAGGTTATCTTATTAGAAACTGATCTGGAGGTGCATATGATTTTTCTTTTTAACTTATTATTATCTTTGTTTTTTTGTTAAATCACGTTGTAGATTCTGGTCTTGGGGTTAGATTTGGTTATTGGTCTGTTTTTCTTTTGTTAAATCACATTATAGGGGTGTCAATGGCACCCTTTATCCATTTACCTGACCCGTACCGTATTCGATAAGACGGGTATGGATGATGTTCTTTTTTTTCCGTTAACTTATCGGGTACGGGAAAGGGTAAAGTTTATTTTCGTTAGCATAACGGGTAAGGGTCGGGTAAAGACCATTTCTTACCCGTTACCCTATAGGTTAATTATTAAAAATAAAATTATATATATAAATATATTTATATGGAGATGATACATGATATGGTAAGTACTTTATCAAATTTCCATAATACAAATTAGTTGTATTCATTATTCATTTTTTCTTTCTTTTTTTGCATTGAAAAATATTTTACCGAAAGCACAAATTGGGATGTCAATGACACCTTTTTATCCGTTTACCCGACCAGTACTGTATTCGAAAAGACTGGTAAGGGTAAGATTTTTCTTTTTCGTTAGCTTATCGGGTACGGGTAATGGAAAAGTTTTTTTTTGTTGTCATAATGGGTATGGGTATGATCATGCTTCCACCCGACCCGTATCGTATCCAGTGACAACCCTAGTTGCTAGGGCTCAATTATTTTCTTATTATAATTTAACAACAGCTTGAATGAATTTTGATACTTTAGGAGGAATGATGTCCCTTGTGGTCAAGTCGAAGACTGCTGATTCAGTAAAATGTGAGGTTGTTGATGGAGGCGAGCTGAAGTCTAGACGCCATTTGAATGTGCGTGGAAAGAGTGCAACACTGCCTTCCATCACTGGTAAAAGTTGCAATTATTTAGAATTTTTCTTGAGCTGCTCATTTTAGAGGTATCTAACAATCATTGCATTTGTAATGAATATTGGTATCTAGCCCACTGATCTTATGTTTTGTTAATTGATTATTATCGTGGTTGTGAACTTAACCTCAAAATTTGTCGGTTCATCTTCAAATAGCAATTTTTGTTTCAAGTTCGTATTTATCTGGGTCAGATCAAGATGTTGAAAATTGTTAAGAAAATGAACACCCCAAAAATTAACTTCTTAACCTTCAGTTTTCCAACTCTTGATGATGATGTCCAAACGTTACTGAAAGAATAATAAATTTAGAATGTAAATACTTGGCTGGTGAAGTGCATCAAGATCAGTGGTCTGAATTTGTTGTTTGAAGCTGGTCCAACCAATTTAAAGAGGTTAAGCTCAGTGATCACGATCCCTTTTGGTGACTTGAGTTCTCCCTAAAGTTTGATGCCTTTTCCTATAACTAAATATTTCACTTTATTATATGGCTTCTTATTGAATATGTGGAACCAACAACAAAAAAGATCATAGGGTAATCTTCAGTAGCTTGCTTAAAACCATATGTGGCTTCTAAGCAAAAATATTTATTGGTTGGGAGTTGCCATGTGTGTGGCTCATTTGATTTTATACTTTATAGTAATTAATCTCTTCAATTGCAGATAAGGATTGGGATGACATTAAATTTGGAGTTGATAATCAAGTGGACTTTTATGCTGTATCTTTTGTGAAGGATGCAAATGTTGTACATGAACTGAAGGACTACCTCAAAAGTAAGTGTACAGATTGTTAATGACATATTTTTCCTTTATAATAATATTTTGTTTGGACATCTCAACCTACTCTTACTAGTTTTCATTTGAATCTTTCTTTGGTGGGTAAATTTGTTTCAATCCTTCCTGTTTCATTTTTATTTCTTTTACAACTTATTTCCATTATTTCTCCTTCAGGTCGAAATGCGGACATTCATGTCATTGTGAAGATTGAGAGTGCTGATTCAATCCCTAATTTGCATTCCATCATTACTGCATCTGATGGGGTAAGCATTTTGCATTAGAGGCATATGTACATAGCACAAACAGTATCGACTTATGACATGGACTCTGTAAACTACACCATCTGAATAAAAGGGGGGTATGGCAATTTGCTCATATGCATTAGTTTCTTCTATCCTATTACAGGACATCATGCAACACTTGAGTGGTATAAATTGGAATATTAGTATCATCATCCCTCAACTAACCATGAAATCTGTCATCATATAGGTTTTTCTTTGTCATTTGTTTTCTCTAATTAAAATATTATCATTTGTCATTTGTAGGCTATGGTAGCTAGAGGCGACCTTGGTGCTGAGCTCCCTATTGAGGAAGTGCCCCTCCTTCAGGTACTTGCTAGCTTTTAATCATTAAGTGATATGCAATAAGCAACACTTGGTATAAAGAAAGAAATCACAATACCATAACCTGTCCTGTATGTTAAAGGGATAAAAGACTAATGGAGTATTTTTTTTTTTTTTTGCGTGCAAATAATCATGAGTGAGGCTATGGTACCATGCACAGTCTGTACTACGGATCAATATTGTTGGTTTCAAAGTTCAAATAGTCGATTTGAACCGTTCAGTATGATTTCCATATGAAATGTACTTGTGGACTAAATTTTACATTTTTTAGAATTGTTTTACTGTTTTTTTTAGATAGGTAGAAAATCACTTGATCTAAAGATTCTAGACCATTCAAAAGTAGTCATTTTCTACCTATCTAAAAAAATAGTAAAAAAATTCTAAAAAATGTAAATTTAATATGGAGATTATGTTGAATGGTTCAGATCCTTTGTTTGAACTTTGAAAATTAAGATATCGGTTCATAGTACGGACCAATATGCGCTATGCTTAGTACCATAGCCTCACTCAATAACCATAGTCTTTGGTTATGATTTGTTAGTTGTTACACGTGGACATATAAGTGCATACATACATGTGCAGGAGGAGATAATTAATAAGTGCAGAAGCATGGGAAAAGCTGTGATTGTAGCTACAAACATGTTAGAGAGCATGATAGTGCACCCAACCCCAACTCGTGCTGAGGTGTCAGATATAGCCATTGCTGTACGTGAAGGTTCTGATGCTGTTATGCTTTCTGGTGAGACTGCTCATGGAAAGTAAGTGCAACTTGCTTTAGTTAAGTTTGTCAGTTCTATTTTTCTTCAAGACTAGAGAATAAAACATATACATTCCTTCGTAAAAGAACTCAAGTTTCCTGTTATGTTGAAAAACTCTTATTTTTAGTCCGACGTAAATGTCTTAAAATGCTGTTTAAATTGCACTGTGAGAGACTACAAGAGTTACTTCTGAATCTTCGTAAAATGGAAATTACACCATCCACAGGGACCATGATAATATGCTAAACTTTCTATTACCGTTGACTTTCAGAACAACTGGTTAGTTAAAAAAGGTTTTGAATATCTGGGTAGATTAAATTATATCTGTGATGTGAGAAAGGACCCTAATTTAACCCTATCTGGTTTCAACTCAAACTCAATTCATCGGGAATTTATAAGACATGTTATTCGATCTGAGCTGTCTACTGCTTAATGTAAATTTTGACCTAATCTGTAAGTAAGCAATGAACCGGCCAAAAGAGAATAACATAAATTGCTATTTAATTAGTATCTTTTATCTGTTATTTTACAGATACCCATTGAAAGCTGTTAAGGTGATGCATACTGTAGCTTTACGAACTGAGGCAACTGTTGTCGGTGGAGAGAAACCTGAAAACCTCGGCCAGGCTTTCAAGGTTTTGAAAATGATTCATTTCTGCCCTTAATATCTGTCACATATTGCTCTATATATATTTTTTTTTAAAAAGACAGTTCCTACAAACATGTTAGGCATGCAACCGTTGCTTCACTGCAGCATTGTCAGAAAAACAGCATGATATTCAATGTTTGCATTTCTCCTTTTTTTGATATTCTAGCTCTGAAATACTTAAGAACTTAATTCTGAAAAATATAATTAAATAAAAGAATGCGGTACACACAAGCCCCGTATCCTCTCTTTTTCCTGAGCTATTTTCTTGTTTTTCAAGGCCACAAAAATCAGCTTTTACAGGGCCATCATAAAATTTCCTCTCTTTTTGATTTGTATTTTTCCAACTTTTAAGATGCACATGAGTGAGATGTTCGCATACCATGCCACAATGATGGCAAACACTCTTGGCACATCAATTGTGGTATTTACTCGTACTGGTTTCATGGCCATTCTACTCAGCCACTATCGTCCATCTGGCACCATTTTTGCCTTCACCAACGAGTAAGCTATTACAATTAATGTTATTGTATTTTTTTTTTTGTGTTGACCAGTTTGTTCAATAAATCGTTATATATATTTATTCGGTTGTTTAACATTTATTTGTTTCTGTAGTGAGAGAGTGAGACAGAGATTGGCCTTATACCAAGGCGTGTGCCCAATCTATACGAACTTCGCTAAAGATGCCGAGAAAAGCTTTTCTGAGGCCTTATCACACCTTCTGGTAACTTGACTTTCCCTTTATTTATAGTTTAAAGGAGCATAAATTATGCAATTTAGCTATTGTCAATTCTCAGTTATGGAGTTAATATTAATTATTCAATTGAGCCTAATTAACATTTGATGGTGTAATAAAACCAAAGTTATCCTCTATTTAAAAATTATGTAATTTAGCTCAGAACAAGAAAACAAACAAAACTAAACAAATAATAGAATTTACCGTGGTTATGTAGCAGCATTGCCAAATCGACCGGCAAATACAATGGATTTTCCTTTGTGCTAATTATCGGTTTGAATTAATATAAGAGATTATTCTGTTAACTCTATCACTCAGGAACATGGTATGGTGAAAGAAGGAGAGGAAGTGGCTCTTCTTCAAAGTGGCAGACAACCGATTTGGAGGTCGCAATCAACTCATAATATTCAGGTTAGAAAGGTCTAAATAAACCATGGTTAGGTATAAGGCATCATCTAAGAGTGCAAGGCGAAGTGACTATTTCTGACGAAGAGGGGTTAAGCCTGTAGGTTTTACTGTTTGCTCATTGTAGTCATCTAAGAACAGGTGGGGTGTTGTGTTGCAGTTTGTTTTTTCATTTTTTTGTTTATTGATGTTATTATTTTCCTATGTTTTGGCAACTCTTACCATTCTAGTTAATAATTGAAACAATTATTTATTTTCACTTTGCTCTTGTGATGATAAGTTTTAACTAGCTAAGATATGACGTGTAACTGCTTGTATTACTTTATGTTTTTGTATCAATTGTCTTCAAAGACGACTATTGAGTTGGCAAAATGACTCTGAAATATTTTGTATCAATATGCCTGAAAATCTCTTTTACTGGAAAAGAATTCTCTGTAGCACGTGGTTAATCATAGATACAGCTGGAATGTGTTGTGCTGATACTGGTTTTTGCTGGTGTTAGACAATTTCCCTGTTCCCCATTTTTCAAATGCATTAAGAGTTTTTGATGAAAACATTGAACCCAATTGTATGGGATCGTGGGATGTGTTATATTTTGTCTGAAGCATGTGAAATAACAAGCTGCATTGGTGTCCAAGGATTAAAAGAACTTAACAACACTCAACACACTTCTTTCGGAGAACTAAGTGTTTCTTGTTGAGAATTGTATCTAACGAATTATATCTTTGTTAGGGTTATATTGGGAAATAGAGAATATAGAGAATGTAAAGGCTCTGTATAAGTCCAACTCATTAATCAATAAACTAAGTTTCAAAGCAATTAGTTCTTTTTGGTATCAGAGCCAGGTTTTGGCTGCTGCTACAGTACCGGTCGCCTCTAAACCTAGGCCGAGCCCCTCTCTCTCGGCCACCTCTCTCTTTTCTCTAGGTCGAAAAGGGGAGAGGTTTGTCCATTGTGTGAAGAAGGCCCGAGTGGGGGGCCGATACCCCACAGATCTCGATGTAGGGGTTGATATGTGGAGGATCTAGATCTTGATGTGAGGAGGATCAAGATCGGGTCAAGAAGAGGAAGAAAGACAAGTGTGTGATCTAGACTCGTACGATCGGGCGTGATCGGGTGTGATCGGTGTGAGGGAACTGAATACGAGTCGGATCGATGGCGGAGAGTACCAATCCAATGGAGGAGATTATCAAGAAGCTGAGTCCCGCGGAGGTCTCAACATTGATGCAACTCATGAGGTTGTCGAAGGATGAGAGCTCGACAAGGCCACAGCCTGTGAAGGTGGAGCTTCCACCTTTGGATCTAAAACTCGATGGGCCGGCTACGTATCTGAGCTGGTCGCGTTGGGTTAGGGGTTCTCTAGTTGGGAGGAACCTAGAGGGGTATCTGACGGGAGAAAAGGTGGACTGCTGATGAGAGAGAAGAGTGGAAGTCCACTCACATGTTGGTGTACATCTGACTTCTCAATTCGATGGTTCCTTCTATTGCTGCCACAGTGATGGCATTGAGAGCGTGAAGGACATCTGGGAGAAGTTGAGGAGGACATATGCTGGGGTGGGGAAGAACTTGAGGGTGTTCCAGATAGGGCGGGAGATCGAGACCACAGTCTAGGGAGATAAGACCGTGCATGAGTATGCCATAGAGTTGGAGCGCCTATGGATAGACTATGATCATTTCTCGTCCAGAGCAAGCTGTAGGGATCCCGAGTGTAAGGAGAGAGAGGCATTTACACAAGCGAGGACTATGCAGTTTCTCCAAGGACTAGCCCCAGCGTTTGAGCAGAGGACTGCTATGTTGCTAGCTCAGACGAAGATTCCCCCGCTTGAGGAGACTATCTCAGCCATGATACAGGAGGAGAGTCGTATCGGGCTACAGGCTGGAACAGGTGGACTCTCAGGAATGAGATCAGCATTGGTGGTCTTAAACTCAGGTAACACAGGGATGTAGGGGGAGACTCGAAAGTGCTACAACTGTGGTGAGATAGGCCATCTGAGACAAGTCTGTCCTAAGCCACCTAAGGAGAGAGATTCGGGTGGATGTGAACAGTTTGGAGGTCGTGGTCATGGCCGTGGGGGCCGAAGGGGTGGAAGAGGAGGCTACCAGGCAAATCTGATGGTAGCGGAGGAAGATGGAGAAGCAGAGGTTGTCTTCACTCAGGAGGACCAAGAGTTCTTAGAGATACTGAGGAGGAAGTAGAGAGCAGCAGGTGATGGGGACAAGAAGAGAGTGACTGAGGATGCATCCACCTCGTCTTTGCCCAGGGGTAACACTGCTACTTATGCTTATTCAACCAAAGGTACTGGTGAAACACATGCTCTTGCTTCTATATCTACCACTAGATCACCAGAATGGATAGTAGATTATGGTGCATCTCGACATGTGACAGGTAATGCTAGGGAGTTCTCTTCTTATACTCACCTAGCGGTGCCTGAGAGCATCCAGACTGCTGATGGTACAGCACAACCTGTGGTTGGTAAGGATACAGTGAATTGTACCAACTCTGTGACTTTGTCCAATGTTTTGCATGCTCCTCCTTTCGAGTAAATCTTTTATCCATTAGTGCCATAATACTCCAACTAAAATGTGTTGTCTCTTTTGATATTCCCAAGGTGATCTTTCAAGAGAAGGGACTGGCCGGAGACTTGGGACTGGCACGTGGCGTAGTGCACTGTGGTACTTGGACTGTGAGGGGATGGACTCAGCCTTGACATCTATGGTTGAGAGTGCTAGAGTACGAGGATCTGGGAGGAGTGCTGGGATGTGTTGATGTTGCATCACCAGCGCTTGGGACATTCTTCGTTTGGTGTTTTGAGTAGGTTGTATCTGTTTTTGTATGAAAAGGCGAATAAACAAAAACTTGTGTGTGATACTTGTGAGTTTGGCAAGCTCACTAGGAGCTCTTATGTTAGTGCTGATAATATGAGTTCTTGTGTTTTTGATTTGATACAATATGATGTTTGGGGACCTTGTTCTACTAGTTCTATGAATAGTTTTTGATATTTTGTGTCTTTTATTGATTGTTTCTCTCGTGTTACTTGGTTGTATCTTATGAAAAACAAGAGTGATGTGTTTGGTTGCTTCAAAGACTTTCACAGGGCAATTCAGACTCAATACGGTGCAGTGGTGAAAGTATTGAGGTCTGATAATGGAACAGAGTATACCAACATGGCGTTTGGGGAATACTTGTCAGCCTAAGGGATACAGCATCAGACCACTTGTCAATACACACTAGCGCAAAATGGGGTAGCAGAGAGGAAAAATAGACACCTTCTAGAGGTAGCCAGGAGTATGATGATCCCAATGAATGTTCCGAAACACTTATGGGGGCAAGCGGTTTTAACAGCCACTCAATTGATCAACCGAATGCCTTCAAGAGTGTTGGAGTGGAAGTCTCCCTGTGAGTTGTTGAAAGGAGATAATGGAGGGATCCTCCCATTAAAGGTGTTTGGGTGTGTTTGTTTTGTGAAGAACAACAAACCATATGTAGGGAAGCTGGATCCCAGAGCGGTGAAGTGTGTGTTTGTTGGTTATTCTGCTACCCAGAAGGGCTATGTTTGTTGGAGCCCAATTGAGAAGAGGCTGCTTGTGAGTATGGATATTGTTTTTTGAGAGTTTGAACCATACTACACTACGGAGGTGACCTCACCCTTTGGTGACTCGCCAGATACTAGAGGTATGAGGCGAGAGGGGGAGAGTAATGATAGTGAGAGGTTGGTGAATGTGGGAACGATGCATTGCCCCGTTATGTGGGAAGGGTTGGCTGAGGGGGAGCCGAACATTAAGGAGAATGAGCCCGAAGGTGGTGGGCCTCGAGCTCAGAGGGAGCTAAGAGTATATACAATGAGGAGGAGGACAGAATGAGGGAACAGTGCCACTCGTTCCATCAAGTCCCCTGTCCCAGTCTACCCCGACTCCTGAGACACCAACACCATCCTCAGACTCAGATTATACAGGTGATATGATTCCTCTTTCTTCTCCTCCCACTCCCATGGCTTTCAGGAGGACAACTCGCAGCAATGCGGGCCATTCTCCTTAGCGTTTTGGTTTTCCACATGACATTGCTCAGTTTGTCTCATACTCTAACATATCACCTGTACATAGAGCATTCACTGCATCTTTGGACTCTGTCACTTTACCTAAGTGTTGGCAGATTGCTAAGGAGGATCCAAAGTGGAAAGTAGCTATGCAAGAAGAACTTGGGGCCCTCGATAAGAACATAACATGGGAGATAGTGTTACTACCACCAGGCAAGAAGGCAGTTGGGTGCAAATGGGTGTTCACAGTGAAGCAGACCCCAGAAGGGAAAATTGACCGCTACAAGTCACAGTTGGTGGCGAAGGGGTATAGTCAGACGTATGGCATCGATTATGACGAGACATTTGCACCAATAGCGAAGATGAGCACAGTCATGACACTTGTCTCTCTCGCAGTGAATGGTGGTTGGAAGTTACACCAGCTAGACGTGAAAAATGCATTTCTTCACGGAGATCTACTAGAGGAGGTGTACATGGAGGTATCCCTGGGCTTTGCAATGACCCAAACATAGGGCAAGGTATATAGGCTGAGGAAGTCTCTGTACGGGTTGAAACAATCTCCTCGAGCTTGGTTTGACAGGTTCAGGAGAGCAATGGTAGGCATGGGCTATCAGCATATCAATGCCAACCACACAGTGTTCTTCCGACAACATAGTGGCCACATAACTATGCTTGCTGTGTATGTGGATGATATGATTATCACTGGTGATGATGAATGAGAGATTGCTCAGCTGAAGGCAAGATTGGGCAAAGAGTTTGAGGTGAAGGACCTGGGACAGGTTAGATACTTTCTTGGGATGGAGGTGGCCCATTGAGCAGAGGGGATTGTTCTATCTCAGAGGAAGTATGTGCTAGACTTGCTCACAGAGACATGTATGCTGGGGTGCAAGCCTGCAGTTGCGCCCATTGATTAGAAGTCCAAGTTGAGTGCAGAGGCATGAGAGCCAGTTGATCGTGAGAGGTACCAAAGATTGGTAGGCCGTCTAATCTATTTGAGCCACACTCGTTCCGACATATCATTTGCAGTGAGTGTGGTGAGCCGCTATATGCATGACCCTAAGAAGGGTCACATGGATGCCGTGTACCATATTCTAAGGTACCTGAAGAGTGCACCAGGAAAATGGTTGATCTTCAGGAAGAATGGACATTTAGGCATTGAGGGTTATTGTGATTCTGACTGGGCGAGTTGCGCTGATGACAGCAAGTCCACATCAGGATACTGTATGTTCGTAGGGGGCAATTTGGTCTTGTGGAAGAGCAAGAAGCAACTAATGGTTGCAAGGTCCACAGCAGAAGCAGAGTACAGGGCCATGGCCTTAGGGGTTGCCGAGATGTTGTGGTTGAGAGCTCTGTTGGTAGAGCTCAAGGTGGACCAAGGGGCTCAAATGAAGTTGTGGTGCGACAGCAAGTCCACTATTAGCATTGCAAACAATCTTGTGCAGCATGACAGAACCAAGCATGTGGAGATTGATAGGTTTTTCATCAAGGAAAAGCTGAATAATGGACTATTGGAGCTAGGTCATGTAGCTACTAAGGAGCAAGTAGCTGATTGTCTCACCAAGAGACTTCGTTCATTAGATCTATTTAGGTTGTGTGACAAGATTGGCTTAGTGGATATCTTTTGCCCATCTTGAGAGAGAGTGTTGAGAATTGTATCTTTGTTAGGGTTATATTGGGAAATAGAGAATATAGAGAAGTCTAGAGACTTATGTGCAAGAATGTAAAGGCTCTATATAAACCCAACTCATTAATCAATAAACTAAGTTTCATAACAATTAGTTCTTTTTTTCTATTGTTTGAAGCATGTGAAATAACAAGCTACATTGGTGTCCAAGGATTAAAAGAACTTGACAACACAACTCACTTCTTTTGGAGAACTAAGTGTGTTTCTATTGTCACATTCATCATCAATCATAAATACAACTGGAATGTATTGTGCTGATACTGGTTTTTGCTGAATCGAGATCCAGTGAAGTAACCCAATCTTTGGGTTTTAGATCGGGACCGTCTGATTCGAATCCAAGACCATCCATCCCGAAGTGGAGCGCACATATCCCGACGACGATAGATTCGAATCTCGAGACCATCCCGAGCGACAGATTCGAATCGGACGGTCTCGATCCAAAACCCAAAAATTGAGTTACTTTAGGAGATCCGGACCCGTTTTTGCTGGTGTTACACAATTTCCTGTTCCCCATTTTTCAAATGCATTAAGAGTTTTTGATAAAAACATTGAACCCAATTGTATGGGATCGTGGGATGTGTTATATTTTGTCTGAAGCATGTGAAATAACAAGCTGCATTGGTGTCCAAGGATTAAAAGAACTTGACAACGCTCAACACACTTATTTTGGAGAACTAAGTGTGTTTCTATTGTCCACTTTCACATTCATCATTTTGGTATCATGTTCATATACAATGTTTTTTGAATCAGAAACCTGAAATTGTAAATGTGTCATCCATCTTCAGATAAGGCATGTATGATTTGAGATCCTAAATGAATGTAGTATCGGACATGCATCGAACAAAGAATACAAGTTCAAACGGCTTAGTTGACATTTTTCAACATCTCATGTTTACGTTGTCCAAATATATAGTTTTATATTCAATTAAAATACAAAGTACAAAAAAAAATATGGCCTGTTTTCTCTAATGTGTCACGCATTGTTCCCGCAATTTGCATAGTGATCCTCGAATGGTTTGTGATTAGATTCATTATGTGTTGTCATGTTTTCTCCTGGCTAACAGAATCCTTGGTTTGGTACAAAGGGGCATATAGAAAATGACTCAATTATATGTACACGAGGTTCCAATTTCTTTAATGAAAGGAATAATGAATCATAAACCATATGATGAAGCAAAGGTTTAGGTAAAGAGTTCTCTATAGCACACGTTGGCATCAACTAAAAACAGCTATTACATTGTACTAACTCGTATTTCTTTTCTTTTTTTAAACTCAGTAGAGGCTAACTCGTATTTCTTATTCTCTGGATTTCTACAACTTCCTGTTCAGACGTTAGGACCATGTCTATGGGAACATGGGAAACTAAACTATATATATAGTACCTTTCTTCTTTTTTCATATATACATATAATTCCATTACCTAAGTTGTGCCTAATTGTGACTGTACCTAAGTTGTACCTTTCTGCAATGTAGTTCTTTTTAGTATGGTCTCAGACTCTCAGTACTTATCTTTCTGACTGAAGCACGTGAAAGGTTCATTTACATTTGTGCCACAATGAGAAATAAAGTAAAACATGCAATACATAAAAATTCTTTTAGTTACTGTTTCATAGTTTGGACTTTGGAACATCATCATTTGCAACCAAGGAAAACTGAATGATATTGCATTTATAAACGGACATCTTCCTGGTATTTTACAGTATATTTTATTAGAGGCTAAAAAAATTTCATTCGATAACAACTCTCAATACATTACGGATCAAAACTTTATTATTACATCTAGATATGATATCCTGAAAACAAACATAGCAACAGAAAACCAAACTGGCATCGAAAAGGATCCTAATTCGCAATCACTACTAGGCTTGCCTCATTTATTTTAGTGTCACCTCTAACAAGAAACATCTCTAAAGTTTCAAAAGAAATAAAACATTACGCACAAACCTCAACCTATTGTGATTAAATCAAGTATCATATACAAAACATTCTCAACATGATCCAATCAATGAGCACAAAAACCATCCAAATTTATACTCAAGTCTATTGCATTACCCTTCTTATGACATTTAACCATTGTCACAATAACAAAACAAAAGGAGAAAAAAGAAAAAAAAAATTGACAACCCTAATTCCTGAATCCATCATGACCACCATTGCCGGCCAACAATGCCAACAAATTTCCGCCATGAACTCTTTTTTCAGTGCCAGAGACCGAAACTGAAGCCAAACCGCTCTCTAATGGGCTTGGGTCGTACACATACCCGTCTGCACCAAACAAACCCTCTTTCTCAGCCTTCAGTGCAGCCTCTAACAAGGACATGCCTCCATGAACCCGACCCTCTTTACCCGTTTCAGGCCTAAATGCCGCGCCACCACGCACACAGGCATCTTCTAGAAGCTCTTTGCAATAATATATTGTTCTTGCTTTGCAAGGCCTGGAGTCTCCTTTTAAGACCTTCAGTTTGTTGCTAGAATTACGCTTCTGACGAATCGTCAATCCAGAAGAGCAGGAAACTGATTTTTCCGGAGATTTATTCATGGTCGAAGAGAGGCGAGTTACCAAAGAGAGTAATTTCTAGATTGGTAGAGGAATATTTATCCATTCAATGGGCACAACACTGTTAAAAAAAATATTATTGCTATGTTAGGTTCAGAGGTTGAGAGAGGCGCCTCCACTGACAAATCCAGAGGTGTCATGCCGGTCCATTTGAATTACCTTCAAATTAATGAAAAAGTAAATTGATACTCAGATACAGTTTACAAATTTTTCTTATTTTCTTTGGTGAATGTCAGAAAGGATTTTGCATTTGAAAAGGAAAATTAAAGTGGCCAGTAGTGAATGTTTTCATTCCACTAACTTTATTCCCCAAAGATGAAAATGCAATGTAGGGAAGCATTTATTTGGTACCCACGAATATGTTTTTCAGGCTCTTTTTATGATGAAATGTGTGTTATATGGTGCTATTTATTGATCTAAAAAACTAGAAGAAAAATATGATATATAAAAAAGACAAAACAAACAACGCACGCAAGATGTGCTCGGAATCAGCTATTCCTGTATGTGTGAGTTTTATAGGCCCTTCTCTAAAAATATAAATATATTTAATGTGTCGACTTAGGGCAAAAATGGAAATTAATATCCAATACATAATTTCTGGGAGAACAAATTATTTTTAGCCAATTTGTCGTCTAGAACTGCAATTCATGCATTGGGATTCAGTAACCTTATCCTAATTTATGCAAGGTAGTTAGACGATATATACTCTTGCTCCTAATTTTGACCAAACGACTCAAGTAAGCTGATATTAATACAACTTTTATATCAATTAACTTTTCATTTCGCAAAACTTGTCTAAAATATAAATTAAATCAAAATAACATTGATTTATAACTAGGGAAAAGAAAGAAACAAACTAAATATAAAGACAAGAAGTTGACCTGTACTAGACCTGCAAAACTATATACTAATCACAATCAAATAAGAAGTAGCTACCCAAATCCAAATCCATTGATCAAATAAATCTTAGATCACAAAATTAAGATCTAAACACGCGATAACTCCAGCAGAGGATTGAGAAATGAACCCAGAATCCAAATTCGGCTTCAAAATCGGATTTTTAGAGTAAAACCCAGAAAATTAAATAAACACTTAATTACCAATTAATTCCAAACTACAAGTACAGAATAAGATGACCAAAAGAACTACTCTCGCTGAGGAAACAGAGAAAATAGATACAAATCCTAGAGGAGAAAACGAAAAAACGTAAATAAATTCAACAACTTGAAATCAGAAGATAAACTCACCTTGGATCTCCACTTTTACAATCGATAACGGGATCCTGTATAAGCTTCCAGCTGGGGTTTTAGAACATGTATACCCTCGGGGAGGGTGGGAAGAGAGGAGGCGCGAGAGAGAGAGAGAGAGAGAGAGAGAGAGAGAGAGAAAAGATAGGGAGGCGGAGATATGGGAGGTGAAAAATTGGGGATGGGAACAGGCAAATAAGAGAAGTTATAAAAAGGTGTGGATGCAAATATGGTGAAATACTAGGGAGGATTTAGTAAGAACGACATATTGGAGCGAGAGAATAAAAGACACTCGAGCACGTTGATGTTTCAGATCCTTTGTGGCTAATTTTACGTCGTTTCCTATGTGCACATTATAAAGTGGCTGAACTGGAGCATAGTAAGTTCTATAGTGACAACTGACAAATGAATTATTCGTAAAATTCGGGAAAAGTTCGTAAAATTCGGGAATAATTCGGTAAAAGTTTGGTCAACCAAATAATTCGGCGTTTGGTTCGTCATCACAAAAAAAACGAATTATTCGCGAATCTTGTGACTATGATAGTAACGAGTTCAGTTAATTCAACAAAGTCCAAAAACTGTGTTTTGGATATAAATAGAAATAATTTGAATATAATTTGTAAATAATTTGTAAATAATAAAACTGTGATTTGGATATAAATAGAAATAATTTGTAACATGAATAATATATCAAAATTTTGATATTTTGGCAAAATAATAAAAATAGCTTCATAATTTTCACAAATAATATGAGATAAATAGCATGTTATTTGTACAACTTGTAAGATTCTAAAAATACTAAAAACAATAATATGAATATAATAAATATATAACTCAAAAAAAATTCTACAAATTGTGGAGTCTATGGCTCAACGTTTTCAAATGAATTATTGTTGTATTTCTGATCATGATCTTATATTTTCTTGAAAGTAATACGAAATGATGAGTAGGATTTTGACTACCAATTGTTACTATTTGAAAAGAACTATCTAATTTCTTGTTTATAATTAAATTTTCTGTTTTACTCGCAATGACTAATTTTTTATCATTGTCTATCTCATCTTTAATAGAATAATATGATTGCATCTTTTCAAAATATTCTCGCAGAAAAAATTGCATAATTTAATTCAAAAAAATACATTTTTTTGGGGGGTGGAGGGAGGGAGGGGTTAGGCCATATATAGGTAAAATTCTATTACCTACCTCACTACCGTGTGAATTAAAATAAAAAATAATTCCTTGATAACCACTATCAAGTTTTCAAAAAAAATAATAAAAAAATATGCGTAAAGTAGGAATTAAGAAGTTGCGTATATCTATAGGAAAAGAAAGAGAGAGGGACAAAGAATTTACGGCATATGCTTGTGGGCTATGTTTTTTGTTTCTTTTTATTTTTTTTGTTTAGAGCTTTTACTCTTTTTATTTTAGATCTTCGAATTTGTTTGAAATTTGGAAAAAAAAATAATTAGTTATCTTATATTTGTTTGTGAATTTTAATTTTATACAATAAAACATGTAGATAAAATGTTTGATACGAAAATCATGTAACTAAAAAGTTTGATACGGAAATTATGTAAATAAAAAGTTTCAAAGATTATTTACTCCAAATCAATAAACTCACAGAAATGTGGAGATAATCACGTTTCTTATTAATATAAACACCATAAATCAACCAAGTATTACCAATCTATACGGCATATATTTATTCTTTCGCATTATATTATTCAACCATATCCAACGAATCAGCGCCATCTTTTAACATAAAGACGACATAAATAATGAAGAGCCGTAGGAGATCATAACAGAGGTGCCGACTCGCCACCGTCTGCGCTGTTGCATCCGACGTGGGTCCCAACGACGCGGCAATTATGAGGCGAAACAAAAGCGTTACGGAAACGCCACAACCAATACCCAGGAGACACGTGTCATGACGCCACTTGAAGGTCTCGCCAATAGCCGCCATACGTTTAGTGGCCTGCCAGTGGGACCCACCTATGCAAGAACAGTCCTTACCTACCTATATGCTGTTTTTTTTTTAATATTTGTTTTAAAAAGTAAAACAAATCAGTAGAAAATTATTTGACTTTTGATTGTTTTATTTTCACTCTTATCTGCGTTTTCACACGTCCTGCTTACATCCGAGATTTTTATTAATATCCAAAGTTTAATAGAAATTAATATTTATGCCCAGAACTGCCAAAAATGCCCAAGCCGGTTACAAAATGCCCTGCTTAGGGGGAGGAGTAAGCCGGCCATTTTGTGGCCAGCTTACTTTTTTTTTTTTTTTAGAGACACTATGAAGAGCAAAATCAAAGGTTTAAATAGCGTTTATCGCGTCATAGCTGAACGGCTGAAAAAACGGCACTATGGCCATATAGCGCCGCTATAGCGCGAAATAGCGCGCTATAGCGGCACTATATCGCCATAGCGTCATAGATTTTTTGGTCCGAAAACGCTATAGCGCGCTATTTAGAACATTGAGCAAAATAATGAAATCTAACACTGAAAATTTGAATTTTTTGTTTAAATTATTTGTTAGATTACTTCTTTTGATTTATAATTAGCATATTTATACTAAAATACACTAGATTACTTGAAATTATGTTGAATTACACTAAACTACGTTAAATTACCCTAAATTACAATAACTTTGCTAATTATGCTAAACTACGCAAAATTACGCTAAAGTAGACCGATTATGTGACATCTTTCATAAATCATAAAAAATAGTAAAAAAATTCCAAAAATAGTAAAAATTGGTATTCTACAAGTTCATTATGTAACTAATTTACTGAGCTACTTAGATTGAATAATAGAAATGAAAATCTTAATCGGAAACTTCAACTCAAGTTTTAGGCTCTTCCCTTTGTTTTTTGGCAATTCTGAATTTCGAAATCTGGCAAGCTTTCCGAAAAGTGGTCATTTGCTGAAATCGGACACTCGAGCGCCGTTTTATGACCGTTTGAAGTTTCGCCTTCGTTTTTCGCCTTTTCAGTGAAGATATCGTCCCTATTCATATGTAATTTAGCGTAATTTACCGTATTTTAGCGTAATGTAATGTAATTTAGTGTAATTCAACATAATTTCAAGTAATGTAACGTATTTTAGTATAAATATGCTAATTATATATCAAAAGAAGTAATCTATCAAATAATTTAAACAAAAAAATTCAAATTTTCAGTGTTAGATTTCATTATCTTGCTTCATAGTGCCTCTAAAAAAAAAAAAAAAAAACCGAGTAAGTCGGCCACAAACTCCTCCCCCCTAAGCAGGCTATTTTGTGGCCGGCTTGGGCATTTTTAGCGAAAACCCAAAATTCTAGACATAAATATTAATTTTTCTATTAAACTTTGGATATTAAAAAAATGTCGGTGTTTGGCATCAACGAAAGATCTTTTTAACAAAAAATGAAAGATATTTTTTTTGTCAAAATTCGACCTGTCAATTGTCATAGCATAATTCTTTCTCCCCACCACGCGCAGGGTGGCAGGGTGCGCCCGCCAGCGATTGGAGCTAAGCCAGCCATTAAGATTTTCGTACTTGCTTGCTGATCGTGTGGTTGAGGTCGATTGGAAATTTTACTTATAAAGAAAATACTGATCGTATGATCAAGAACATGGTCTATACATAAACATTTTTTTATAATGTCGGTGCATATAAAATTTGTATGCATCTTTCTATTCAATAAACTTGTATAATTTAAAACAAAAAAATATTCTGCTGTCTTTCTAAAATATATTAACAATTGTCTGATAACCATCAAGTACTACCCTTTTAATATAAATTTGGTTAAAAGACATGAGACTTAAAAGAAACAAAAAGGTTTTGACGGCTTTGCTTGGCTATTTGACTTTAGTTGGATGATTTTCTATTAAAAAAATATGCGTAGCTTCTTTTTTACCTGGATATTTTAAAATGAAAATATGTATTGATAGTTGTTTGGTCTTAATATCGTGATTTAAAGAAGATCTTATTAAATTTTATAAATTTTACTTTGGTCATTTCTTCTCCAACATTAATTAGACTCGAGATATCGAATTCAGATCCAGTGAAGTAACTTAATTTTTGGGTTTTAGATCGGGACCGTCCGATTTGAATCCGCGACAATTCATTTCGAAGTGGAGCGCACACATCCCGAGCGACGAATTCGAATCCCGAGTCGATCTCGAGCGACAGATTCAAATTGGACAGTCCGATCCAAAACCCAAAAATTGAGTTACTTTAGGGGATCCGGACCCGGAGATATCATTCTCCATAAAGGAAGGCTCACACTTCAAGGCGCTTTAAAAGTAACAAATAATTATAGAAGATCAAGAAAAAAATAGAAAAAATCAACTGGAGTGAGTTTAAAAGTTCAATCTCTTCCCAAAGCAAACTTCC
Organism: Carex littledalei; assembly: GCA_011114355.1. Lineage (NCBI taxonomy): Eukaryota > Viridiplantae > Streptophyta > Magnoliopsida > Poales > Cyperaceae > Carex > Carex littledalei. The sequence goes on from CM022081.1 coordinate 10,636,666, forward strand.
ATCAAGATTTGTTTTTTAATGCTTGATTTGCGACTATTTGTGTCATATCACCAACAGTGTAGCAGCAAAACCACCAGTCGCCACATGCACAATTATTTAACTAATTTAAGGTTCAAAGGCTTTTCACAAATTGGAGGGCCATAATAAAAGCATATGCTATAATTTTGTATAAATTATTGAATACCCTTTGAATGAACCTAACTTAGATTTTTTTTTTATTCCTCCTTTGAATAATTCACAGGCATTTCCATATTTTAACATTGAATATTTGGAGCAATTTATGCAGAAAACAGTCATTAATTTCGTTTTGATATTTTTAATGCATGTTGGCATAAAATGGTCAGGTTGATACTTATTTTTTTATTTTTTATTTTAATGATATTCAAGGGCAAATTGTGGCTTGTGAATGAACTTAACTTAATTTTTTTATTCCTCCTTTGAATAATCCACAGGCATTTCCATATTTTAACATTTGAATATTTGGAATAATTTATGCAAAAAACAGTCATTAAATCTTATTTTGAAATTTTCATGCATGTCGGCATCAAATGGTCAGGTTTTGATACTTCTTTTATTATTTTAATGATTTCATGGGCAAATTGTTGCTTTTGAATGAACTTAACTTGATTTTTTTTATCCCTCCTTTGAATGATTCACACTTTCACAGGCATTTCCTATTTGGAGCAATTTATGCAGAAAACAGTCATTAAATCTCAATTTGAAAATTTCATGCATGTCGGTATCAAATAGTCAGGTTTTGATGCTTTTTTATATTATTTTAATAACATTCAATAGCAACTTGTGGTTTGTCTTTTTGTTAGATGAGGCACTACATTTGACACGTTCTTTAAAATATAATTGACTCATGCAAATAATTCTTAGATAATTGTTAAATGCTTACTTTTCAAGGAAGCATAAAGGTTTTAGGATAAGAGATAATACAATTAACCCAACATCCCAAACTCCAAAGCATCAAGTTGATAAGAGACTATATCCGGAAAAAGTTCTTCCAAAATTGTATGGACTTTCTAAATCTCATTCTTGCACTAGTAATAGATAAACATAGTTAGAAATTTTTTTAGTTAATAAAAAAAAATTCAAAAATAAAACTTACGAAATATATTGAGAATTTTTGAAAAACGAAAAGTTCAAATTTAACAATTTGTTATAATTTGTTTTTTCTGATAACAGAAATGAAGAAATTTTTTTTTGAGTGGAGATTTCCAACTATGATCGGACATTAATTTTTTTTGCATCTAGGATATTTTTGTTTTGTGAGAATAATAAGCTCGCCGAGCTCGACCTTCCAGTTTTTTTTTCTTCTAAAATTTCTTATTAGATTTCTAAAAATGTATTGTCGAAATTGATTTTGATTAATAAAATAATTTGAAAATACAGTCATTGCATGTATCCTAACATTCAATTGTTAACATCATTCGTGCCAAAAATTATAAGTGCAAATATATTTCGACCGAAAAGCAATTAAAAGTTTTAGCATATGATGAAAATGACATATCCATAGTGGACAAACACCACCACATCTAGATTTCTTAGAAAGGTATTTGTGTATTTGAGTATAGAACATTTATACAGCATCTACCAAGCTTTAAAAAGAAAGAGCATAGAACATTTCAATTTTAGAAGCCTATTAGGGCAAACCTATCTTCAAAAGTTGAACAAGCGTAAATTTGGAAAGAATTCAAGGTATATGCCTTGAATATGCCTCAGGTAGGTTGAATATTATAACTTATCGCAACAGTTAGGCATTGGAAAAGGACAAACCATGACAGGAGAAAAGGTCGTTCGTGACTAGAAAAAAAATTGCAGGAGAATAGAGAGAGATATATTCTCTGTAATTTTAATGTGTTCGGTTATAATGTTATGGTGATATTTTAGTTTAAGCGTCACCAGTTTCAAAACTAATAATAGATTTAAATGACAAATTTAAATCACCAGCTTTAAACTTATCATATATAGAGATTTTAAATGACAAATTTAAATCGTTCAAACTGACCTACTTCATGAGTAATGTACTTATATGTAAAATAAATTTTCGAATTCATTTACTATGAAGTTAAGCGATAAAAAAGAGAAGGTTTCGAAGTTAATATTAATACATTCATTTTTCATTATTATTTGACCATTTGATTTAATATTAAATGTCATCGAAAACTTGTAAAATTTGCATGTAAATGCATAACTCGTGAAGTAGATCGGTTTGAACTTTGAACGGTCCGAGTTTGTCATTTGAAACATATTTAATAGATTTTGAAGGTCAACGATATATAGACTAAAATACTACCTATGACAATGATAATCGGACTTGAACTTTATACGTCTATCGTCTTAAAATATATATATACCGTGTTGTTAAGAAATTGAAGCGTACATTTTTTTTAATTTGTATGTTACAATATGCATTGATATCATATTCAAATTATAAAAACCAATAGGTTAGTTGTTCCGAAATGAAAACGAACGTTGTTGTCAGACATTATTCTAAATATAATTGATGCTTAAAGCGTAATATAACTTCACCAAAATCTACTATTACAAAAAAATGATATCTTTATTTTTTTCTTCCCGATAATAATCACACCTTACTTTTGAGTAAAATTATTTGTCAATATTACATACGTTATACTTTTTTATTTTTTATTAAAAGTTCCGGTAGATTTTAGTATTTTTTTTAAAATTGAATCTTCAATTTCTTTGTAGAGAGACAAAACTCGTACAATTCAGGTATAATTAAGAAACGTAGATTCATTGTAAGCGATCATATTATCTCATGCATCAATAAAGTTTAGAGTGCCTTTTGGAGTAAGTGAAGCATTTTGTCGCGAATATGTCTGTGGGATGCACTATACTCCTATTATTTTATTATGTTGTAGAATAGAAGCCGCGACATAGGAGCGGATCTAGCACTGTACACTAGGGTCTAGCCGTCTAGGGGTGGTGAAGTACCTAATAATTTTTAAAATATTTATCATACGTATTAGAAATTAATTGGTCTTTTATTTTTGGTATGTAATAGCCTTCTCTATTTTTTTTGAGTGAGCCTATGGTGCTATGCATAGCACGGATGGCTAGTGTACTACGGCTCAATATGATACTTTTTAAAATTCTAACGGTTGATCCAACCGCTCAATGTGATAACTATATGAATATGTACTTGCAAACTAAATTTTATATTTTTTCGAATTTTTTTGCTATTTTTTTAAATAGGTAGAAAAATCAGTGTTTTCTGAAAATTCTGGACCATCAAAATTCTACCTATCTAAAAAAATAGTAAACAAATTCGAAAAAATATAAAATTTAGTTTGCAAATACATATTCATATGGTTATCACATTGAACGGTTGGATCGACCGTTAGGATTTTAAAAAGTACCATATTGAGCCGTAGTACACTAGCCATCCGTGCTATACATAGCACCATAGGCTCACTCATTTTTTTTTGTATGTATTAGGTTATTAGCTCCTTTTTTTGTGATAAAGAAGTCTTATTCTTTGAATTTCTTTTCCGGTACACTGTAGCAAAAAGTTTTCTTTATTGAGACCTTGCTATATAAACCGATATTTTTATTAAAACCCCCAAAAAAAAAACAAATTATCAAATCTGCTCCTACCCCAACTTTATTTTTATTTCTACCCCAACCGCCCGTGGGTTGGGCGGTCCACTTTCTGGACCTGACCGCCCAGCAGGCGGGCGGTCCACTACCCTTATCAGACCGCCCAGCAGCTGGGCGGTCCGCTATAAAACCCTATAAAAGAGCCTTTTCTCTCTCCTGATGAGCACAGTGCTCATTCCAATCCCACATAAATTCCAGAACCGATCTCCTGAGAGATGAGAGAGCCGTCAGAGGCGATTTTGAGGCGATTGTGTACAGTAATCTGTGCACAGTAATCCTGCACAGTAATCCCAGCACAGTAATCCCAGCACAGTGTTTCCAGCACAGTGTTTCCAGAACAGTGTTTCCAGAACAGTAATTCCAGCACGGAAGTATGTTGGTTGCACTGTATGTGGGCGGGAAGTTTACCCGGGGTGCGGAGGGAGCACAGTACACCAAGGAAGCAGCCTACGGCTTTGAGGTAAATGAAAATACCTCATTTGTTGAACTGAAGGGAATAGTGTTTGAAAAAATTGGTGTGAACCCCAACCGGTGGGATATAGATTTAGCTACCCGGATTAACACAGTAAGTGGTGGTAGACCTTACTATACCAGGTTTCCAATAACTGATGAGTCGGTATGGAGGAGTGTTTACAACACTTTTCAGACACAGGGGGTAATGGTAATGGACTTATATTCCAGGAGAGTTCAGCGTGAACCCGGGGTTGGAACATCTAGGGAAAATAGAGGTTATGATCACTCGGGTTATGACAACCCGCGTCACTCGAGTTATGACAGCTCGAGTTATGATCACTCGGGTTATGACAACTCGGGTCGTGACCACTCGGGGTATGACAACCCCCGCCACTCTAGTTATGACAACCTCCGCCACTCTAGTTATGACAACCCCGGCCCCTCGAGGTATGACAACCCCCGCCACTCAAGTTATGAACCGCCCGTATCACCCGTTTATGAGAATTTTGTACCTGATTTTACCACCGATCTACCACCACCACCACCTCCTCCTGAAACCCCAATCCAACCCAGATTTCCATCTGTACCACCATCAATACCTATAGTGTCACCCGTTGCTACCCGGAGAGACCTTGACCTTGATGCTGAGGTCGATGCCATACCACAAGGAAATTTGGAAACAGGTGACGAATGGGAAGGGGATTGGGATTCTGATAACCTGTGAGAAGGTGATGGAGATTATTTACCTAAGGAAGACAGATTTCCGATTAGAGGTCGGACAGATAGGCATCCGTGCCCCACATTCAACGATACCACTGCTTTTGAAGAGGCAGACATCTCATTTTTTGGGCCGCGTGTCAGGTACACTCAAGAGCTTGCTCCGCAGCAGGTTTACACCAACATATATGAACTTGTGAAGAAAATACACGAGGTCCATGTTCACGGCAACTGGGAGTGCAGAGAGGAAAAAAGGGACCGAAGAAGGTTAGTAATTGTTTGTAAAGACGAAGAGCATTGCCACTTCCGTCTCTATGCAACCCCTGTGGGTAAGGGCGAGGCATGGATTATTAAGAAGTGTGAACCACCTCACACATGCAAGGCTGCGTCATCAAGGAAAGACCATGCAAATCTTACGGCTTCACTTATTGCCGATGTAATTGAGAATGACGTTAAGGATGACCCATCGATGAGCCTTAAGGAGGTCGGTAGAGCTGTCAGACGGGTTTACAAACATGTCGTCCCAAAGTACAACAGGTTGTGGAGAGGGCGTGAACTTGCGATTTGCCGAATGTTCGGTAGCTGGCATGGTTCATACAACTTGCTTGCACCATTGCTGCAGGCCATAGTAAGTACAAATCCCGGCACTGTCTTTGAACGTTGGAATATAGGCGTACGGGATGTCGACAACGCGGTGCAATTCAAGGCCATAGCATGGGCGTTCGGTCCATGTATTCAAGCTGTGCCATACATTAGACCGGTCATCAGTGTGGATGCATGCTTCCTGTCTGGCCGTTACGACGGGAGACTGCTGATCGCATGTGCATATGATGCTGAAAACCAGTTGTTGCCTTTGGCCTTTGCAATTGTTGAGAAGGAGGACGGAGAAAACTGGGGATTTTTCATGAGGTTCGTAAGAAGACAAGTGGTTGGCGACCGGTTCTTTTGTGTCATATCAGACCAGCACAAAGGAATCAAATATGTTTTTGATCGCCCAGATTTCGGGTGGTCGACAGCGAATGGCGAATGTGTGCACAGGCTGTGTATGCAACATGTTACAGACAACCTACACAAGAACTGCGGATCTGGAAAATGGGTTGCAGATACATTCAGAATTGGTGCCAAGAAGAAGAAGCCGAGAAGGGTGGAAGAGATGTTCAAAGATTTTGCCAAGGTATGTATATTTTCACACACTTATATTTTCTGAATTATTTAATCAAACGTTTTCTCATCTGAATTTTTTTTTGCAGTACTGTCCAAAGGCAAATTTGTACTTACTCAAGGTGGGAAAAAATAATCCCGCCGATCTGGCTGAGCCACCCGCATATGAGAAGATATTGCAAGCCCGTGATGGAGGTTTCCGATAGGGAATTATGACCACAAATGGGTCTGAGTCCTTGAATGCTGTTTTCAAGCAGAGCCGGCAGTTGCCCGTGGCAGCAATTGTGGAGGACACCTTCTACAAGTTAAATGCATGGTTTGTTGCACGGCGTGCTAAAGCAACTGAATTACTGTCCAGGTATGTATATTTTTATTCAGAGATTTTGCCAAGGTATGTATATTTTTATTTGTTGACTTATATTTTCTGAATTACTGTCCAGGAATCAAACGTTTTCAACAAGGGTGGAGGGGAAACTAAGGAAACATAGGGAGAAAGGTGCAGTTATGAGAGTTGTCCCGTACGGGGAGGGCCAATTGGAATTCGAAGTGCACTGTCCAGATGAGTTTGCTCCAACCGGCCGTAGACCGGATGGGACTATGGAGTTTGTGAAAAGGATGTTCAAGTATGTTGTTATTTTTGCACCTGACAATACTGTAACATGCACTTGCCAAGGAATCCAGTTGGCCCACCTACCTTGTTCTCATGTTATGGCGGTGTGCCAAGAGAGAAACTTCGCTGAGGATGATTATGTCGCAGACATGTACCGTACCGAGTACCTTGCGAGTACTTGGGGTGCATCTTTCCATCCTTATCCCAACCAGTATCAGTGGCCGCCCTATGTTGGTGATAAAGTCTGTCCCGCAAGCGGGTGGATCAGAAAAGGAAGAAGACCCCACAAGCGTCAAGTAATGAACATGGACGAGATGGAAGGTAGGCGAATGGGACATCAGGCCCGCCGTTCAACAACTGACAGGCAGCGAGCATGTACGGTTGATTCCTTTTATTTACTTATATTTTATTTGTTTACTTATATTTTGTTTTGATTTTATTTCAACTGGAATGCAATGCAGATGCCATTAACGAAGCCAACGAAAGAGAAAATGCTAGAGTTGTTGCTGAGGCTACCGGTAGTAGCCACCGCAGGGGTGAAAGCTCAGGAACCGGTAGTAGCCGCCGCACTCATGAAAGCCCAGGAACCGGTAGTAGCCATGGAGAGACATCCGGTAGTGCCGCAGAACCAGCTGCACCCAGAGCCAGACGTCGTATTTTGAGTTTGTTCGGCCGTCGTCGCTGATTACCAAGTTTTGTTAAATTATGTTATGAACTATTTTAGATGTATATTGTGAACTATTCTAATTGGTAGTTTGTGAACTATGCAATATTTTATTTGCCTCGATTATTTTATATGCTTCATTTTTGTTATTTTTATTACTTAATTACGTATACAAAAAGTAACAACATAAAATATAAACAAACACAAAACTAATGAAATAAAGTCTGCGACATAAATTTCTAAAAATTCTACAACATAAATTCCTAAAAATCTACTTCTTACAACGAGCCTTGAAAGTGCATGGAACAAAGTCATCATCAGAGTTTGCCTGATCTGGATCAGTCACAGCAGACGAAGTGGTAGCCTTACCAGTACACGGAACAAACTTATCGTCCGATGCTGGAGGCTCTGGATCAACTTTCTTCTTTTTCAAACCAAAGCCGTAGGGGTTTTCCACAAAGTCATCGTCTGAAATTTCATACCGACCATGTCGTCTATTCCATTCCCCCATCTTACATGTCACACAATTCCGGGGATCACGGCATACGGGCCAGTTGTTCTTTTCTCCCTCGTTTTTACCTCGATCACTAATAGATCCTCCTCTCGCTACGCCACGATCTCGGTTGCTCGCTTTCTTACCTCGTTTGTTACTGTCCATACCTCAAAATCGCCTCAAAATCGCCTGACAGCTTTCTCTTTCGGTTCTGGAATTTATGTGGGATTGGAATGAGCACTGTGCTCATCAGGAGAGAGAAAAGGCTCTTTTATAGGGTTTTATAGCGGACCGCCCAGCTGCTGGGCGGTCTGATAAGGGTAGTGGACCGCCCGCCTGCTGGGCGGTCAGGTCCAGAAAGTGGACCGCCCAACCCACGGGCGGTTGGGGTAGAAATAAAAATAAAGTTGGAGTGGGAGCAGATTTGATAATTTGTTTTTTTTTGGGGGTTTTAATAAAAATATCGGCTATATAAATTAACGACATATCTTTCTAATTTTTTAAGGGAATACTTAATATGATAATTTTAAAGGACCTTTATGTAAAATTTATTATGTTGTATTTTTTTTATAAAATCAATTATTGAAGGATCATATTATCTCGTATTATACAGATTTTATTTTTATTGAACTAAATTTAGCAGGGAATGCATCTGTGCATATCTCATTTTCTTTAGCAGAAGGAATATCGTTGGTGATCATTCTTTAGACAAGTCTTAAATCTAAACCGTTCCTTTTCAATCAGACGACTAAGTATATTCCTAATTAAATAATCCTCACAGTTGGAATAGATCTAGCCGGTAAATTCCGATGATTAATCCAGTACAATTTTGGGAGGGAACCAAACACTAGGCCCCCAAAGTGAACTTCTATCGATCCCATATTGTCATCTGATTTAAAAAGCCTTTTTTTAATATAGAAAGGTGGTGGTCAATCTTACCAACTTTTATTTAAAACTGATTGTCTCAATTTTCTCGAAATATTAACAAGTAAATATTTTGAAAAAATTGAGACAACCAGTTTTGAGTACTCAAAACTCTATGTTAGATTCTGTCTTTTTTTTTCCTTTGGAGATGTGCAGTTTTTTTTAATCTTAATATGAAATATGACTTAAAAGTTTAAACCTGAATTGTTCAATCTGAAATAAATGAATCAAAACGTTTCTAATTGATCGAAGATACTATTCTAGAAAAATAACTATATTTTTTTCTGCATAGCGTTTTAGTATATTTGTTAAACCCGTTATATCAAAGACCTTTGCCATGTATACTACTGTACCTAAATTCTTTCTACCACTTAAAAATTAAAATACTATCCACACTTAATTAGCCATGTAATAACAAAAAAAAAGGTTGTACTGGATGTGTCCTGTTCTTCAGGACTGGAGAGGATATATAGTAACGTAAACGTGGATGAACATTGTTCTCTGATGCTTTTTGTCTATATCTTTCCTTGAGTGGGTCAGTGGGTTTATTTAACGATTGAGAGAAAATATACACAACTTATCATGGATTGACAAGTGGTTTGTCCGGTTGTTAGGTTCTCTGCTGCTAAACGAATTACAACCGTTGATTCAGTCAAAAGATCTCCTGTTGAGTATCTTGTGCCTTTAAGACTGCTTGCCTTTTTTAAAATATACACCCAACAGGCAACATGCATGTTTCTTTGTTTTTTTTTCCTCTGTGTTGGCGTTCGTTGCCTGTTTGCAACTTTTTTTTTTATTTTTTTTCTCTTTCTAATAGTAATTAGCAAGTGGCGAAGAGCATTATTCAGGTCAAATTTGGCAATAGCTTGCATTTGAGCAATTTTTATATTGTTTTTTTTTATTTCATATACAAATCCAAGTTTTCTACTACGAGATCGATGATATAATTGCGATAAGATAAGAATTCGAAATAATTATTTAAGCTAAGATATTTGGGGTGTGGTTCCAGAGTTGAATACTTGAATAGATAAAGTAAATGGAGAGGAAGAAAGGAAGAGAGGAGAGAGAAAAATATTTTTACCTTCTGAATTAAAATTACGAGGGGCGAAGAAAAATGAAAGGAGATAAATAGGAAAATTTTCTTTATTCTTTTGACATTTGTTTTATTCTAATTTAAAGGCTAAAAAGTTTATTTTTTGAATTCGAAGCACACCCTGAATTCGCATCCTCTGAGATATCTCAAACTTTGAGTTTTTTTTTTTGAAAATCTCAACCATTCAAATACATTATGCACGAATCTCAAAGCACAAATAATGCCCCTGCGCTATCCCCAATTAGGCACCGGACACGCCGGTCACGCAAAAGTTGAGAAGATCCGCACTCAATATTCATGGGAAGAAAAATATCACAAGGAAAAGAACAAATATTTGCTTTGTTTTATAAGTAGGCCCAAACTTGGAAGTTAGAAATTATTGGATTGGATTCATATTCGAACTGGGCCTTATGGTGGGTTGGTGTATTAGGTAGCTTAAATAAAAAATAGATGGATTCTATAGACCATTCTTTTGTGGATCCTATAGACCATTCAATTGAATCTTGTTTCATCCCCTGGCCAAGGCTGCATTTTTTTCACACCCTAACCAAAACAAACAAACAGAGGACATGTATAACATGTATTTTAAGTCTAGGTGGTGTAACAAAAATATATTGATTACGTATTAACCAAATAAATAATCCCAAACTAAAGCCCCTATCAGTGTGAGAAACTTAATTTTGTCATTTAAAAAAAAAAATTGACCCTATGCCCCACAGCATCCTGAATTGAGACTGGTACCAGATCTCAAAGTATTATTCAAAACAAAAAATTGCTAATCCAAGGGAATACAAATTGTCTCTAGTTAATATTATATTTTTGTAAGTCCATAGAAATATCTGGACTTTATGTGGAACTTTTAATATCCATAATTTCATTGATTTAGAAGAGGAAACACAACCAAAACATAAAAATAGATACAGAGAATGTACTCATTCACTTTTTTGCGTCGTGAGTTTAATTAGCAGGCCTATTAATTATGGAGATGGTAAGATGATAGTAATTGTACTAGTGAAATTTCTTGAATGCGAGTCTAATTAAAATTCAAAAGGCTAATCCTATAATACGACTTTCTTTAAATTGTGTAATCTATATAGTTGGAGCTATGATGGGACCTCAAATTTTCATTTTTTTTTTTTATACATATTGGAAACTAGTTATTCTTTGGTTCGAAATAGAATTTGGTCATTTTAGAACTATTTAGCGGTCTAGATTACCATTGAAAATAAAGATATTTCTATGGCCGGTGAGAATAATAATTGTTTTTTTAAAGGTTACTGACTTTTAAGTGTCAACTAACAATTTTATTGATAAAAAATTGAACTTACAACGAGTCAAATGACTCAAATTCTAAATCCACTATTTTATTCTCGTAAAATTCTCTAAACTACTCTATATAACATTAATCTATTAATCTCACTTGTATGCATTCATAATTACCCTATTACATTTCTCTATCACTTTCTACGATCAGATCCGTTTTTTCGACCGCCGCCGAGCTCCGACGTCCGGATCTACTCACCCGTGCTCCAATCGAGATAGCGTAGAGACTCAACACGCTCTACCATCATTCAACCGTCAAATTTGCTCCTCTACCATCATCCGACCGCCACACACGCTCCGACGATTGGAGCCAAGTCCGATCGAGATGATACGCCTCGCATCGGCTCCGTTCCCTCCTCTCTCTCTCACCTTCCTCACTACTCGAGGAGGTAGAGACGAGAGAGGGGAGGTTGTTGTGTCTAGTTGAGATAGAGAAAGAATGAGAGGAGTGGTAGGGGAGGTGGGAGGAAGAAGGGGGAGGGAGGCGGCTCAGATCTAGAGTTTTTTTAGACCTTTTGAATCGCCAAGAGCGAATCCCTCTCGAGAATAATAGATTCTTAACTAAAGATAATTTAAATAAGAAAGATCGGATAGGAGATACTACATGCTCTTTTTGTTCATGAGTTGAAACTGCTGATTATCTATTTGATCATGGATTGCAAATTATAATGGATTCTTATACAATTGTTCATCTGTTCAAGAACTGTGATTTATTGATGCCCTTATACCACTTAAGGACAGATTTTTTGCTAGAATTATTAAGGAGGACTGGGCGTTGGGTGATATGGTTGGGAAGGAACCAGGGGCGGAGCCAGACTTTCAGACTATGGGAGTCAAATGTGAATGGGGTCAAGCATATAAAAATTTTCTACCCCATACGAATGGGGGTCAATTTCACACTATCCATAATATTTTAGTTTAACAATATTAAAATAAGACATAAATATAAAAAAAATTGAAAATGAATGGACATTCATTGTATGTGGCTCCGCCCCTGGAAGGAACTAAATTTGCTTTAATAAAACTCATAAATCTGTTCGGGTTTTGGATGCACAAATTATTTCTTTAACCTCCTTTTGGTGTAAGAACAATAAAGATTAATCTTTTTTCAAGCTCACTTTGATTTTGCCTTTTGATGTAAAGGGTCTGCCATCCCAATTACACACTATGGAGGAGGATTTGGCATGGTAACTACAATCCTTGGGTCTGGAACAGAGTGAAATCGTACCAGTTGCATCTTAGTTTTTGTTGGCTCTGTGCCAAGAAAGTTTAATTTCTGTTAGCATATGAAGGTTGCTAGCACTATGCTATTTTGGTCATCTTTACTTATCTTTTAGTTAGTATTGAAAACTATCTCAGTTGACAAACTTGTAATAGGCTGATGGTCTTTGTACTGGTTTATTTTTTGTATTGGCCAAGTACCAGTGGTTTGGTACTGCCACAGGGACGTGTAATGGATTTCATTTAATTAAATCGGTGGGAATTAACCCACTTAAAAAAAAAAAAAAGAATTTGGGTCGTTTTGGTATGATCCATTAGAATACATGTTCAATAGAATCAAAATTTCCTTTTAATTCTATAAAAAATAAGTGGTACCTAGCAGTGCATTATAATTACTCAAACAAAACATATGATATGTCTACTACAATACCATGATCAGGATTGGTCCAGAAGATTTTGGGATCCGGAGCGGGAGAAAAGTTTGAGCTCTTTATATATACATTTTTTTTTTATTAATATGCTTATAAATCATATCTATTTATAGAAAAGTTTGGACTCTTTATATATACAAAGTTTGAGCCCTAATATTTTATTTATTTTTAATATATGATTTATTTTTAATATATACAAACTAAAATACAAAATTTAGCAAAAATCATTTCTTAGCAAAATCTGGATTTAGGGTTAATAACTTACATAAATTCTGGACTTTTTTGTTTGCTTAATAAGTACGTATGCAAAATTTAGTGTTGTCTGAAGGGCCCAAACTCTGGATTCGATATTGTCTGAAGAAGTACGTATGCAAAATTCTGGATTTTTTTTGGGCCCCCTTGGATCTTGGGGCCCGGGATCATCGCCCTGGGTGCCCTACATCAGAGCCCGCACCATGACCTAAGCAATATTTGTATTGTACCAATTCTCATATCACATGATATCATGAATAATTTCGAATTAGAAGTGTGTGTCATCCATGTCATTTTATTTTTTTTGAATTTTGAGTAATTTAGTAAAATATAATTAACTCTTTAATCACAATTGTCTACATAATTTATTACTTTATCAAGTAGACCAGAGATATCATCACTCACACCATAAATATGAAAAACATTAATAATCTTGATGATAGGGCCATGTTCCACAGGCCCTTTTACTTGTTCCAAACTGGGCTATGAAAGACTGGGATTCGGACCTTTACAATGCCAACCCGACGTCATATGAAAAAGCCCAAAAGCTCGTTAAGCCGGGGCCCAATATGCCGGCCCCAAACCAGAGCCTTAATATAGGCCCATGCCAACCGACATACGGGATAGCCGGGGAAACGGCTAGCTTAATGCCCACGTCCCAGTAACGGCTGACATAACTGCCCACGTTCTCCATAAACGCCCGAGATGGCAGTTATGGCTGGACTATATAAGGCAGTGATTCCCATGAAACGGGGGACGCAATTTTAAACTAAGAGAGAGATCATACAGGTCAGAGTCCGAATCTCTCACAATCCACCCCGAGTTCCTAACTCGATCCATATCTCGGCCTGCCATTCCTTGGCGGGACGAATCCAGCCCAGCCCAAACTTCCATACGGCCTCATCTCCCGAGATAGGACGTATCAACCACCGTGGGGCCACGCCTAGCTCGAGCACAGAGAATTAGATGGCTCAACCAAACACATCAATCCCGCTTCGACCAGGTGTAACGATCCCGCCAGGAGTAGCGATCACACCCCCTCCTTTGGTAACCCCGCCTACGGGAAACACCTCCCACAGTCTGCCTCTAGGGGCGAGGCCAAGCAGCTCAATGATACGACCCCCTGGTCCCCAACCTGCACAGTCTCGCCACACAGGTCCTGACATCACCCATCGACCTTCGTTCACCGAAGGGAACACGACTAGACCGCTCTACACCGAGCACAACCCCGTAACTGGTACCTACCAGATACTTTACATACCATATTACCCTCAGCAAACGCCGTTGTATCACTACGGCGCGACCGCTTACACACCTTACACACCAACGGCTCCCCAGTATCCCTATGTCACACCCTCGGGGCAATGGGGCCCGGGAGGCGCTCACGGGATATATCCCATGACAGGTCCAATACCGTGTTCTCAGCAAGTACCACCGCGACCTATACACCAGACCGTACCGCCCACCGCACCTATACCGCGACCTTTGTCAGCATACCGTGTCCACAGTCGACCGGCAAATGTCTCTCCAAGAAATCTGGACCCAGAATTTGTACAGGTCCGAACTGGTAACCAGACAGATACACCTACCCCATCAGCACAACAGGTCCAGTCCGAACGCAGAGGCCAGAATGTTCTGCCAACAGGGGTACATCCTGATGAAGGAAGACGGCCGGAAGGGCAGGATGAGAACAGGGAACCTGATCCCGAAAGACCGCTACGCCCCAGAGGTCCCGAGGTTCACCACAACGACGAGCGAGAATCAGCTAATCGCGGTAGAGGGCCCAGACCATCCCGCAGAGAACAATCTCGCTCCCGTAGAGAGCGCGAACGAAGCCCACCCCGAGGTCAGGATAGAGCTTGCCGCGATGACCGAAGAAGGAACCGGCGATCACCTACCCCAACCCGAGGTATCAACATGGCTCAAGTTGAAGAGCTGATCCAAACCAGACTCGCGGCCAAACTAGCCGAACTCGAATCCCAGAAGACAGTCACCTACTCTTGGCCTATGGGAATCGAGGATGGCCCCCTATCCAGAGACATCTACCGCCAATCAATGACGGATTTCAAGTATCCGACGACCCTTCCAAGCTTTCGGGGTAGCGGCGACACACAGGATCCGCACAACTTTGTGTACAGATTCCTTGAGCGACTCCGCCTCCTTGGAGCCACCGATGCCATCATATGCCGTGTCTTCACCACTTGCTTAACTGGAGAAGCATGGGACTGATACATGACACTACCTCGGAGGTCCATCAACAAATTCGAGGATTTCGCGAAACTGTTCTTGGAGAGATACACGATCATCAAACCACCGCAAGCCACGTGCGAGATGCTTCTGGATATTGTCCAGGGACAGCGCGAAAGAACAGGTGCGTTTGTTAACCGTTTCATACAGGCATCTCGGCGAATTCAGAACCTCAATGAAGAATTCGCCTTAGCCGCCATCAAGAAAGGGCTCCGTAAAGGGGGTCCGGGAACTTTGCGTTACGAAGCCCACATGAAGAAAATGACCACTCTGAGAGAGTTTGTAACCTTTGCGGAGGGTTACATTCGTGCCGAGGATGACAACGGGAGCCCCGCGAGGCCTAGATCTCGATCTCCCCGTCACTGAACTAACAAACAGCCGACTCAGGACAGGTTTCGCAACCAAAGAGAACTTCGAAGAAACCAACCCAACCGACCGACCGAGCAAGAACACAAAACAGGCACCGAGGGATACCGCCAACACTTCGTAAGGTATGCACCTCTCACTAAGAAGCGGCACGAGATGTACAACATCATAGAGGGCATGTTCGACCTCCCTCCGCCATTGGCCGAAAGCATTTTCACGGTACAAGACAACTCCCAGAAGTGTGAGTACCACAGATTCAATGGGCACTCCACTGCGGATTGCCTTCAACTCAAAGACATCCTGGAGAGACTAGCCCGCGAGGGTAAGCTGATCGAGTTCATCAACCCCGATTTCTTCATAAAGTTCTCCAGGAAGTACAACGGTAAAGGTAAGGTTTTTAAGAAACCTATTCCTTACAGACAGGATTATACGGGACCTCGGGTTGGGGAGGTCAATCCTCAAACCCGGGATGGTCCCGAGACAAGGCGCCAGGAAAGGCAGAGCAGCCCTGTCATTAACGTGATCAGTGGAGGCCATCGCGGTACCGTCCGAAATCTTACCTCGCGACAATCGAAAGCCATATCCCACTGTTTTACAGGTCAAAACCGACAAAAAACGACCTCGCCCGGAGGAAGCAATATCTTTCTCTGAGAAGGACCTAGGTGAGATCTCTAGTCCACACAATGATCCCGTGGTGTTGAACCTCAAAATTAACACCCACCGGGTTAAGAGGGTGTTAGTTGATACGGGAAGCTCAGCAGACATCCTGTATTTGTCGGCTTTCACGCAAATGGGCCTCGACACTCGCCCCCTCCAACAGCATATCTCACCTTTGATAGGCTTTACGGGAGATGCCCTTCGACCTCGGGGTATGATGCCACTCAAAGTGACATTTGGTACGTCCCCTCGTACGGTGGAAGTCATGGTGGACTTCCTCATCGTTAACGCTCCCTCTGCATACAACGCGATTCTAGGAAGAGGGACCTTGAACAAAATCGGCGCCATCATCTCCCCTTCTCATCTTAAAATCAAGTTTCACACAGATAACGGGATTGGGGAAGAAAGTGGCCAACAACAGGTGGCGCGTGAATGCTACATGACGTCTGTTCAAGGTCAGGGAGGCTCTGTCCACCAGGTCGACCAATCCGATGCCAAAACCAACCAACAGCGGTTGCGTTCGAGTACTGAATTTTTACCTCCAAACACCGACCTGGCACTGGATCCAGTAGATAAAGCTGAGGTTAAAACTTCCCTTGAACCCGCTGACGAAGTCGAAGAACTCGTTTTGGGTGATGGCAAGACACTCAATATTGGAAAGGCAGTCCAGGGGCAGGCGAAAGAAGAGCTAATCAGCTTCCTCCGAGAAAACCAATCGGTTTTCGCCTGGACCGCAGCCGACATGCCAGGAATTCCGAGGTCAATAGCAGAGCACCGACTACATATTAAGTCAGGCTCAAAACCAGTTAGGCAAAGGAAACGTAACATGGGGGAAGAGCGGCAGCAGGCCGTGAAACGCGAAGTACAGAAACTTCTCGATGCTGGTTTTATCAGGAATGTCGAATGTCCTGAATGGACAGCCAACCCTGTACTTGTCAAGAAGTCCAATGGCGACTGGCGTATGTGTATCGATTACACTGACCTCAACAAGGCATGCCCCATGGATCCATTCCCTTTGCCCAAAATTGACCAACTGGTCGACTCCACCTCGGGACATGCCTACCTCAGCTTCATGGATGCATTCTCCGGGTATAACCAGATCCGGATGAGCCAAGACGACGAGGAGAAAACTGCTTTCACCACTAACTCGGGGCTATACTGCTACCGGGTTATGCCTTTCGGGTTGCGTAATGCTGGAGCCACGTTCCAGCGCATGGTCAACACTGTATTCCACGACCAGATCGGGCGAAATGTAGAGGCATACGTGGATGACTTGCTTGTCAAGAGCAAGTCCGACCTCGACCATGTCCGAGATCTCCGAGAAACCTTCGCGACATTGAATTCAGCCAACATGAAACTCAATCCAAAGAAGAGTTTTTTCGGTCTAACCGGTGGTAAATTCCTTGGTTTCTTGGTTTCTATGCGAGGCATTGAGATCCATCCCTCCAAATCGCAAGCCATCCTCGATATGAAACCACCGAGGAACCTTAAAGAGTTACAATCCCTCACAGGCAAGTTGGCCGCCCTTAACAGGTTTATCGCGAGATCCGGGGACGTCTGTTTCCCCTTCTTCAAAGCCATGCGTAAATTAGCCAAATTTGAATGGACAGAGGAGTGTGCCGCGGCCTTCGAGAAAGTCAAAGCTTACCTCGCTAATCCACCATGTCTTAGCAGGCCGACCGCGGGCGATATCCTGGTGTTATACTTAGCAACAACGGGTCATGCGGTAAGTGCTGCCCTTGTTCGGGAAGAGGGACGAGATCAGAAGCCCATTTATTTCGTCTCTCATGTACTCCGGGATGCCGAAACCAGGTATTCCCAGATTGAAAAGGCGGCATATGCTCTCGTCATAGCCGCACGAAACTGCCAAGCTGATGCTTTGTCAAAACTTGGCGCCGCAGGCAACCTTGACAAAGATCGGCCCGTGATTGTTATGGATGTCCCGGAATCCAGCATCAATTTTGATCCCGTGGCCGTACTCGCCATCGATGAACCCGGTGAGTCCTGGTTCACCCCGATGTGGAACTTCCTTAACACCGGGGTCCTCCCCACCGACCAGTTAGAAGCCCGACGTTTGAAGAGAATCGCACCGATGTACTCTATTTTCAACAACCATCTATACAAACGGGGGTACGTGCGACCTTGGCTTAAGTGCATCAATGAAGAGGTGGCCTTACAAATGCTTTCTGAAGTACATGAAGGCCTTTGTGGAAGTCACCAAGGAGCAAAAACTCTCACCAAGAGAATTCTCAGAGCCGGTTTCTATTGGCCAACCATGCAGCAAGATGCGGCGAACTTAGTCCGAAAGTGTGAACGCTGCCAATATCACAGCAAGTTGAGCAACATCCCGGCATACGATCAGATATCCATCTCAGGGGCTTGGCCGTTTGACTTATGGGGGATCGACATAGTTGGGCCATTCCCCAAAGCTGTCAGGCAACGCCGTTGGATTATCGTCGCCGTGGAGTATTTTACTAAATGGGTTGAAGCTGAAGCACTAGCCACTATCACAGCCGCAGCAGCAGAAAAATTCATCTGGCGGAACATCATATGTCGTTTTGGCATACCACATGCACTCATATTGGACAATGGAACACAGTTCAATGCGGCCAGCACCATGTCGTTCCTCTCCAACTTGGGTATCCAAAACAACTTCACCTCGGTCAGCCACCCTGCTAGCAATGGTTTAGCAGAAGTCACAAACCGTACTATTCTGGATGGCCTCAAGAAGAAAGTTGCCGAAAACAAAAAGAATTGGCCTGACATACTTGATGGAATTCTATGGGCCTACCGCACTACACCCAGAGAAGCCACATAGCAAACTCCGTACTCTCTGGTGTTCGGAATGGAAGCAGTCACTCCAATTGAAATGATGGAACCATCTCTCCGTACTTTGACATATTCCACCGACAACAACCGCGATGCACGCGCCGCGGAACTCGATCTCATCACAGAAGGTCGGGAGAAGGCCCGCATCCGCACCATAGAGTATCAACGTAGAGTTAAACGTGCATTTGACAAACACGTGGTACCGCGGGAATTCCAACCGGGTGACTTGGTACTTAAAACTGTGGAAGCAACTGGCAAACATGTAAGCAAACTTGCTCCTCAATGGGAAGGTCCCTGTAAGATCATTTGCTCGCGAGGTAAAGGCGCTTATGAATTGGAAGACCCGAGTGGTTTCACACTTACTCGTCCATGGAACACTTGCCATCTCCGCAAATTCTACACTTAATGTATGTCGTTTTTATGTTTTTATTAACCGCGAGATACTCAGGGCTAGATAAGCCTCTGTTTTTTATTCCATGTATTCACTTAGACCAAAATGCAAATTTTTGTATGGTTCTAAGCTTTTATCAATATATATATCTGATGTTATTTATGATTGTGTTTTATTTATTGGGCCCGGGATATATGAACGAAAGCCTATTATGGCAACGAATTGCATCTCGGATAATACACCCGAGATCCACAACACAAATTAATGTAGTCCTAAGGGACGACGACTGTTAAACCAGTAACATGAATTTTACTATTGTCGGAAACATTTATCGAAAACCCCTCGGGGTAACGCATACGTTTCTTGCGACATAACTTCCCCCGACATTGACCATTTTTGTCAAAAATAAAGAAAAAAAGGGGGGCTAAGGATATCATACATACTTGACTCGTTCATAAAGACATTCAAAGAATACCCCGAGATATATTTCAAAATAAAAAGATCTCGGAAAAAGATAAAACGAATGCAATAAGAAAAGTAAAAACTATGTTACACCGAGTATTCTGTTAAATCCCCACATCCCGGGGATATCAAACTTATATTACAACACACTTTTGTTAAACCCCCACATCTCGGGGCCATAAATAAAACAGAATACGTGTTACAACATAATTTTGTTTAAACCCCCACATCCCAGGGGCACAAATAAAACAACAAGGGTAAATCCTTCAAACTATCAGAGGTGCAGAAACTTCATAAGACCAAGGTCGCGTCCAGTGCTTGCCATCATCCTTCCTACAAACAAAACAAAAGGAATAAGATTAAGCGTGAAAGCAACATCTCGGCAATCACGATATTGGAAGTCTTTTACTTACAGAAGTTGGAGCCTTATCCGACTCAAGAACGTTAGCTCCACCACCACAAGGTAAGATGGAAACATCCTCCGGATCCTTTCCATCACCTTGTAGAGCAACAGGGTCCATCTCGACATTCACCTCGGTGATTACAGCAGAGTTCACCTCGGTGTCTCCTATGTCGACCTCCTCTTCCTCACTTTCATCAGAGGAAGTCTCGGAAGGAATCCCGTCATCCTCCCCTTCAGCCTCATTATCGACAAGCTCGAGATGCTGAGGCCATTTATCTTTCGGCCAGGGATGAACAATTCTCCCACGAGGATGGTTCTCAAGTACCAACTCCTTTTGGAACGGAGTACCATCCGGATTCAACAACACATCCTTTTCTTCGTCCCAACCGTGATCCGAGAGATTTTTAATAACGAGCTTCTCGGGTTCCACTTTCGTAAAACCCATATGCTCGGGTTTGAACGGGTAAATCTTGGCCAGTTCACCCATATAACAATAAACGGTCTCCGTCATCATTTCTTGGCACGCATAGGGAACGGCTTGAGCAAAGGCCTTACTGCCTAAAAACTTGCTCAGTGTTTTCCTCTTGAGACCTTCCATCTCGGCCTTTAGTCGGACATTTTCTGATCTCGCCTCCTCCACCTCCTTGGCCTGGGTCTCGAGCTTGGAGTTAAGGCCATCGACCTTGTCCTTGTACTCCTTAGCTTTATGCTTATAGCGCTTTGCCTTTTCCTCATTCTCCTTGCGCTCTTTGTCAGCCCGCAAACCTACCAACCGCGCCATCTCGTATTTTGCCGAGGCAACGGCGGCTTCGCCAGTAGCTATCTTCCTTTCCCTTTCCTTTAACTTGGCCAACTTGACAAAATAATCCCTCTCCATGATCGCCTTGTTGATCGCCTCTTGATCAGTTGTGATAGTAAGAGCACTGCGATTTTCAAGCGAATCTTTGAGGAACCCAAAGAAAACCCCGGCATCATGTAGCGACCTTAACACCTGACCGGCGACTTGGTCAGGATGCTCTTCAGCCCACTTCTTTTGGTGAGCGGTTGTGGTTAGCCTGAAGGTTTCCCGAGAAAACGCGGCTTGAACCTCGGGATGCTCTTCATCATCCTGCATGGTAGAATATCCGGGGAGATACGCCAAAATACTATCAGGGAATCCCTGTGAAATATGGGTCCTCCACACGAATCCGGTATTTCGCCCCTGTTCTGATATACTCGACTTGAGATGTTCGGTGTGCTCCTTCGCAGGATTCCACACGTCGCGTGCTGCTTCTTCAATAACTCTCTCTAACTCCTTATCAGCAGCCTCAACCCGAGATTGGGGTGTTTCCTTCGGGGCAACCCCAGACACCTCTAACACAATATCGGACTGAACCTTTTTCCTTTTCGGCTTAGGTTCTTCTGCCTCGACTTCTTTCCCCTTCTCTCGCCTTGTTAAACGCACGGGGGGGGTCAACAGAAACTTCCTTCCTCTTCTGGGAACCCCCGAGCTTGGAGGAACCAGAAGCACTGCCCTTAGCTCCTGTGGTGGTTGCTGCAGTGTTTGTGGTAGACTTCGGGCGAGCTGTTGTAGTTTTAGCAGACCCCGACTTTACGGTCTTAGGACCCTTGGAAGAGGAAGTCGGTTTTTGAGATATCACAACCTCTTTTCCTTTCGCGAAGCCGTCCTCCGGAGTATCAAAAACAAGAACAGGACGAGCAGCCTTCCAGGGTAGTGCCATAAACCCGCGTCCTACGACACAAAAAGCACACCAGCATTAACAATTTATGTATAATATAGTATGGTTAATGAACAAATGCGATGTAAAGAGATATCGGTACAATTTTTTTTTTAAAAAAAAAGGGGGACTAACTTGTGAAATAACTGTCAAGAATTTTGATAACTTTTAATTCATCTGACGTCGGCGATGGAGGAGAAGTCGGAATCAAACTTTCCTTATTTAGCGGACGCCACTTCCTCCGTATCCCCTTGAAGCATTTCAACACCTTCGGATTCTCAAGGTATATCCAACCATGGTTCCAATCATCCGCCTTTGACAGCCTTTCAAAAAGCGCAACCTTAGAACGCTTCCGAATTGCAAGGTGGCTCTCATTATTATATAATACCGTGAAATAATGAAAGAACAACCCCGTACTGGGCCAGTATGACTCTAACTCGGGCAGGTAATCAAACAAATACTTAAAGCTCATTATGTAGCACCATGCTGGTGCGGTTAACTGTGCAGGGGCCACGTCGAGATGTCGTAATATCTCGCGAACAAATCTAGACACCCTCACTTTAAAACCGCATTTCGGCATTTTCCAATATATGCACATCCCGCGATTCGAGTCATGCGCTCGGTCATTTATACCCGGGGCTGTCAGCTTAAGCGCATGTCGCGGATAATCATGCGCTCGGTCATAAAATGCGTCAGCATAGGCTTCGCATCGAACAACCAGCTTTGGAGGAATACCGGCAGATACTGGAAAAATCAGGTCATCCCGGTGACTATCTCGGGGCATGACATCTTTCTTTGCCGTTTTGTTTTTCTTCTTAGGTTCCGAAGGCCCGTGCGACGTCCCCACTGAGGCCAAAATGAGTTCACCCCGAGGTGAATTTTCTTCATTTTCCCCATCTCCCTCGCTACATTGTTCACCATCAGTTTGATCTGAATTTTCAGGGTTGATGAGAGTCATGCCCTGAATACTCTTGCCCCTACCTGGCCGGAAAACCTCCTGCAGCATCGGGGACTGTTCCCCCGAAATAGCAGGTGACGAGTCCCGAGATCCTTGTTCTTCGGTCATTTCTAAATTAATGAAGAAACATGATTGGCTTAGGCAACCGGCCTCATTTTTTCTAAAGAATTACAACTATTGACTTAACAGATGTACATTGATTGCCGAGGTTACGAAGTTTATATTAGGCCCTTAGCAGCATTACCAAACCTAGGTCATTAACTAAGTTACCCTCGACCCCGGCAATACATACCAGTAACTACATGCATGACCAATCAATATAAGGCCGACTACCGAGATGGTAAAGAATTACCTTATGTTGAGACTTCTTTGCAACGCAGTCTCCGAGGTCTCCTGAATGCTCTAAACTCGCTCCGCTATCACCGAAAATACTTTCGCTCTGTGGCTCCGAGATCAATTTCCTCACAATAAACGATAATGAGTGAATGAGACGGGATGAGGTATATATAAGGGTCTCTATTTTTCCCGCTCAATACTTGCGCGAATTTCAAAAAGAAGCCGCGAAACGACGCGTTGCCACCTTTCATCATGGCGACGCCTCGATTTCCGCGCATCGGGCTCGAACCGAGCTGACGGATGCCAGGTGTCGTACGGGGATTGCGCCATAACCCCGTACCTATGACTGATTTGACGGCTGATTTGATGGCTGATGACGGTTAACGGAAGACGAGGCGTCGAAGTAATTAATGCCGACATACTATATATACTACCTCCGTCTCCCTTTAACGGAACATCCAGCGATCCCAACTATACCTTCCAACTCGGACTATAATAATATGGCAACTAACAAAAATATGAAGGACGAGGTTAAGGAGGAGAAGGAAGACATTCCGTCACCACACCCATCTCCCCAACATCGGAACCCCGAGATCAACATCGAGCCACCCCCAATTAACCCGAGGGAAGACGAGGACAACCCATTAGCATGGGATAGATGTGCTATTTGCAGATCCAGAGGGAACTATCGGCACATGTTCCATTGTGACGGATGCGAAGAAGCCTTTCATCCCGGGTGTCTGGCCCGCAGATCACCTCGGAACCATGGTGATCCCCGCTTCACATCCTTCACCTGCAGGAGATGCCTGGATCAAGAACGCCGGGCCAAGCGCTCCCGCCATGAATAGCCTTAGCTATATATAGAATATCGCGGGAATAGCCCGCCTTTTGTTAGATGTTAACTTTTCAAATTTACTTATATGCTTATGTTGTGACATTCAGCCGAGATCTTTATCTCGTGTTGTTTTGATTAATATATATATTTCGCATAAGCATTTCATTACTACTTAATACCGTCTAACGTGAGTCAGTTTGACTACCTCGAAAACGCCGAAAGCCTGTCATGTCGTATAACTTACACAACGCCCAATGACATTTATGGCTAGTAGCTGGCGGCTACCTATTTAGGCAATATGGCCCACATTATTTATGGCAATATCTCCTCTAACGACTATAAATACCAGAATCACCATACGGTAAAAGGCACATTTTTACTCTGCACCTTTTACCAATCTATATACTCCCGAGATGCCTTTCAAGAGAGTGGCTTCTAAAAACAAAACACCTCTCGAACACGGTCAGAGTAGCGCTGACCAACCCCCAAGGCGTCGCCATAACCAACCTCCCCCCAATCCACGTCGATCTCGAAACCCGAGACGAGAGCTATCTCGGCCCGAGAGATGGACTCTTCTCCAGCATTTTCCGGAGGAAGATTTGGACTGGATGCTCGACAACGAGGATTTCCAAATTAGTGACCTTATAGACCTCACCCTCGCTATGGCACCCCCATTCACCAAAGAGGACGAGAACGACATTTACAAGTTCGACCTCGAACCCAAGTTGCGTTGGTGTGTCCTATGCAACGATCAATGGGCCAAAAACGAGATGGTGAAATGTCGGATGTGCTACGAGTGGAGTTGCTTCACCCACTACGACATAGAAGGCCGTTCGGACCCTCGCCGTCAATTTTGGAAGTGCCCGGGTTGTTTATCCCGCAATGCTGGAGGCCCGAGTTTGTACACCGCTACCCAACATGAGCTCAACGACGATAATCTTTTTGAGCATACAGATAATGAGATGTATTAAACATCCTCCAAGAAACGACATCACACCCGTCTTCTTGCTGAGCATGGACAACGTGGTGCTTGGAAGGCGTGACATGACAGAAGTGGAAACATACTTCCAGGCACGGTGTTAAATCATGTCTCATGTTTAGTCTAGATAGGCGTTGTATGATTTCGATACTTTACTTGATCGAGGCGTTGTATGATTTCGATGTTTCCTTAGGCTTGTTATGCTTTTACGATATCAATGATTACTTATTATTTCTATGATTCACTTCTTTTACTGATTTATGACTAACTCGGAAACCATGTTGCTTGTTTAAAAAAAAAAAAAAAAAAAGGCAAGTATGCTAACACATTAACTGTCGGATACATACCGAGATAGGTACATATTAACACATTAATTGTAGGGTTTGTAACAAGACATGTACCCGACATATGCCGCACCCGAGTTATTACAGCATGACTAATACACTAACGTCGGTAATAAAAATCCTCGACACTAAGTACGCTTAGTTATCTCAGGTTACTCACTATGATAACATATTTACTTCGGGTTACGTGTCCGGGATAGATGACCGACATATTTCAAACCCAAGATGATACATCACTAATGCCTAGATAATATTTAATAAAGTATAAGTTGTCCACCCTCAAGTCGAAAGCATCTCGCTGATGCATTCCGACTTCGGGGGCTAATGATAGGGCCATGTTCCACAGGCCCTTTTACTTGTTCCAAACTGGGCCATGGAAGACTGGGATTCAGACCTTTACAAGGCCAACCCGACGTCATATGAAAAAGCCCAAAAGCTCGTTAAGCCGGGACCCAATATGCCGGCCCCAAACCAGAGCCTTAATATAGGCCCATGCCATCCGACATATGGGATAGCCGGGAAAACTGCTAGCTTAATGCCCACGTCCCAGTAACGGCTGACATAACTGCCCACGTTCTGAGACATCATCTTTATAGTAACTAGTTACGGACAGTGTTAGACAAGATCTACATATACATATATCTCACATAGAAAAACTAGCCATCTCATACTATAGAATTGAAACATAAATAACACTAAACACAATTACACAATGCATATAATATTTCATTTAAAATCGGTCTAATACAAACTTCTTCAACTTGTATTTATGTGATTAAATCACTGTTTTAAATATCGTGCTATAGTTGTGCTATAGCGTTTTCAGACCTTAAACACTAAACTATGGGATAAAAGTGTGCTATTTCAGCTACGACTGCTATAACTGTAATAGCGGTCCGCTATAGCACGTAGTGTGTAGCGCAAATAGCTCACACTATGCTACATAGGCTTTTATTTCAGGGTTCAAACTGGAAATTTCTTTTAAGAACCAAAATTTTTCAAGACCCAAACTTTTGCTTTTAAATAGAAAAATATAGATAGTTTATGATATAATGCTTAGGTTATTTTCAATAAAAAAAATTAACTAGTTTATGTTGTTATTTGTATAGATAATGATATTTATGATTACTAGAGATATTTTGAATAGAAATTTTGACTTTGCACTAGTTCCATATGAATATTATAATTCCTAAATCAATTTGGTGTTACTTATTGCTCTATGAGACTTTAGATAATGTTGATAATTAATAGAATTATAGAATAAAATTTTTGAAAGAAAAAAAATGCTATGTAGAATAGCTTTTGTTATAGCTACGCTATTCACGATAGTTTTTTTTAACTTTTGTGCGATGACGCGATAATTGCTATTTAGAATCTTGGATTAAATTGATAACTCTTTTAAATAAAATTACATTATATAAAATTTTCAGCCCTTAATTTTATTTTATTTGGTTCCGCGGCCCATATGTCCTAACAACGACCTTCAAAATAAATAATATATAATACCATTTAAGTCGAGGCTTATTGAAAGAGTTTTCTTTGTTTTTTTGCTTCTCAAAACATCTTGGGGGATTCGATCCGTATTTGAAAAATTAGATGTGAATATCTGATAGCTGAATATTCGTGTGGATATGATTACTGATACGGCTTTATGTTTCAATTATCTGTATCCGAATAGTAGTTATATATCATATATTTTAATATATATTATAAAAAAATTATTATTCACCATTAAAATTAGATAAATATTATGAACTTTGATATTTTTTAATATTATTTTAATAAATATCCGATCCAATCCGTATCCGTATTTGTATCTGGCTGATATCTAATTCGTATCCGTATCTAAAAAATAAAAAAAAAATATGAATATGATTTTACCGCTATCCACTGCGCATCCGCTCGTTTTCACCCCTACCTTGAGGCCATATTGAAATAGTTTTTACTTTTTTTTTTTTAACAAACATATCTGGATCTGGTCGTATGGGCCTATGGGGACTGGGGAAGTGGGGAGTATAGTAACCCATCGATCCTCTCCATTGTTATTTGGATTGGGCATGTGCAGTCAATAAATTAGTTAGTTTATTTTTAGCCTCTTTCAATGTAACTCCTTCCCTTCAGTTTATTAGAAAAATAGACTTTAATGTATTCTAAGTAGGGGAGCGACTTGTAATTTTCGTTACCTCCACTGACAACCTCGGGAAGTGGACCCACAGTGCACAAGCGGTGTGGAATTTGGAAGGTCCCTGTGGATATGAGTGGAGTTTAGGTTGGATGGTCATCAGAATTAAATTTGAATTTTGTGGATATCAGAGCTGTATGTTCAATATGTTTTAAGTGTATAAATCTTAGAGTAAAATGCACATAAATTTTAAAGTATATGAGACGACTTTGATGTCTATTAGATTCAAATTTACTTTCAATAACCATCAAACCTACACTTTTCTCCTATGGGGATGCGCTCCTTCATGGTATTTACCACTGCCCGGTGCTCCATGCTTCGATACTTCCCATTGCTAGCTATCTGTTGGAGGAAAATATAGACATCTCGGTAAGTGCTTTAATCTACCTATGTCAAACTCACATAATTAGATGCACATTATTCATCTTAATTTCAGAATCTTAACCCCACCTCAAGAATATCACTACGACACATGCTTCTGGGAGGTTTTCGACACTGAACCACATTTTATCCTTATTTTGCAATCCTTGGACATCATTTGCATGTAGTACGTAGCAGAGTTAGACCCGCTCCGTCGGTGTGTGTTGAGAGACCCAGAACCTTTTCGGGTTGCGGGCACGGTGAATATATCGTAGTTCATCCTCATTACTTGTGGCTGCCCCTTGAACAAATTAAATAACATATCTGATGTTCATTAAAAAAAAAATAACATATCTGATGCAATCCCAAGATCTTTTGACATGGCCTCTAATAGCTCGCCGATCACTTTGTTGAGCTCAAGCGAATACTCATCGATCATATGATCCCTAAATAAATTTGAATTTTAGCAGATACATGTGACGTGTTAAGACTTAAGATCTTCCAACATTAAATAATCTAACAAAATCTTTTCGTATTTTTTTTTTAAATTCAAAGCGTCAATATATATATTAATAGTAGCATATATATAACTCGTTATATATATATATATATTAATTTATATGTTTTGCATTTTCTGCTTTTACTTTAATTTATTCTAGTTTGTTAGAAACATCATTAGTAATTAGGATTTGTAATATCCCTTCCGTAGAAAATCGTCTTCTATCTCCTTTTTATGTTAGTGGCTTAATTAGACTATGCTCTAGAAAATGACGAGAAAAAGGAAGGATATGAAAAGAGTAAGAAATGGAGTTACGTTTCAATTTTTTTTTTGTGGCAAATTTTCACGTCCGTAAGCTTTCATTATCTCATAATCAAATAGTTACACCTGATTACAATGCATATATTTCAGCAAACACTGGTTTAAAAATTGAAAGGTTGATACGAGTACCCAGTATACCCCTCTTCCAATTTACTATCCCTTTTGTTAAAAAATCCACCATAACATTTTGATTTCGATTGATATGCATACACACGAATGTATTATCCTTTAACAAACCCCAAATATCATTTATCTCTCTATATGCCCACCAATCCGCATTCAAAGGAGGATGTTGTGCAGTACAAGTTTGCGCTAAGGGGATCCAAATCTGCTGCAATTCCACATCCACCCATTTATTTGTTTTAAGATTCGTGTAAAGAAAACAACTTCTCTTGAAATTTGTGCATTCCAACAAATGAATGGTGAGATCTGGAATCGCAGCAGATTTATTTCCTGCACTAAGGTTTGGTTATCAGTATAGAACGTGCAAGATTGTATCCCCTTCCTTTTAATTAACAAATAGAATTGCTTCCCTTAACGCCACCGCTTCGACCTGTAGTGAACAACATACTTTGCTCGGCACTGCTCTATAACCTTTACGTTTCAAATCGGAGATAAAGATTGAAGTAGAATTAATGATATTTCCTCTTCTTGAATCCTCTCGAAAATTTTAATTACTAAAATAAGTGAATTTGTTTTAGACAACCCGTCACTCTGCTCCTTTCCTCTTCTTTTTAATTTTTTTTTTGTGAAACAGTCTAAGAGCTACCGCCCCACGTCGTGTGTATTTGCCGCACAAACTCTCTATAGCGACCCTTTTATGAGTCGCGCGTCGACTACACCATATCATTTCTCCCCATGAACCACTCAACATGATCTCCATACGAAAATGTACTTAGAAATCAAATTTTATATTCTTTTAGGATCATTTTGTTATTTTTTGGTCTTCTTGGAATATGAAATTTAGATATATGCCCATGATAACTTACTAATTTAGATATTTTCCCATCAAAATTTTAAAATTAGTTATTTCCTCATCTAAACTCACAATGCATGTTCGGCAATGAAGCTTAGAGTGTTGCAGCTCAAGAATTTAAGCTGTGCTAAGGAGGAGCTGTTCGGTTGACAAAGACTTAGAGCAATGAAGCTTAAATTGAATAAATTATATATTATTACATGAGTTGTGCTAAGGAGCTCTAGGGAGGCACTGCGCCGTAAGGAAGGGTTTTTATCAGCTTAAGCTTAAATTTTTGCTTTAAGGAATGTTGCGCAACATACAGGCTGGCATAAGCAATCTTGGAATAGTATCCAGCGATATATCACTGTGATTGTTTTCTATTTTCTAGGAGATTAGCAACTTTATTTGTTTCCTTTCTTGAGTACTTAGCTTATTTGCATTTGCTCCTTCCTGTATTAAAAGAGACACATATCTCTGCAGTAGCTTGTAACAAAAACACAGAAATTTATGATTAATAAAATCTGGGAGGGAAGGGAGTTTTCTAGAAGTCTTGTGTCACCTCATATTTTTCTATATGGTATCAGAGCGGGAGTTGATTGGTTGTACTGATTGCTGATGGCTATGCCGAAGGTGATCTAGATACTCCATCTATTCCGTTCTTGATAGCACATCTCTTGGCTTCCGTTTCGCTGCTTGACGAAGTTGCTTTGTCCCTCCTTCTAACGATATATCAGGTTTTTTCTTCCTATCGCCAACGAGCACAAATTTCTCGTTGTACCCAACCCGCTAACCTTCTCTGTACTGTCAGAGTTATTTTTTCACATTCACCCCTTGTTTTTGCGCTTTTACTAATTGGTCTCATGGCTGACGAAAATCAAGAAAAGTCTCATAAATCTCTTGTCAATTTTTTGTTGAATGGTGATAACTACCTAAACTGGGCCCGAGCCATCAAATTGGCACTTGGAGGGCAGTCTAAGCTCGAGCACATTCTTGGCCGAACTAAAACTATAGGTAAAACACCAGCAACAGATGTAGATCCAGCAGCAAAGGCAACAGATGTAGATCCAGCAGCAGCAAAGGCAGACATTGAGTGGGAAGTGAATGACCTACGGGTTATGTCACAAATCCTAAACTCCATAGAACCGAAACTTTATGGTATTTTTGCCTACACAAACAACTCTAAAGAATTGTGGGATTCTATTTTTGAAATGTATGAAAATGCTAACAATTCTTCTCGAGTTTTTGAAATACAGCAAAGTATCTCATCTCTTAAACAAGAACAAGATCAAACTTTTCTGCAGCACTTTGGAACCTTTAAGCAGAAGTGGGAAGAGCTTCGTCAATACCGACCGATCGCTGCAACTGTGATGGAATACATCAAGCGAGAGCAACAGGACCAAATCTTTTATCTTCTGGCTAGCCTCACCACCGATTATGAAGAAGTGAGAAGAGAGATTTTGATGCGACCAGAATTGCCATCACTCAACTCGGTGTGTGCCATCATCCAAAGTGAGGAGACTCGCAAGAGAGTAATGGGAAAAAAGGTAATTACTTCTTCTCAGAATTCAGAAAACTATGCACATTATTCTAGCTCTAGAACTGGTGACAGTAACAAATGGACCAAGGGAAAGGACAAGAAGGGTGCTCGGTTTTTTTGTGATCATTGCAATCGAAGTGGGCACTCCAAAGAAAGGTGCTGGGTGTTGCATCCACATCTCAAACCCTCACGCAATCGTCCTAATGAGGCAAATCTGGCGACAAACTCTGAAAATGATGATATTCAACACAAACTGGAGCATATCACCAAACATATCGGTTTTCTGATGAAGAAGTGCACCACTGACAGTGAATCGGCTCATGCTGGTCCAAGTGGAGAGTCTCATGTTGCCCAACATACTGGTAATGCTTTTGCACTTTCTACTTCATTTTCAAAAATCATTATAGACTCAGAAGCCACCGACCATATGTTCACCTCCAGTGAATTGTTAACAAAGTTTCAACCCAGAACAAGTTACCTACATGTTACTGTAACAAATGGTCTGGTCATACCTACAAAAGGAATAGGAACAGCTCGCATTTTTTCAAAAGATATAGGTGTTACTGTGGTACCGGATTTAAAGGCAAATTTGCTATCCATCAGCAAATGTACTAATCAACTGGACTGTAATGTTATTTTCACTCCACAGAAAGTAGTCTTTCAGGACAGAACTTCAGGGAAGAAGATTGGTGAAGGTAGCCTAGTCAATGGGTTATACGTATTAAAGCCGGATCAGCTGGCACTTTCTACAGTAAATACAGCCTCATCTCAACTCTGGCACAAGAGATTGGGTCATCCATCAGACCGAATTTTACAACATTTAAATTTGCCATTGATTCATGACTTTAATAATTGTGAACCATGTCAGCTTGCTAAGCTGCATAAGTTGCATTTCCCTGAACATTTGAATAAATCTGCTGAATTGTTCGATTTGGTTCATTCTGATATGTGGGGTTATGCTCCTGTTGATTCTAAAGAAGGTTTCAAATATTTTATTACATTCATTGATGATAAATCCCGTGCCACATGGTTGTATTTGCTTAAATCCAAAAAGGAGGTATGTGAGAAATTTCAGGTTTTTTGCAAAATGGTTGAAAATCAATTTGATATAAAAGTTAAAGAGTGAGCCTATGGTGCTATGCATAGCAAGGATGGCTAGTGTACTACGGCTCAATATGGTACTTTTTAAAATCCTAACGGTCGATCCAACCGTTCAATGTGATAATCATATGAATATGTACTTGCAAACTAAATTTTATATTTTTTCGAATTTTTTTACTATTTTTTTAGATAGGTAGAAAAATCAGTGTTTTCTGAAAATTCTGGACCATCAAAATTCTACCTATCTAAAAAAATAGTAAAAAAATTCGAAAAAATATAAAATTTAGTTTGCAAGTACATATTCATATGGTTATCACATTGAACGGTTGGATCGACCGTTAGGATTTTAAAAAGTACCATATTGAGCCGTAGTACACAAGCCATCCTTGCTATGCATAGCACCATAGGCTCACTCAAAGTTAAAACCCTTAGAACCGATAATGGTACGGAATACCTGAATCATGCATTCCAAACTTTTCTACGTAACAATGGTATAATGCATCAAACTTCTTGCGTTGGTACTCTCCAACAAAACGGTGTGTCTGAAAGGAAAAATCGGCACTTACTTGAAATAACTCGTGCCTTGCTTTTTTCGGCTCATTTACCTAAAACCTACTGGGCTGATGCTGTTCTCACAGGGTGTTATTTGATAAATCGACTTCCTAGTCGGATTCTTGATTTTCAAAGCCCAATGGAAATTCTATACAACAGAAAATTCAATTTGTCTCACCTACGTGTATTTGGTTGTGTTTGTTATGTACATTTGTTACAACAAAAAGGTATAGTACAAAGTTTCGGTACAGCAAGCTGTACCTTTTAAACCTTGGTACATGTCTCGAGTCAGATTGCAAGTGCACAACCCTATCGAACAATATATTCAGGTATTGATCCACAGGGACGGTTGAGACAGATTGGATTTTACTTAGATTATATAGAAACTCTAGAAGTCTGCAAAAGGGTGGTTTTTGGTTTGTTTAAGGTCCTAATCAGAAATAACAATACTTAAAATAACGAAGTAAATTTTGGTTGGGTTTTAATGAATAAAAAAGGGGTTCCTAGGGTTTCAGATTTCGTCTCAGCTTTGCCTCAAGTGCCCGGTCCGTGCACTCTCATGCACGGGCCGTGTGTAATGTGCACGGGCCGTGTACTTTCATACACGGTCCGTGTGGCCCTCGAGTTGATACAGTAGCATATTGGTTTCTGTGTCGATCTTTTGTGCAGGGGTGTTTCGGCTGTACCTAAGGTAATAATCCTCAACTGTCGTTTGTTGGCTTAGTTACTTGGTACAAGACTCAAATTCTTCCCTCTTAGGGTTCTTAAACCTAAACTTTCGTTTGTTGGCTTAATTAACCTAAGTTACTTGATGGTTTACTAAAGATATTCTCGATCTTTCGATACGAGGAAAATTTCACCTTTCGGCTACTCTTTGGTTTCACCTCTCGGCTCACAAACCTATCTCAAATACTTAGTTTGGTCGAATGAATATCAAGGGTTTTGAAATACCATCTAGATGTGGCCATGCATCTAACGATAAACCATTTAATCCAAACAAATTCAACTAAGCAATAAAACAATACTCAACAAGCAATCACAAAATTCAACACAAATTCCAATAAGCTAGCAAGTAAAACAAAGCATTCAACTACATCTTAACCCTAGAAACTAATAAGTCTACTCAAACATGGTTCTAAAGCAAATAAAACAAGAAATAAATGAGAAGTTCATGACAAAACTCGAAGATTCAAGAAGAGACGTCGCAAATCTCTCGATTTCCTCCGTTTTCCTCTTCTCCAAGTCCAGCCGTCGCTTCTCTGCCCTAGGGTTCCCTCTCAGATCCAGAATGAGTCTTTTTTTGGAGAGAGATCCGCCTTTTAAAGCCTTCCATTCGCGACCTCCCCAGCTGGCTCTGTTTCCAATTCTGGGTTCTGTTTCCAGAAATGCCGTGTACGGTCCGCACACAAAAGTGCACGGACCGTGTGCCTGTGTTCCGAATGCGTGTCTTCAGTCAATGGTTGGGCGAGAGGTGTACGGTCCGCATGCAAGGGTGCACGGGCCGTGTATTATCCTTCAGATTCCAGATCTTTCCTCTTTTTCGCCCGATTCCTGCAACAAAGAAAGAGAGAGCAGCAGTACCATGTCCTATAGATATTCAATGAAATACATGCATTTTTATGGGTTTTAGACACAGTTTTTAATGCAAAGTTCGGTCGGAATGTAGACAAAATAACGAGATATCAAATCCCCCCAAGCTGAAATCTTGCTTGTCCTCAAGCAGAAAATCCCAACTTAGGTATCGGGCTGGTTTTTTTTCTAAATGCAAATTAAGTTCCTAAATGCGAAAACGAAGAATTTGCATGATCTTGCTTTTGTTAAGAATTCGGAGAATCCTTTTGGGTGATTTGGACTTCCCTTAATCAGTTTTGATTCACCCCACAACTTGACTAATGAACTTCATATTTCGAGATGCCTTAATATTTGCAAAAACTAGTTACTTGAATTGATCAATATTTCATTATTTTACTGAAATTATGCCCTCGTTTGTGGTGATTTTTTTTCATTTTTCGCCCCCCCAAGCTTGGAACAAGCTTAGGTTAGAAAGTCACGGATTTCATGTGTTGATGTATGCAAAAGTTCTTTTCTTTTCTATGTTTGGGAGACGAGCTCAAAGGCGTCCCAACAGGACTTATTGCCAGTACTCTTATGTTCTCCATCTTTTCATTTATTTTCTTTTCTATTTTTCGCATACACCATGAATACACACATCCAATGGTATTCATTCATACCAATGGATATCCCAATCTTTCTTTATTTAAAATCCCCATTTCCCTATTTGAAAGGCACAATTCAGTTTAAAAATGGTTTTCTCAATACAATTCAATTTTTCATCTTTTTCAAATTCTCAAAGCATCTCATCCTATGCTATTCTTTGGTCAACTATGGGGTTCTTTCCAACTTTTCAAGGTAAGCCAAATGCCCAAAATTTTTCACACAAGTCCCTAATTCTAGCAATCACACAAATTTATCGTCTAAAAATGCAAGAAAAGGTAAACATGTCCTAAATGCAAAGTAATCCTAAATGCAAAGTTCTCCCCCCCAAGCTTAGTCCGAGCATTGTCCTCAATGCTTCAAGACAGATAGAAAGAGAAATGTAAAGCTAGGGGAAAAGAAAACAAACCTGATCAGGGGTCGGGGCGCCAACGGCGCAGCTCAGCCTCAATCTCCGTCAGTCGCTCATCCTGCTGGCGGTGGATGTCCATCTGCTGAAGCTGAGTGGCTCTCATATCGGCCATGAGGCGGTACAAGTCCTGAATGGTGGGGTCGGTGGGGTGAGAGGGGTGTGCAGCAGCGGATGAAGAGGCATGCATCTACTGAGAGAAGACGGGAGCATCAGGCATAGGCTCATCAGCAAAAGGAGAAGGGTGTGGTGGTGACTGAGCCTCTCGTGGTCCGGTGTAGCGCCAAGTGGTCGTGTCTGTGAAGGAGAGGGGTGCGTCGAGTGGAAGCCGGTGCTGAGTATCATCCGGCATGCGCCAGTAGTGTCTATCGCTGTGGCCGGCAGGGCCTTTCTCGGTCTTGATGAAGTGGATCATACCGAAGGCATCGAGATCTAGGCTGGTGGGACCTGTGCATAGCTCATCGCCCTCAATGCGCAGTCCAAGTCGCTGGGCGATGTAAGTGATGTAGGCACCGCATGAGATGACTCCATTTATCTTTCTTGACTGCTGGATGCCCAGCCAGTGCCTAATCATGAGAATCATAAAGTCGGGACGTACCAGGGCATTATCAGGGCGGAGCATGTGGTCCAGCATGATGAGATCCTCGTTGTTGGCGCGGGAGACTGTCTCGCCACGCGCGTAGATAGTATGAGCGAGGGCGCGCTGAAGGCAACGAAGGACTGGATGAGTGATTCTGCGGCCCTTGTAGTCCTTGTTGCCCGTTTCTGATCGTGCCATGCCAGTGATTAGGCTCCAGAACTGGTTTTTTGTCATATCTGGACGAAAATAGAGTTCGTCAGTTTCAGGCTCGGGATGGAAACCGAACCAGGCGCGCAATGTAGGGAGCCAGACATGGTGAGTCTCATGGCACAGACGGAATTTGATGTAGGACTGGCCTTCATTGTCCGTCTTGAGCTGAAGGGATGAGAGGAACTCTTGGGTGAGTTTCTTGTAAGAGTCGGCCTCAATGTCCCAGAAGGTCGGTGTGATCCCTATCCTCTCAGTGAGCCGGAGGAACTCATCTGCTACCCCCAACTCGTGGAGCGCGTCGAGGTCAATCCGGCGAGTATTTTCATACTTTCTTCGCCGAAGCACTTTGAGATGACCTAACATCCGACGAGTGGGAATTGGAAAGAAAATGGCTTCATATTCTTCTGCAGATTCAGTGTACTCACCGGAGGAGTGCTCGGAACTGTCGCTGTCGTAGCGTTCCGGCTCAGATGGCTCAGGTGAAGATGGAGGTGTTGGTGTGCGCGGTCTCTCATGGGCGAACTTGGAGCGGCGTTCGCGGTACATGGTTGCTGTCTCTGGAAATTTTATGCACGGACCGTGTGTGGAATTGTACGGGCCGTATAAGGACTTGGCTGTTTCTGGCAAGGAGATGCACGGGCCGTGTGGAATAATGCACGGACCGTATGAGGCTAGGGTTTCGGCGGAACAGTAAGTCGGGAAATGGAGAGACGGGGAGAGAGAGAGACTCGCGAAGTGGCTGCGCAGGAGGGGAGAGGGTTTGTCGGGGAAAGGGGTTCCGGTTGTGAATTCCGGGTGAATGGTGGATCGGATGGATCGGTTGTGGTTGAGAGGTCGGAGAGAGGAGAGGTGACGGCGGCGGTGGGGTTTCGGGTTGATGGTGGGTCGGCTCGAGAGAGGTGAGATTAGGGTTCCGGCGGTTGAGGAGGGTTTCGGCCGGAGAGAGGAGAAGAAATGGAGAGGTTTCGGTTGTGAAGGAGAGATGGGTACTGTGTCGTACTCGGTCGCACCAATGGAGGTTTGAGAGAAATGGAAAAGAGAGAAGTGGAGGAGAGAAGGAGAGGAGGTGCCTGCATGAAGGAGAGGAGATTAAAAGGAAAGGGTCGGGTGTAACGCGCGCGGAAGGGGCGCGACCTTCCATCTGCGTCGGTTCGGGTGTGCACGGACCGTGCATTATTCTGTGCGGACCGTGTACTTCTCTTCTCTGACCAATTTCCTGTGCAGACCGTGTACATGTATGTGCGACCCGTGTGCTTTGTTGAGTTCTGTATTTCTCCAACCTGATCTTTCTAAGTTCAAAAACAAGAAAAACTACATGCAAATGATAAAATCAAAAATATGCAAAAAAAACTGAAAAGAAATGAAATTATTTTAAAGTGCAAGTAAAGTAAAAAGGGCTTGGGTTGCCTCCCAAGAAGCGCTTGTTTTAGGTCTCGAGCTTGACCACCTGTTTCTAAGTCTCGGCAGTAGCGGGGTCAGAAAGATTCTGAACAAACCGCTCATTTTGTGAGTGATCAGCGATGTAGTGCTTGAGACGCTGACCATTGACCTTGAAGGTCCCGCATTCTTCATTCCCAATTTCAATTGCACCGAAAGGATACACCTTCTTCACCTCGAATGGGCCGGACCATCTAGACTTGAGTTTACCTGGAAAGAGCCTTAATCTAGAATTAAATAAGAGTACAAGATCTCCTTCCCTGAATTCGCGAGGCGCGATGCGCTTGTCATGAACTCGCTTGGTCCTTTCTTTGTAGATCCTTGCATTCTCGTAGGCATGTAGGCGCATCTCCTCCAACTCGTGCAAGTCAAGGATGCGCTTCTCCCCAGCTGCTAGCATGTCCATGTTGATTGCTCGCGTGGCCCAGAATGCCTTGTGCTCAATCTCCACCGGCAAGTGACACGACTTTCCATACACCAGTTTGAAGGGGCTCATGCCAATCGGTGTTTTGAAGGCAGTTCGGTAGGCCCATAGTGCATCGCTCAACTTCGATGCCCAATCCTTCCTTGTCCTTGCAACAGTCTTCTCCAAGATAGACTTGATCTCCCTGTTAGAAATCTCAGCTTGACCATTAGTTTGAGGGTGATAAGAGGTAGATACCTTATGTGTGACCCCATGTCGGCTCAGAAGACTGTCGAATTGTCGATTGATGAAGTGCTTGCCTCCGTCACTGATAACGGCCCGAGGCACTCCAAAGCGAGGGAAAATGATTTCTGTGAATAGCCGCTTCACTGCATTTGAATCGGCCTTGTGACATGCCACAGCTTCAACCCATTTGGACACGTAGT
This sequence comes from Carex littledalei, assembly GCA_011114355.1. Lineage (NCBI taxonomy): Eukaryota > Viridiplantae > Streptophyta > Magnoliopsida > Poales > Cyperaceae > Carex > Carex littledalei. Next base: position 10,675,372 of record CM022081.1, read on the forward strand.
CCACTGCTACCAAGATATACTCATACCCGCGAGATGACGGGAACGGTCCCATAAAATCGATGCCCCAGACATCAAAGATCTCCACCTCAAGAATGGAGTTAAGAGGCATCTCACTCCGCTTGGTTAAGTTACCGGTCCTCTGACATTGATCACAAGCTGAAACAAAAGATCTTGCATCTTTAAAAAGAGAGGGCCAATAAAAACCAGATTGTAATACCTTAGCAGCTGTCTTGGAGAACGAGGCATGTCCTCCGTAAGCGGATGAGTGGCAGTGTGCCAGAATGGAATGTGTCTCTTCATGTGGGACACAACGTCGGAATATGCTATCGACTCCAACTTTGAAGAGGAATGGCTCTTCCCAAAAGTAGTACTTGGCATCTGTTTTGAACTTTTTCCTCTGCTGGTAGGTCATGGTGGCAGGCAACACCCCAGAAGCAAGATAGTTCGCGAAATCTGCGTACCAAGGGGTTGTCTGGATGGAGAGTACACGGTCCGTGTATGGATTTGTCCGGGTCGTGTGTTTAGGTGCACGGACCGTGTACTGGTCTGTGCGGACCGCATGCTGGGCGTCCAGAGAGCAGATGGACAGGAGTTGTTCGTCGGGAAATGATTCATTGATTGGCAGGTTGACATTGCCTTCGTCTTCCCAGCGAAGTCGGGATAGATGGTCTGCCACTGAGTTTTCGATTCCCTTCTTGTCTCTAATTTCAAGATCGAACTCCTGCAAAAGAAGAATCCATCTAATCAATCTGGGTTTTGCGTCTTTCTTACTTAAAAGATACCTGAGTGCGGCGTGGTCCGTGTAGACTATGATTCTTGAGCCGACCAAGTAGGATCTGAACTTGTCGAGGGCAAACACAATGGCGAGAAGCTCCTTCTTCGTCGTTGTGTAGTTCATCTGGGCGGGGTCTAGCACTTTGCTAGCATAGTAAATGGCGCACGGCTTTTTGTCTTTCCTCTGCCCAAGAACTGCCCCAACTGCATAGTCGCTCGCATCGCACATTAGCTCGAATGGTAAGGACCAGTCGGGCGGCTGCAAGATAGGTGCTGAGATGAGCGCTTCCTTTAAACTGCAAAAAGACTTGACACAATCATCTGTAAAAACAAAGTCAGAATCTTTAATAAGTAAATTGGTCAATGGCTTTGCTATCTTCGAGAAGTCTTTGATGAAGCGGCGGTAGAATCCCGCGTGACCTAGAAAGCTTCGAACTCCCTTCACATTTGTTGGGATGTCGAGCTTCTCTATCACCTCAATCTTCGCCTTGTCCACTTCGATCCCTTTTGAAGTGACAACATGTCCTAGCACAACACCTTCTTGGACCATGAAGTGGCATTTCTCCCAATTGAGAATGAGATTCACTTCTTCGCATCTCTGCAAAATCTTACACAAGTTAGATAAACATGAATCAAAGGTAGTACCATATACAGAAAAGTCATCCATAAAAATCTCGACCTCTTTTTCAATGAAATCAGAAAAGATAGCCATCATGGCTCTTTGAAAGGTCGCTGGTGCATTACATAGACCAAAGGGCATCCTACGGTATGCATAGGTACCATATGGGCATGTAAAGGTAGTCATTTCTTGGTCCTGTGGATGGATGGGAATTTGGAAAAAACCAGAATAACCATCAAGATAACAAAAGTAAGAGTGATTTGCAAGCCTTTCAAGGAGTTGGTCAACAAAAGGCAATGGAAAGTGATCCTTGCGTGTGGCTGTGTTGAGCTTCCGGTAGTCTATGCACATCCTCCAGCCAGTCACAACTCGCATCTGGATCAGCTCATCCTTGTCATTCTTTACTACCGTCGCCCCTCCTTTCTTTGGCACCACATGGACAGGGCTCACCCACTTGCTGTCAGAAATAGGATAGATAATACCTGCTTCAAGGAGTTTTAAGATTTCTTTCTTTACTACCTCTTTTAGATTGGGGTTGATCCGTCTTTGGTGCTCCACAAATGGCTTGTGATCATCTTCCAGCAAAATTCTGTGCGTGCAAACCTTCGGGTCGATTCCCTTCAAGTCCTTGATTGAGTATCCGATCGCGCCTTTGTGAATTTTTAATTTCTCCAATAGCTTGGCGGTCTCATCGGAATTTAAACCTGCATTTACAATCACAGGACAAGATTTGTTTGGGCCTAGGAACTCATACCTTAGATTAGCTGGAAGGGGCTTGAGTTCAGGAGCGGGTTGCTCTGTCTGGGCAGGTGCACGGTCCGTGTGAGAAGTGTGCGGTCCGTGTACTGCATCTGCATCCGTGTGGGTATTGTCCGCTCCGTGTGCCTCAGTCTCCAGCTTCTCTGACTCTGGCGCACGGTCCATGTGAGAAGTGTGCGGTCCGTGCGTAGGTTCCTCCAGACTGTCAAATGTTGTTTCCGCTGCACAAATTGACTCCAACTCGCTTGTTTCAACCTGCAATTCAGATAAAAATTTATTGTGGTACCTTAGCGAGTGGTTGAATTGCTCCAGAAAGTTCTCTTCCGCCAATTCGGTTAAGCATTCTTCGGTCGCATCGATCCTAAAGCAAGATTCTTGAGAAGGGTATTTCATTGCTCGATCGATTTGGAAGCTGACTTTCTCGTTCCCGATGTTGAGTGTGAGAGTCCCCTTGTGCACATCAATGATTGCACCAGCCGTTCTCAGAAAAGGTCGTCCCAAAATGATAGGGACTTCTTTGTCTTCTTCCATCTCCATGACAACAAAATCGGCTGGAACATAGAATTTACCAACCTGAACTGGCACGTCTTCCACTATGCCGAGTGGAAGTCTGACTGAAGAATCCGCCAGTTGCAGGGTCATTCGTGTGGACTTGAGCTCGCCTACACCCATTCGTTCATAAATTGTGCGTGGCATGAGACTCACGCTAGCCCCCAAATCACATAGGGCCTTCTTGATCGTGGCTTTTCCGATTGTGCAAGGAATGGAGAATTTGCCAGGATCTTCTAGCTTCGGCGGGAGCTCGTTTCTCAAAATTGCACTGCACTGTTCTGTGAGTTTCACCGTCTCACGTCCCCCCAAGCTTCGCTTGTTGGAGAGGATGTCCTTAAGAAATTTCGCATAGGTTGGCATTTGGGTCAAGGCATCGGTGAATGGAATGGTGATATGCAATTGTTTGATAACCTCAACGAATTTGGAGAATTGTTCGTTGAGTCTGGTCTCAGCTAATCTCTGAGGGAAAGGAACAGGCGGCCGATAGGGCGGCGGTTTCTCGGGTCCTTTACCCTTCTGTCTGCCAGAATCATCCTGCACGGGCCGTGTACTATCTGTGCGGTCCGTGTGCACAGTAGTTTCGGTGGGTTGTGCGGTCCGTGTACTGTCGGATGGTGGTGAAACAATCTCTTCAGCTGGTGGGGTCTGCACGGTCCGTGTAACTGCTGCACGGTCCGTGTACTTGGCAACTGGTGGGTCAGTGGGCATGGCTGGTCCTTGATAACTGGTCCCGCTTCGCAATGTAAGCGCCTTAGCCTCTGCTCTTGGGTTCACCTCTGGTTGGCTGGGAAGCTTACCAGGTTGTGGTTGGCTTGAAGAGCTTTGCCCAAACTGTGCCTCCATCATCTTGGTGTTTAGAGCAGCCATACCTGCCAACTGAGCATTCATCGCTTGCATCTGCTCGAACATCATTTGGTTCATCTTCCCTTGCTCGTGCATGAAGTCGCTCACAGCGGGAGCAACATACGGCTTGGGTGGAACGGAATGAGGTGGGCGGTTGTTCGAGTTGTTGAAGTTGGCATTATGGTAGAAGTTGCGGTTGTTGTTGTTGTTACTGCTCGAAGAATTGTTGAAAGGGGGAGGGTTGTTGAAAGAATTGTTGTTGTAAGAGGGGTTCTGCTTCCATCTCCAATTTTGTTGCTCAACCGGATCCTTGGAGTAAGTTCGGTTGAATGGGGGTTTCGGGAAGTAAGATGGCTCGCTGTTGAGAGAGTTGACTTGTTCGGTCTCTTCATCTTCCCTCTGTGCCAATGGGCAGTGTTCGTAGGAATGCCCTTCCCCGCACATAGCACAAGACTCCGGTTGTGATTGGTGGTTCCCAACAGACTTGACACTCATCTTGTCGAAAGCCTTCTGCATGGCATCCATCTTGGCGGTGAGAGCCGTGATCTGATCGACTTCAAATCGGCCGCCTCCTCCAGGTCTGGAATTGTCGCGGCCGGACCACTGTTGGTTTTGAGCCATGTTATCGATCAAGTTCATCGCTTCTTGAGGCTCTCTTTCCATCAAGGCTCCACCTGCAACAGCATCAACAGATGTGCGAGTGCTTTCTGTTAAACCATCATAAAAAGTTTGGATTAACAACCAGTCTGGTAAACCATGATGTGGACAAGAATATTGTAACTCCCTAAACCTTTCCCAGGCCTCGTTTAGGGGTTCATCAGACCTTTGCCTAAAGCTGGTTAGTTGGGTTCTTACCTTAGCAGTTCGTTTATGGGGAAAAATCTGGTCAAAAACATATTGGACAGTTCTTTCGAAGTGTTAATGGAATCCCTAGGTAATGACCCCAACCATTTCTTTGCTTTGTCCCTAAGTGTGAAAGGAAACAATGCAAGTCTAATGTAATCAGATGTTGCCCCATTGGTCTTAATCGTGGTGCAACATTCAAGGAAAGTTTGGAGATGGGCATGTGGATCCTCGTGATCCAAGCCATGAAAGGTATTCTGTTGAATAATGTTGATAACCCCCGGATTGAAGTTCGGTTGTTGTCCCACGATTCTCGGTAGTCGGATTGCACCTCTCACATCCCCAGATCTCGGCACGTTGAACTCCTTCAGAGTCCTCGGGATGAAGTCAGCCGCATCATCGTCAGAGTTTTGGTCGCCATGCGGCCCTTCTTCTCTATCCTCCCCGTTTTGACTCATGGCTCTGTCTGGATCCGAGTGTACGGACCGTGTGTCTGTTGTGCGGTCCGTGTGAGGGGGTGGTTGTCCAGCGGCTGAGTGCACGGACCGTGTAGAAAGTGCACGGACCGTGTGCGGAGGAGGTTGTGCAGAAGTAGCTGTGTTCTGGTTCTGGTTCTGAGTCGGATCGGGAGGTACTTCCGTGTTGGAAGGTTGCCCTTTGCTCCTCAGGTTGTATGGAGGTTCCAGCTTGCTCCTGTGGTAAGTGAAAAAAAAGAAAAAGAGAAAGATTCAAGTTAAAATATAGAATTTAGCAAAAGTAAGCAAAAATCCAAAATTTTTCAATGCCGTCCCCGGCAACGGCGCCAAAAACTTGTTACACCAAAAAGGTATAGTACAAAGTTTCGGTACAGCAAGCTGTACCTTTTAAACCTTGGTACACGTCTCGAGTCAGATTGCAAGTGCACAACCCTATCGAACAGTATATTCAGGTATCGATCCACAGGGACGGTTGAGACAGATTGGATTTTACTTAGATTATATAGAAACTCTAGAAGTCTGCAAAAGGGTGGTTTTTGGTTTGTTTAAGGTCCTAATCAGAAATAACAATACTTAAAATAACGAAGTAAATTTTGGTTGGGTTTTAATGAATAAAAAGGGGTTCCTAGGGTTTCAGATTTCGTCTCAGCTTTGCCTCTAAGTGCCCGGTCCGTGCACTCTCATGCACGGGCCGTGTGTAATGTGCACGGGCCGTGTACTTTCATACACGGTCCGTGTGGCCCTCGAGTTGATACAGTAGCATATTGGTTTCTGTGTCGATCTTTTGTGCAGGGGTGTTTCGGCTGTACCTAAGGTAATAATCCTCAACTGTCGTTTGTTGGCTTAGTTACTTGGTACAAGACTCAAATTCTTCCCTCTTAGGGTTCTTAAACCTAAACTTTCGTTTGTTGGCTTAATTAACCTAAGTTACTTGATGGTTTACTAAAGATATTCTCGATCTTTCGATACGAGGAAAATTTCACCTTTCGGCTACTCTTTGGTTTCACCTCTCGGCTCACAAACCTATCTCAAATACTTAGTTTGGTCGAATGAATATCAAGGGTTTTGAAATACCATCTAGATGTGGCCATGCATCTAACGATAAACCATTTAATCCAAACAAATTCAACTAAGCAATAAAACAATACTCAACAAGCAATCACAAAATTCAACACAAATTCCAATAAGCTAGCAAGTAAAACAAAGCATTCAACTACATCTTAACCCTAGAAACTAATAAGTCTACTCAAACATGGTTCTAAAGCAAATAAAACAAGAAATAAATGAGAAGTTCATGACAAAACTCGAAGATTCAAGAAGAGACGTCGCAAATCTCTCGATTTCCTCCGTTTTCCTCTTCTCCAAGTCCAGCCGTCGCTTCTCTGCCCTAGGGTTCGCTCTCAGATCCAGAATGACCCTTTTTTTGGAGAGAGATCCGCCTTTTAAAGCCTTCCATTCGCGACCTCCCCAGCTGGCTCTGTTTCCAATTCTGGGTTCTGTTTCCAGAAATGCCGTGTACGGTCCGCACACAAAAGTGCACGGACCGTGTGCCTGTGTTCCGAATGCGTGTCTTCAGTCAATGGTTGGGCGAGAGGTGTACGGTCCGCATGCAAGGGTGCACGGACCGTGTATTATCCTTCAGATTCCAGATCTTTCCTCTTTTTCGCCCGATTCCTGCAACAAAGAAAGAGAGAGCAGCAGTACCATGTCCTATAGATATTCAATGAAATACACGCATTTTTATGGGTTTTAGACACAGTTTTTAATGCAAAGTTCGGTCGGAATGTAGACAAAATAACGAGATATCAACATTCACAAAATGCAGGAAAATTAGATTCACATGCAAAAAAATGTATCTTTATTGGTTACTCTTCAACACAAAAAGGATATAGGTGTTATGACCCAAAACAGCAACGTGTTTTCATCTCTAGAGATGTCCGATTTGATGAAACTAAGATGTTTTATGCGACAGAAAATCAGGGGGAGATAACTGCATATAACGATTTTCAGATTGCTGTCATTCCAGCAGATCCGAATGGCACAGCAGGGCCGAATGGTACAGTAGATCCGAATGGCACAGCAGGGCCGAATGACACAGGGCCGAACCAAATTGAAATAAGCCCGAATGACACAGCAGCTCTAGATGGGCCTAATTCCAATATATCAGCCTATGAAGATTCAAGCCCAACTCCATCTCGGTCCGAATCAGGTGGAAGCCCTATGGCTGATTCTAATAGGCTCGAAAACGAAGAAGGTCATGCAAGATTCTCACCTGTGCGAAAATCAACTCGTGTAACTAAACAACCTGCTAAGTTCCAAGACTTTGTGACTTACCACACCACACCGTAGGAAGTTGTCAGGTATGATAAAGTATCACCCAAATTCTATTCCTTTTTAACTCAAATTGAAAAGGGTTCTGAACCAAACAACTTTGAGGAGGCCAAAATGGATAATAATTGGGTTAATGCCATGAATGAGGAACTTGATGCATTAAAACGAAACCAAACTTGGGATCTTGTCAAATTACCTAATGGAAAACAAACTGTTGGGTGTCGTTGGATTTACAAAATCAAGTACAGAAGTGACGGAACATTAGAACGGTACAAGGCCATATTAGTTGCCAAAGGGTATACCCAGACTTACGGAGTAGATTACAAAGAAACTTTTGCTCCTGTGGCTAAGATGAATACTGTCCGCACTCTCATGTCGGTCGCAACCAATTGCGACTGGCCACTGTTTCAAATGGACGTGAGAAATGCGTTTCTCCAAGGAGATCTCGAAGAAGTCTACATGGACTTGCCACCTGGTTTCCCTGTTCCAAGAGAGAGTGGTTTGATCTGCAGATTAAAAAAGGCAATTTACGGCTTGAAGCAGTCACCAAGGGCCTGGTACGGTAAGCTGAGTTCAGCTCTTGTTAAAGTCGGTTTTAAAAAGGGTGAGGCAGATTCCTCCATGTTCACTAAAACTTCAAACAAAGGTATCATTGTTATCTTAATCTATGTGGATGATTTGGTGATTACAGGAAGTGACTTAAGTGGCATAGAAACCCTGAAACGTCACCTGAGCCTTGAATTCGACATTAAGGACTTAGGTAATCTAAAATACTTTCTGGGTATTGAAATTGCTCGCTCCTAAAAAGGTTTGTTTCTGTCTCAACGAAAATATGTTTCGGACCTACTTAGAGAAACAGGTAAGTTAGGCACCAAACCGGCTAATATTCCTATGGACTTTAGTCAGAAAAGTACCACTGATAATGAACCCCTTGAAGATGTTGGCATGTTTCAAAGACTAGTAGGCAAATTAACATACCTTACTATTACCAGACCCGACATAGCGTATGCTGTAAGCTACGTAAGTCAGTTTATGCAAAAACCTATGAAGGGACACTTGGAACTCATTAATCAAATATTAAGGTATTTAAAGTCTGCGCCAGGAAGAGGCATTTTAATGAGAAATCATGGTCATACTAATATAGTGGGTTATACTGATGCTGACTGGGCAGGAAGTCCGCTTGACAGAAAGTCTACTACAGGTTTTTGCATGTTTGTAGGGGGAAATGCAGTTACTTGGAAAAGTAAGAAACAAGCAGTGGTGGCTAGGTCTAGTGCAGAGGCTGAATATAGGGCTATGGCAGCGGCAGCAAGCGAGATCATCTGGTTAAGGTTATTGCTTAAAGAGTTGGGGCACAATTCGGATAATAGTCCTACTACACTATTCTGTGACAATCAAGCTGCAATACACATTGCAACGAATCCAGTTTTTCACGAAAGGACTAAACACATTGAGGTGGATTGTCATTTCGTGAGAGAGAAGATCTTGAACAAAGTCATTGAAACTGCATACATCCGAAGTGCTGATCAAATAGCGGACATCTTCACAAAACCATTGCCTAAGGGAATTTTTGAAGCATTGAAGAGCAAGTTGACCTCCGATGATCTCTACGGGTCAACTTGAGGGGGAGTGTTGCGCAACATACAGGCTGGCATAAGCAATCTTGGAATAGTATCCAGCGATATATCACTGTGATTGTTTTCTATTTTCTAGGAGATTAGCAACTTTATTTGTTTCCTTTCTTGAGTACTTAGCTTATTTGCATTTGCTCATTCCTGTATTAAAAGAGACACATATCTCTGCAGTAGCTTGTAACAAAAACACAGAAATTTATGATTAATAAAATCTGGGAGGGAAGGGAGTTTTCTGGGAGTCTCGTGTCACCTCATATTTTTCTATAAGGAAGCTTAAGAAAGATGCTCTAAGCTTGTCTAAAGCAACGCTGTTCGGCCAGCTTAAGCAGATAAGGAGTTCTAAGGAGGCTAAAGCTCTGCAGCCGAACATGTACACATATATTATCAATATATATACCCATTTCTTAATATAATTAATTTAAAAATAAAGATTAATACTAATTAAAATTTGAAAGGACAGTTTTGTCCTTATCTACAAAAGGTTATGTAGCGCTCCTTCCTTGCTTTTGCTAACCCCTCCCCCTTATACTGCATTGGGTATAATGCTTTTCTCCTTTGTTTTTTTTTTTTTTCAACTCCATGGGTTTGAGACCCAACACCTCTTACCTAAAATAATATTACAGTTCATATGGAAAGAACAGAGCAAGCTATAGCTCTGAAGATTGCTGACACGTACTTGTCTAAATGTAATGCAGGAACATAATAGCATTTTATGTTTGTATAGACTTTAAGTGGAATATTACTTTATTGATTAAAGTCCTAAATACAACATAAAATTGATTTTATACATATTGTATACATCGCTGTAGAGCTAATTGGTACGGAAATGAAAAGGTTGTAAACTTTACTCTGCTGCTCCACTGACCACTACAGAGTAGGAAATAAAGGGTGGAAAAGTTGGGGTAAAAGAGCCAATCTCGATTATGCTAAATGCACCTTTAGCATCTTTTGCTTATGTCGGTACCGAGTGCCCTTTGAGTTGTGACCAATGTGTGTGAACTGATGATTATCAATTTGAATTTCAACACATTAAACAAAGATAAACAGAAGTATATATGAACTGTAACAGGATATTATATTCGATCTTCTTTTGTCACAAATTCCACGGCTTATTTAGTTCTGCAAATTGACATACACAATGTCAAACGAAAGAGCAAAAATCATGAGATATATACTCAAACCAGTATATATGAAAATTAGGTAGATAATTATGCAAAGCAATAAACTTCAGTACCAGTGTGATCAATATGTCCAGTGAGCTTAACAGAGTGCAGTATCTATCCAAGGTAACAATGGTTGACCAAAAAACTCTAGCCTATACTAGTACTAATGGAATGCTGTGTTTATTATTGACTAAATTATTTCTTTATTCAGGTAATGACTTAGATTATTCTGTTATCCAATTAGATCATTTTGTAGGTTAGTGCAATTCAAGTTATTTTAGATTCCAGTACGATTTAGCTAAGTGGTGCTGAAAAAAGCATTATACCTACGGGCTACGGCAGTGGAAGGAGTTAGCGAAAGGAACAGGAAAGACACTGCACAGTCAAAAAGGGCAAAACTGTCCTTTAATTTTTTTTGTTAGTATTGATCTTCATTTTTAGTTGATTAAATTAAGAAATGGGTATATTTATAAAATATGTGTATTTTGATGGGGAAATGACTAATTTTAAGATTTTAATGGTGAAAGATCTAAATTAACAAGTTATGATGGGCATATATCTAAATTTCTCTTTTTTAAATAGGTAAATAATAATATGCATGATCTATTGTTTATGGACCATCCAATAATAGTGACTTTTTACCTATCAAAGAAAATAGTAATGTAAAAAAAAAATACAAAATTCGGTCTTAAGTACATTTTCATATGGACATCATGTTGAGTGGCTATAATCGACTGTTTAAATTTTAAACCGAAGATATAAATCTATAGCGTGAACTGCTCTGTGCATTGCAAAGTACGTAACCTCACTCACAAACTAGAATTGCGCTTCTTAATTTGGAAGAGGCAAACGTTGCTTCGTATTTTGATAGGTGCCATGATGTCCAGAAGAACTTGAACTTTTTAGGCACCGTTGAAGATATATGTGATAGACTTAATTAAATCATGAAGTGTTTTGCAATTAAAAAAAAAAACACAAGAAATCCAGAATCCGTAAATCCAAAATAAAATAGCAAATGAATTTAAATCTTACAGTTTTGAATTGAAGACATCTTTATGCGGAAGCGTAAATACTGATCATCAACGGTTTTCCTCAGACGTGATGATGGAGACCTTAGGCGTTTTTCTTTTACTTCTCTTATTATTTTTATGGACGAAATTTTTAGTATATGAGATACGTCCAAATAAGAGAAGAGGTCTTTAAATAACTCTGAGGCAACCTTTGGGACCAGTATATTTAATAATTAGCAATCTGAATTTTTCCATCAAAAATTACTCGTGCCTTTTCATTAGTCGTGTCCTTTCGTTAGTCGTGTCATTTCATTAGTGCCCTTTCATAAGTGCCCTTTCATTAATTTCTGTAAATGAAATTGGTGCACAACAATAACATAGGCCACATAATAAATAAAAACTAACAATATGAGTTCAAAATTTTTCCTTGAGAAGGTCAAATTAGTTTAATACGAATGACGTAAAATATGGTTCTACTTCTATTGCGATCAAATTCAGATTATTGAGGTTATTGAGTCCGAAAATTGAGGATATGGTTCTACTACACCTTTAATTGCTCATGTCATTAGTGTGGCGGGTCGCTATTTCTTAGATACACACCTCCATCTCCATTCCTCGAGAGAATACAACCTCGATTTGCTGAGATTGATGATTGCGAAAGTTTGCAAATATCCAAATTTTGTTCATCAATGGATACGACTAATTAAAAAAGTACACATATTTTGTAAATTTTGGGGTCATAAAATATTGACTTAGGTAAAAGAAAAGAAAAGGAATTTTGAATTACATATCTATGGGCAGGGATGGAGATGTCAAGAATGTCACTGAGTTATGATAGTCAGAGACCTATTAACTTCATGGAGGATTAAATGTTTAATTAATGAGTGAAACAAGCAATTTTATATCAAGTTTCATTCTGTTCAACATGTCATTTCAAAATGCAGAGTGAAGGTCAAGCAGAGTGTTACTATTGGGGATCTATTTAATATGCTCCCAGAGCCTCAACTGAACCCAAGTCCAGCTATTATGCGGTGTTGGTTTCAGTTTGATGTTGTTTTTTTTTAATGTTTTTAGATGTTTGTTGTTATTTTGCTTTTTGAGTCAAGGATAGTCTGGATGTGCCTCTTTATAGTCTTTAACAATTGGCATGTATATTAGGGTTGTATTTGTATGTTTACATCTTGTACTTCTATTTATAATTTTGTTTGTAAGATGACTGTAAGAGTACTTAAAATTGATAATTTTTCTTCCACATACAAAAATTAATATTCCTACAGTTACAAATGTTGAACGTTGAAAAAGAAATAATATTCTGTACTTCAAACGTTGAAAAAGAAATGATAATTGCATTTATCACTCCTATATTTAATTTGTTTCCAGACAGATTAAGTGAATAAATTTTGTCGAAACAAATACTTAATACTTGACGGTGATTCTAGCTTACACTCAAAATTTAAAGTATATATTTATTATGTTTTAGCATATATCTAATGACTAAAAATTATATTCGAAAGATATTATTTCGTCAGTTTATTGTTAGTATAGACGATGAAAAAAATGACATCACTAAATATGCATATAATAAAAGATAATTTAAAAAAAATAAAAGATCTAAACCTAATCATGCATGGAAATGTGATACAAATTTTTATATAACAAAAATAATTTGTTTGATATTCATATTATTAATCTTTAAAGTGATTTCTTTCATTCTTTTGAAATAAACGGCTATTATTCAGAATGCAAGCTTAATTAATAGACTTTTTCTAATTTAAGATGTCATTTGGAAATGACATGTGTACGTCGTAGGGCTGTAAACGGATGCGGATATCCGGGCGGATATCCGCTTCGAATCCGCATATAATCCGTATCCGGATCTAAACGGATACGGATACAGATACTAATACCTAAACGGAGCGGATATCCGGATCATCCGAAATCCAATAAATTTTTTCGGACCCATTAATTAAAATAATTATTTTGCCTTCAAGGGAATTTGAACCCATATTATGTGAGGTGAGAGTCTAAGCAACCAAGCTACAAACTACTACACCACACTATCTTTTGTTACTGCTTCTTTATTTTGTTTATATATTATATCAATGGAATGAATCTTTTATATCTCCATCTTTCCAACATTAATATCTCCATCAACTTACAATTATTCATGTATTTTCATATTTAAATTTTATTAATTATTAATTATATCTTAAAGTTCATATAACTCAATATCCGACAATTACCGTTCTATATTCGTATTCGAATCCGTATCCGTAAATTATCCGCTCCGTATCTGTATCCGTTTAAGGCAGATATGATTTTAAATTTTGATATCCATTTACCGTATCCGTATCCGTATCCGCTCATTGAAAGACGGATACGAATTTGGTATTAGCATTATCCGCTCCGAATCCGCTCCGTTTACACCCCTAGTACGTCGGACTATATTTTAATAATTTGAAAAAGAATATTCATGTTGGACCAGCTTTCCACGTGCATGGACTACTTTGGAATCTGTAGCTCTTTGTCAAGTGACGTACGTGGCATGCACCTGATTATAAGATATTATTTCGTCAGTTTATTGTTAGTATAGACGATGAAAAAAATGACATCACTAAATATGCATATAATAAAAGATAATTTTTTTAAAAATAAAAGATCTAAACCTAATCATGGAAATGTGATACAAATTTTTATATAACAAAAATAATTTGTTTGATATTCATATTATTAATCAATAAAGTGATTTCTTTCATTCTTTTGAAATAAACGGCTATTATTCAGAATGCATGCTTAATTAATAGACTTTTTCTAATTTAAGATGTCATTTGGAAATGACATGTGTACGTCGGACTATATTTTAATAATTTGAAAAAGAATATTCATGTTGGACCAGCTTTCCACGTGCATGGACTACTTTGGAATCTGTAGCTCTTTGTCAAGTGGCGTACGTGGCATGCACCTGATTATAAGATTAAGCTAGATTGGTCCCTTGTTCAACTTTTGCATGAAAGATGCTTTCCTAACAACTAAAAGTAGCTAGTATCGGATGCAACATTACCTATACATGTAAGAAACGCTAGCATAGTTAGCTAGAAAGCTTTGCATGAACATGACAGAGATTATAAACCCATTGATCACTAACTTAGCCGAAAGCATAGTTTTTTTTTTCCCAATTTATCATACACAAAGGCTGATAGCAACCTCTCTCATTCCCCCCCTCTTCCCCTCTTCCTATAAGAAGAACATTCCATTCTGTAGTAAGTCAATGCCGGTGAATAAACATAAAATGAGTTCCTACTGCGCACTGTTTCTTCAAGCAATCCTAATGGATTGAATCCAGTAAATAATTAGCTAGTTCAACTTAATTACGCACGTAGATAACACAAATTCTAGTAGTGTGTATATTAGAGTTGTCTTTGTAATTTGTATGTTTTAAATCTTCTACTTCTGTTTATAATTGTGTTTGTAAGATGACTTTAAAAGTACTTAAAATTGATAACAACATACACAATTAATATTCTTACAGTTACAAATGTTTGAACGTTGCAAAAAGAAATAACATTCTGCACTTCATATATACATTTGCGTTGAAGAGAGAATCCTAACACCTAAGGTAACATGATATATAATTGCATTTATCACTCCTATGTATATTTTGTTCCCAGACAGATTAAGTGAATTATTTTGTCGAAACAAATACTTCATACTTGACGGTGATTCTAGCTTACATTCAAATTTTAAAGTATATATTAAGTTTTAGCATATATCTAATGACTAAAAATTATATTCGAAAGATATTATTTCGTCAGTTATTGTTAGTATATATAGACGATGGAAAAAAATGACACCACCAAATATGCATATCATAAAAGATAAAAAAATTTGGAGATAAAAAAATAAACCTAATTTTGGAAATGTGATACAAATTTTCATATAACAAAAATAATTTATTTGATATTCATATTATTAATCTTTAAAGTGATTTCTTTTATTTTTTGAAATCAACGGCAATTATTCAGAGAATCAGAATGCATGCTTAATAGATTTTTTCTAATTCATGATGTCATTTGGAATTAAATGTGTACGTCAGAATCAATACTTTAATAATTTGAAAAAGAATATATTCTTGAGGAATAACAGGAACCTATTATTCTGATCCTAGCCGTTGATATTGATTGAGATTCGCACATAAAAATATTTTTTCGTTGAAATTCACACATAAAAAAATATGAACGGTTGAGATCGAATAATAAGTTCCTGTTATTCCTCAAGAATAACAGCAGATTTATTTCCCTCATATATGGACTACTTTGGAATCACTTTAAACGTGCATGGACTACTTTGGAATCTCTAGATTTTTTTCAAGTGGCGTACGTGGCACCTGATTAGATTAAAGCTAAATTACTTCCTTAATCAGCTTTTGCATGAAAGATGCTTTCCTAACAACTAGAAAATAGTATCGGATGCAACATTACCTATACGATACCATGTAATTAAGAAGACGCCAACATAGTTAGCTAGAAAGCTTTTTTTTTTTTTTTCTTGCCAGTGAAGCCCGTAGCGTGTTAGCTAGAAATTAAGCTTTGCATGTACGTACATGACAGACTATAAACCCACTAATCACTAACTTAGCCAAAAACATAGTTTTTTCTCAATTTAGCATGCATACATAAAAGCTGATAGCAACCTCTCTCACCCCCCTCTTCCCCTCTTCCACTCAGAAAAAAAAAAAAAAAATCCTGGTAGATTGAATCCAGTAATTAATTAGCTATTTCAACTTAGTTGTTTCAGTTCACTCACTAGTTCACCTCGATGTCGGACCCTTTGGTTTTGGCACATGTAATTAGTGATGTTTTGGACCCCTTCAAACAAACAGTTTCCTTTCGAGTGTTCTATACCAATAGGGTGCTTAACGGGACTGAACTACGACCGTCGGCAGTTGTGAACCGACCAAAGATTGAGATCGGTGGTACTGACCTCCGAGTTTTCTACACACTTGTGAGTTATCTTATATGTATAAATGTGTGTTAGTGTGTATACACACCCACACTACTTATTATATAAAATGTTGACCCTTGTTCCTTTCTCAAAAAAAAAAAAATAAAGTATATAAAATGTTGTTGATATTAACAAATGAACTCAGTAAAAAATATGGTCTGCAATCGGCCGAGTCGGACTGGAATAGGTCGACGGCGAGCCGATTTTGGAGCGAGTTACGCAGTGTGTGATTTTTTAGCAAAAAATCCGGTGGAATCGAGTTGATTCGAACCAATTCAACCGTGTTTTTATTCGAATGGTATATACTGTTTTTGGTTGAGAATATGACTAATTGGTTCATAGTCAACCATGTCTGGCCGAATATCTGCTACGAGTTACTGGGTGGGCCTCACCATTTTTTTTTTTTTTGCACATATCACGCCCGTAGGCCACGCTTTCGCTATATGAAGATCCGAAATAGGAAATGAAGGAGTTTCCCAAGCGGGTGAACCCAAATCCGCCGAATCCGTTTTCACTTTTGTATCTGCCGAATTCCTTCTCTTATTTTTTCTTCTTTTAATGAGTCACGTGAACTTCTTTGAATGACTCCACGTGGGGTTTCATTGATTGCCCACCTTTTCCTAGTATATAAAGATCAAAATCAATACTTTAATATCTTGTGCGACGAATCTAAGCTCCGGAACGAACATGCATTTGTTGAGAATGAGTTAAACTCTTCTACTAATTTGTAACATGTATTTTCTTTTTTTCTTATTTTGTATTATTAAAAAAATTCTGTTTTAATTATAATACTTGTATTATTATTTGATTATTTGAATGGATTATTCATATAACTTAATTGTCCGACAATTATTCATTTGTATCTGTATTCGAATTATCCGCATTCGTAGATTATTCATATCCGTATCCGTTTAATACATATTTAGTTTTAAATTTTGATATTCGTTTACTATTTGTATTTGTATTTCCTCATTAAAATACATATACAAATTTACTATTAACATTATCCGCTCTGAATTCGCTCCTTTTACACCCCTATGTGCAGCAATACAGGGCATAAGGCCTCACCAATATACAATATCGCTATTTCTAACACACATATACCAATTAACATTTTGAAAACACTTATTAGAAAATTAACTATATTAAAGTAAAAGTATACATATAAACAATTACAATATCAATAAATTAACTGTATTCAAGTCTACGTAAATAAAAGAGACATTTCTTTAATGTCCCATTATTGCTACGACTATTACACGGAGTTTTTTATTGCAAAATAATAATAATAATAATAATAATAGTAATAAAAAAAATAATAACAACAACAACAACAACAACAACAACAATAATAAGATAAGGGCTCAAATGTCTCGTGTCTTTCATGTCTCATTGTGCCTCATATACTATATCTTTGTTTTCGAAGTCCAATATGTCGATCCGAACAGCTCAACATGATCTTCATATTAAAATAGCTTGGAGACCAACTTGTATATTTTTTGGAAATTGTTTTCTATTTTTTAAGATAGGTACAAAATTACTGTTTTTGGACCATAAAAAAACAGTGATTTTGTGCCTATCTAAAAAATAGTAACTTTTTTTTTTTTCAAAGAATATAAAATTTGATCTCCAAGTATATTTTAAGGATAGAATGTTAAGCAGTTCAGATTGACAATTTAAACTATAAAAATAAAGATATAGAATATGAGTTTTGATGAGACATTTCAACCCTCCTCTTATAATAATAATAATAATAATAATAATAATAATAATAATAATAATAATAATAATAATAATAATAATAATATTAATAATAACCATAATAGTAGTAGTAATAGTAATAGTAATAATAATAATAAAAGAAGACTTTTGCATGATATTTTTAATCGGCCAATTTTAAATACATGTTTATATTTATTATATTAGTGAATTACATTACTTTTGGAATAATGTTTTTTTCTACTTTTTTAATAGAAAGAACGACGAGCTGATCCAACCAGCTCAACATAGTTTTTGACAGTAAATAGTGGCCTGGTTGTAATGTTTGTATTATAATATATATCTTAGAGGTTTATTTGAGTGTAATCATGTGCCTTAACATAATTTTTTGACAATTTATTTTTTTTTATCGAATTTTTTTCTACTTTTTTAGTACAAAATAAGCTTCTGTCAAAAAAATTTGAGTTGCTAATCCAATTCAGCTGATCTAACCAATTCATCCGATTCTGATTCGGTTCCGATTTTGCGAACCATAAACTGAAAATATCAAAATATCCTTTTTATATGAAAATATCTTGTGCAGCACTAATTGCTCACCTAGCTACAAGTGCTACAAGTGCACGGTGTTGTTACTTTCCTTACCCTTTTTTCTTTTACTTTTGACAGGTATTGGTGGATCCAGATGCACCTAGTCCAAGTAACCCATGTCTAAGGGAGTACTTCCATTGGTGAGCTCAATATATAATCTCATTTCTTACTTTTGTCGAATTTACTGGCATTGACAACAATATTAATTAGCGTACTTGCTGGCATGGGATCATGTACATAATTAATTTCTGAGATTGATATAATAATATTGGTCTTTATATACACAGGAATGCATGTGAGTGTATCATTTTGTATATTACATTACATTTATATATTAAATGTGAAATAAATAATGTTGAACAGTGCACACAACATTAATGTTTCATGTAATGGAAAATATTTTGCTCGTTTTAATTTGATTACTTTGTATAGACACATTAAGGGGGAGAGACCATGAACATAATTATTTTCATTTTTTTTAATCTTTTATCATAGGATGGTGACTGACATCCCTGGAAGCACAGATGTCTCCTTTGGTATGTCAAATATTTTCATCATTTTGCATTTATAAAATTCTATTATTTTATGATTTGCTTTAATATTTTTAGAAGCACGAGAAACACGTCTATTACAGTTGGTTTCATGTGAAAATATAGGTTTGAAACCTAGCATAGCTAACCCGGCCGGAAGCACAAAATGTTGGGCAGGTCAAACAATTACACATTTCATCTAAAGATCAAATAATTGCACTTCATTCAGAAGTCAAACACTTACATCCCGAAGAAACAGAAACAATTTTCCACCATAATCTTATGAACCGTCCTATGCAAAGTTGTGAGGGGAAATCGAACTCTTGACCTTTGGGTAACTAACAGTCTTAGTATTTTTTTTCCTAACCAACTGTGCTACCTCTATTTTCAAATCAAGTGCGTTTCTTAATACCTAATTCCATGAAAGTTCTCATTTGATAAGTCGATCCCTTTAGAGATCACCAACCGTCTTCACGAGCACGAAACTTGTGATCTAATGACAAAAAATCCTTCTTGTAGTGTAGTCGCGAGAATAAGTATTAGTTCCAAGACTTCAAGACTAGCCTTTGAAAAATCGTCTCCAAATTTCTTATTGATCTCTCTTATCTCTCTCTTTGATGGTGAAGGAAGAAAAAACCACATATCTATATGCTCTATTACCGATCCTCTCAAATTCTGTGTTGTTAGCTATGATGTTTTGGGCCTTGGTGACCAATTCGTGTAAATAAGGAAACAAAATTCAGACAACGCTCCTACGAACTGTTGAAATTTTGTGCGTCCCGTAGGACCATCCAGACTCTTGAGAACTGACATATACAAAACCTCCAGAGTGTTGTGCGCACAACTCTCTGGAATTTGTCTGACTCATTCTGTGATTTCCAAAGTGACCAATAGTGCGGCCTGCACAACTTCATGGAACTCGTCTGATCTACTCTTGTATATTCTATAAAATGATTTTTCTTAATATATTGCAAATTTTACAATCAGTCCATAAATGATTTGTTTATTGACAAACCTGTGGGAAGTTCTCGTAAAAATTAACAAACCTGTTTATTTATTGACACTCAACATTATAAAACTATTATAACATGATAATAGACTTGCACCTTAGTATTTATTAACTTGTAAATTTTTTGTAATGATGTTTAAAAATAAAGTTTAAACAGAAAAATTTAAGTACTTCCCTGGGTGCATTAATTAGGCATCTTTTCGTACGACTGCGACAATAAAACAGCAGATTACGCCGAGGTTTATATATGCTATTAAAACTTCAAAAAGTAATCTACCACTCAAAAGGGAAAATGGCATGTTGATCATTCATTGTGAGATGTTTTATTGCACCAATATAACACTTCATAATACCCAAATAAGATCTTCAAGAGGATTTTTTGGGTGCTTTTATTTACTAAATGTAACTAAAATGCAGGACAAGAGGTGATATTCTATGAGAGCCCGGAACCAAGATCTGGAATCCATCGCATGGTTTTCGTGCTGTACCGTCAGCTCGGTCGGGCAACGGTATTCCCGCCTGACATGCGCCAAAACTTCAACTGCCGGAGTTTTGCAAAGCAGTACCACCTCGATACTGTTGCTGCCGTGTACTTCAACTGCCAGAGGGAGGCTGGCTCCGGTGGCAGATTGAGGCCAAACAATTAGACGCTTAATTAATTGGCTATAACTGCATAAGCACAGTTTATGCTTATCTATGTTTAGTTAATGACTGATTGTACACCTAAAAAGTCAGAGGATTGGTTCGCCAGAACTGCAAGATTCTCTGATTCTATTGCCACAGACTTCTTCTCTGCTTTAGGGTTAAGTTGAAAAACGCAGTGATACCTGCCTTTACTACCTCAAGTAGATATATATCCACCCCATGAGGCCATGATTTATGAGCTGCATTCAGTAAACCAGTTAATTCGCATATTTGCTACTAGTGTTCTTTATTTGCTTTATGTTTCGTAATTAAATTGTTTC
This sequence comes from Carex littledalei, assembly GCA_011114355.1. Classification (NCBI taxonomy): domain Eukaryota; kingdom Viridiplantae; phylum Streptophyta; class Magnoliopsida; order Poales; family Cyperaceae; genus Carex; species Carex littledalei. The sequence goes on from CM022081.1 coordinate 10,696,188, forward strand.
TCCGTTTTTATTTCTTATTTATAATTAGCAATCCTCATAAGGCTATATTTGTATATTTTCAAATTCAGTATCTTCCATTTTAGATTGTATTTGTGCTTTATAAGAACTCTGGGGTACAAGAAAATTTCTCTCTTTTCCCGAAAATTGTGTCGTCTCCTTTTTCTTTCGCTAAAAATTTAACAGCTCGTAACAGATGGGGTGGAAAGGTGAACGATTGATGCATGTCCTAACGCCAAAATTAGTTTTATCTTTTTTTTTTTTTATTGTTTTGAAAATACGTAACACCAAAATTATTCCAACAAGTTGTGTAGACAGTTGACTTTTAATTCTCATCTAAGTCCCTATCCTAAGAGTAATCTGGTCAATTACTCCATTGTCAGAGTAGTTGCCATTTTACTTTATTATTTTCTTTTTATGACCTTCTATGTTTAAATAATTAGCAATGTATGCTTCATGCCGGTCTATTAATAACAGAAAATTTTGAAGTGACAATTTTCTAAAAAAAAAAAACCAATAAACCACGAAATCTGAGTATTTTCAGATTTACCACGGCTGCAGAACACCAGTGCGGCCTCAAATATTGGAGACCTCACATGCATTTTGCGGCTCCAGCCAGGGGTCCGCATCGGTGTTCTGTGGCCCCATTTTTTATTTTTTTTTGTTTAATAAAAAATGAGATTTTGCATTGGCATTTGTGCCCCATCTCAGATATCTCAAAGTTTGACTATGCCCCATTTTTCAAACCAATTGAAATTCGCTGGACCCACAGATATCTCAAAGTTTGATTAAACAAAAAAAAGGAAATATCTGGGGCCGCAGAACACCGGTGTGAACCGCCTAGCTGGGGCCTAGAATGCCTATGCGGTCTCTAGTATTTGGGGCCGCATCGGTGTTCTGTGGCCGTGGTAGATCTGAAAATACTCAGATTTTGTGGTTTTTTTTTTTTTTTTTTCAGATTATGCTATATTTTAAAATTTTGGTATTAATAATTAGTGTGGGACAGAGCCGAAATTTTTGAAGTTAGCATCCAAAAAAAATAATAAACCAAAAAACCACGGTTTTTGGGCAATTTTAAATCTACCACGGCCGCACCGGTGTTCTGCGGCCCCATTTACTGGGGACTGCAGAATGCCGATGCGGACCCTGAAAAGGGGCCGCATAATGCCGGAGCAGTCCCTGAGTCCGCATAATGCCGGTGCGGCCCCCAGCCTATATAAGGGGTCGCTGGTTTATTTTTTGTATCAATTCAAAGAAGTTTCAATCCCTTTAACCTCGGGTTTCTGTATAAAAATACTAATTACCTAATTTTTTTTTTCTATAAATGGAATTGACCTAATTTTTTAATTAAATGCAGGGTTTGGATGCGGTTACGCACTAGTGGAAAATCGTCTATCAGGAACGGTCAAAAATTGCCTATCAGGAACGGAATGGAGGCGATACTGACCCAGGCGATACTGATAGTACCACTAATCAGGATCGGTCAAATAGCCGATACTGATTCCATAATCAGGAACGGTCGTTTATAATAGCCGATACTGATGTTGACAATCAGGAACGGTCGTTTGTTATTAACCGATACTGATGTTGATAATCAGGAACGACCTTTAAGAACAACCGATACTGATTTTAATCATCAGGAACGGCCTTTTAATAAACGACCGTTCCTGTTTTTTTTTTTTTGCTGCTGGCCTATATGAAACAAGCAACAATATGCGACATATGAAATGGAACAAAATAACACATCCTAAATTATTACAAAATAATACATACTTAAAATTAAACAAGTTCAAGTTCACCAAATTACAATAATCCTAAATTATTACAAAATAACATATCCTAAATTTGTTTTACTTTTTTCCACTAACATATCCTACAAAATTAAACAAGTTCAAGGGTATACAAGGGCATACAATATATTCCCCAAATCTAGTATGGTAACACAACCTAAATGAAATTCTGAACTCGGGCAAGGAAGTTCTTTTACCTTGTCTCTATTCGCCATGCTTATTATGAGCACAACTTGATTTGCACTAGAACCTGAAGAAAGAACACGACAGTAGAGAATGTAGTTATCTCTATCAAAATTGAAGCAAACAAAATATATGTATGCATGTACCTTTTGGTACAGCTCCTCTTGCCAATCATCATGGAAGGCAATGACAACGACATTCCTTAGCAGAAACAAAATGGAAGGCTATAAAATGCTATTTTTAAGAGTTATAACACATAACTTAATTATGACTTCATATTTCAAAACCACATGCTGAAAACAACGTTATATTTTATTTTCAGAAAATATGAATTTGCCTCATGTGCATATTATGTATATAAATCATGTCGCATTTCTTTGCAAAATCATGTCGCATTTCAGATTCTAAAATTATTCTAGAAATATATGCTCATGCATCCATTTAATTAACCTAAGAAATACCATGCATATTTACACTATAGGTTGACTTAACCTAAGAAATATATGCTCATGCATCCATTTAATTAACCTAAACAATACCATGCATATTGACTTAACCTAAGAAACATATGCTCATGCATCCATTTAACCTAAGAAATATAACCTTGATGTAATGTGTCTCCAAAGCAACATGAGCTCTTTCTTCTGGAGACTTTGCTCGTAAGAAGCGATATGCAAGAGACATCATTTGACGATTCAACTGCATTAACACAAATATACTTAGTTTAGAAAAATTTCACTGCGGAAGCAGTTGCAAGCAAATTGAGCAATCTTAAAGTATCTCGTCCATGCAGAAATTAAAACAAATTTGTTGAGCCTTAATCCAGCAATTTTGAACTTGAATTCAACAATTTTAGGACATGATGAGAAATATAACAACTAGAAAAAGAAAAAACCTGTAACCTTTGGAAAGCATTCAAAGCCACCACTAGTAGCATTGAACAAAGCTAAGGAGCATAATCTTTCTGGTGCCAATGCTGCCAGTTTGCAAGCTATCATGGAACCTGAATTTTTAAAAGAAAAAAAAATGAGAACCATAAATTATATTCAACCTAATTTAATTTGGAATAGAAAAAAGAAGAGAAAAAAAAATTCGGGTCGGGCCAGATCTAGGGAAGCATTCAAAACCTAATTTTAATTTGGAATTCCCAAATTGGGTCTGGCTATGAATAACAAAAATAAAAAAATTGTAACTAAGTTTTTCAATCTCTGATTTGAGAGGGTAAAAATGAGAGAAAAAGTTGTGCTTCCCTAGATCTAGTGTCGCGAAGCTACTTCTCCCTCCGGTGCTCGGGTCGTGCAACGCGCCTGGTGTCTCGAGAGGGAAGGGTCGAGGTGCGACGCGCCTGGTGTCGCGAGAGTGAGGGATCGAGGTGTAACGCATCTACTGGAGCCTTAAAATCTCAGAGTGAGCACGAGAGAGAGAGAGAGAGACAGAGAGACAGAGAGGAACCCTAATGGTGAGCGGCGTGCTTATCTTCCGGGCTCTTTGAGCGATGGCGTCCCAAGACGCACACCTTTCATCTCCCCCATGCTGAGATGACAGTCACCTTATAGGACGTTAGCTGTCTGTGGGGTATGACTATTACTGGGGAGCCGGTGATGGGCATCGAGTATGGGGACTTTCGTCCATTGTGCCTGGAGTTGTTAGGGTACTCGCACTCGGAGCTCCAGAAAGAGAAGAAGAAAGGTGAGAAGGTTGTGATCTCGCCTAGTACCATCAGCTTGTCAAAATTGAGGGTGAAATTCAAGGACTATTCAGACTATCCAGAGCAGGTATGTAAGTTGTACCTTATTTAATTTAAATAATATCAGATTTACTTGTAAACAATAGTGGTTGTTGACCGGTAAATGCGTGCGTATATTCTGGAGATTATCACTTGTCGGTTGTTTCTGGATTCACACGGAGATCAGGTGCGGCTGTGTTACCTTGAGCTTCTGCGCGATTTGCCCATTGCGGGCAGGTACAATTGGGGTGGTGCCACGCTGGCATGCTTATATAGGTAATTAGATATTCTTATAATTTTTTTATTTTTTCATTGTTCTATATTTCAGTATAAGTAGCACTAACAATGTAAATTGTGCATGGCTCTTAACAATGCTTGTCTGAAGAAGAACATGACCTTTATTGGACCATGCATGTTACTACATCATTGGTCCTTGATTGGGCCAAAACATATAGCGAAAATTCATATTTTTTTATTGAGAAAAAACCATTTTTCTGCTGAGTATGTAACTCATATATCATTCCATACCGCATGCGGGGTATACTCAGCCTTGTACGGCATCCAACCAGACCAACCTTTCTGAAAAATGTAGAAAGTGTCATGTGAGGAAGCCGCATGCGACATACCATACCTGTATGCGGCATAGGTAGAATTATATTGGGGTAAAAACTTGGAAAATTTTGGCTAAGTTTTCTTGTCGCATCAGACGCCACACTTAATGCCGCATAAAGGCTATTTTTGGACGATTTCCTATTTTTGGATTGCAGAAAAAATTATTTTGGCTGTTTGAAAATAGGAAGGAGATCATGGGCTACGCCACTACTCTATCCTCGCCACCACTTTTCTCATTTACTACCTCTCTATAAGAAGGGCATCCAAGCCTTTCTTCCCTCACAAAATTTTCTAAATCTTTTCAATCCTTTCTTCTTCTTTAGCAGCTTTTGTTTTTCAGCCAACAATTTCTTCTAAGTCCAGGCCGCACGCCTCCAAGGACGCAAGCCTAAGCTGCAGGGCAGACAGAAGCCGAATTTACACAAGTTGAAGATCAATCTCAGCGTCTATGCCATAACTTGCCGGGACAGTGAACCAACCTCCTCATGCAGAAGAGATAGCAAGATCAACACTAACACGTCACGGCCGTTGAAAGACTTCACCCTTCTACAAAATCTGAGGGATCAAAGTAGCGTCATAATGCCCGAGTAGAGGCAAATTATTTCGACATTAAAAGCACCTATGTTAATTAACTTGGTGACTAGGAGTATTTTTAAAGGAAAATCAGACGAGAACCTCAGATCCACCTCAACAAGTTCAAGAATGCTTGCAACGCGATCAATCCCATTCTCCCTAGAAAAACGATCGCAATCATGACTTGAATCATTGGAGACCGGCTTAATCACGAACCAGGCTCAAATGACAAAAGCCTTCCTCGCTAAGCACTGTTTCTTCAAGCAATCATATAGATTGAATCCAGTAATTAATTAGCTAGTTCAACTTAGTTGTTTCAGTTCACTCACTAGTTCGCTGCAATGTCGGATACGCTTTGGTTTTGGCACATGTAATTAGGGATGTGTTGGACCCCTTCAGACAAACAGTTTCCTTTCGAGTGTTCTATATATACCAACTGGTTGATGCTTAACGGGGCTGAACTACGACCGTCGGCAGTTGTGAACCGACCGAAGATTGAGATCGGTGCTACTGACCTCCGAGTTTTCTACACACTTGTGAGTTATCTTATATGTATACATGTGTGTATACTGTATACACACCCACACTACTTATTAAGTATATGAAAAGTTGTTGATATTAAAAAAGGAACTCAGTGAAATTGTCCTTTCCAAATGAAAATATCTTGTGCAGCACCAATTTGCTCACCTAGCTACAAGTGCACGGTGTTGTTACTTTCCTTACCCTTTTTGTTTTACTTTGAAAGGTATTGGTGGATCCAGATGCACCTAGTCCAAGTAACCCAAATCTAAGGGAGTACTTGCATTGGTGAGCTCAATATATAATCTCATTTCTAACTTTTGTTGAATTTACTGGCATTGACAATATTAGTGTACTTGCTAGAATCATGTATGAAATTAATTTCTGAGATTGATATTTGTCACGCGCCTGACTCCCGGTCGGGCGTGCGATGACAGAATGACATTTCATTATTCGTTCGATATAAAAAAAAAAATGACTCCCGGTCAGTCTATATCGTAAAAAAAAAAAAAATAAAGTCAGCTACAAATTTCAATACGAGATTATTTAACGACATGCTTCCATATATAACTGGTTTATTCAATATAACAACAACACAAAAATAATTGGATTAACCACACAAATATATCAGATTAAGTATGCATATTTAACTGGCTGAGTCTACGCTTTCTGAGCTTTCAGATGCTACTAAACTCAAACAATTGTCCTAGAAACAACTTCAGATTCCTAAATCCAATATCCCGTTAAATATACCCTCATAATCTAACATCCAAATAAAAATACAATATCCGTTATTCAAACATAAAATAACAAAAACACATATTATAGAAAAGTCCGGTTATCTGATATTAAGATTTCAGAAACTCAAATCATACTGCAATTAACTGTTCAGAATCATCAGCAACGTAGACTTGAAATTTCAATCAGACATATTACAAAGTTTTTCTTTTATTTTTCTATTTTTCCCCCTTTCTTTCTGTTCGGATCAATTAAATGGAATAGGGTAAAAACATTAGTGGAGTGGTCGGAGGAAGTGGAGAGAGTCAAGGCAGGGGGGCCATGGGCATATTTTTCTTTTTAGTTAGCAATTTTATTACAACTATTTGATAAATTTTCTGTTATAAAAAAATAAGTATAAAGATTTACAATTTAAATTAAAAAATATTATATGTAATGTTACAAGTTCAAAAATTAATTTTTATAATGATTATCAAAATTACGGGATGTCACAATTTAATATTGGTCTTTATATATACAGGCATGCATGTGAGTGTATCATTTTGTATATAAACATTATATTTATTTATTAAATGTGAAATAAATGATGTTGAACAGTGTATACAACAATAATGTGTTTCATGTAATGGAAAATATTTAGCTCGTTTTAATTTGGTTACATTGTAAGTTTGTATAGACACATTAAGGGGAGAGAGACCATGGACATAATTATTTTCATTTTTTTAATCTTTTTATCAATGGATGGTGACTGACAACCCTGGAAGCACAGATGTCTCATTTGGTATGTCAAATCTTTTCATCATTTTGCATTTATAAAATTTTATTATTTTATGATTTGCTTTAATATTCTTAGAAGCACGAGAAACACGTCTATTACAGTTGGTTAAGCATTGCTCTTCATGTGAAAATATAGGTTTGAAACCTAGTTAATCGCGGAAGCACAAAAAATACAAGTGTTGAGTTAATCACGCCGGAAGTACGCATAAAACAAACCCTGTTTATTTATTAACACTCAACATTATAAAATTTTTATAATATGATAACAGACTTGCACCTGATTATTTATTAACTTGTCAATTTTATTGTAATGATGTTTATAAATAAGTTTAACATGAAAATTTAAGTACTTCCCTGGGTGCATTAATTAGGCATCTTTTCGTGCTACTGCGACAATAAAATATCAGATTACGCGAGGTTTATATATACTATTAAAAGCTTTTTTTTTTTTTTTGAGTAAGAATAGGAGTCATCACTAGTACAAAAAACCTCTTCACCGACTCTCAACCACCGACTGTTTTAATATGTAACAGTCGGTGTAGAGACTGCTTGGTAAAATCGTAAATAAGAAGTTCTCAACACAGGCTGTTCAATTAAAAATAACCGTCAGTGAACCAACACCGACTGTTCTTTAAAAAAACAGTCGGTGTTGCTCAAACCTACACCGACTGTTTTTTTGAAACAACAGTCGGTGTTGAGAAGCTACCAACACCGACGGTTTTTATACAAAAACAGTCGGTGTTGCTCCACCCTACACCGACTGTTTTTGTTAAAAAACAGTCGGTGTTGAGCAGTAACCAACACCGACTGTTTTTGTATAAAAACCGTCGGTGTTGCTCCCTGTTGTGTGTCATAAAAAACCTAGGTTAACGTCGGGTCTACTGGAACCGTCGGTGATATTTGTTTCCTCTTTATGTTCTGAACAACTTTCCTTTTCCCAGTGTCTCTTTCTATCGACCGCTTGTAATTTTCATTTCGCTCTTCAGAGAGGTTCGTGGATGGGGAGATCTGAACTATCGCCGTGGAAATTGTTCTATTCAGGTAGCTTCGTGTAACTATTTCTCTCTTCTAACTATTTCAGATTTCCCTTCTAACTATTTTTTTCGCCGTGGAAGTACGTACTTCATTTCCCTTCTAACTTTTTAAGAATTATTCTATTCAGGTTGCTTCGTGCAAAATCTTTCAGGAGAGCTGCTGTTAGTTTAGTGATCAGGCACACAATACCGCAATTGATAAGGCCAGGTATGCTGCCTCCTTGGATTGCTGTCTGAAAAACTAAACCCTAAATCAGCATCGATCTAGCTAGAATTGTTTTGTTAAGAAACTTAAATTGGCGCTTATATAGCGACTTCATCTTAATTGATTTAGTTCTCTGATATCTCTGATCAGTTCCAATTCATGTAAACCATTCAAACCATTTTGTTTAATTCTTTTTTCTCCTAATAGAAGTTTTTAATTGGACCAACCATTAATTTTTCTGTTAATGGTATTCAATTTAATTTTCAATTATAGTACAAATTCGTTATGAGGAGAAATAGGAATTTCTTGCCACCACTTGCTCATTCAACATCTAAGTTCTGAATTTTTAACCATTCAAGATCAAATCTAAATTGAGAAAAAAAATCCTCTTTTTTCCTAATCTGAATGAGCAATGCGCAATGGCCAAATGCAAAAGAACTCAATAAAGAGATTTAGCTATTTGGATATCTATTTTCCCAATATAATGTAAAGAATAATTATACTTTGGTTCATGCATGCATTTATATTACTACAACATATGCTCCTTTTTATACTAATGATAATGAATAAAAAAAGTTGTTGTTTTGTTAATGCGATTTTTCTTATGCCTTTGGAGATCAATGGGGTATGCTAATTTTTTCATGTCTAAGGGTATTTTGGTGCTTATGTTGGGTTCTACAAGAAGTCACTTTATTCTCGAAGTTACAATTGCTTGCTTTAGTTTGAATTATGTCTTTAAAATTTAAAATTTGTAATTTGCAAATTGTAGCGCTGCTTATAAGGGATTTGGAGATTGTACGCCTTGTTTTATTTCTGGATGCTCAAAGGAGATTGTACTACTTCAAAAGAGAAGGTAAATTTAATTAAATTTGTTAATGGGTTAGATTAATGGCTTTATGTTGATTGGTATTTTCTAATTTCAACCCAATTATATATGGAATAGTTTGTAGCTTAGTATTATTGTATTGTGCGATCTATCCAATTTGCCTTGAACATTTAGTATGCCTTTTAGGTCGATGCCCGTTCAAAATTAATCCAATAGGGATTAATTTTGAATAGTTCCCTGTTGGGACTGCTCTTTGAATGTTTTGTCTCATTTAGGATGTGAACACATGTCAGCGGATTTGGTATTTAAGAAAAATTCAGTAGCATTTCTTCTTGTTCCCACGAGTACGTATTGGATTTCATTTCCAAACGGATGTGATTTTTACGCGTACTTGGGGAACAAAGGGGAAATGCTGCCGAATTTTTCTTAAATACCAAATCATGCTGACATGTGCTCACTACTGAGACAAAGCATTCAAAGAGTGGGTTAGGATTGTGCACCGGCCCTATGTAAGCCCCAAATTGTAATTTTAAGAGCCATTGACCTCTTACCTAATTATTTTTATAATTACAGATGGATCGAGATTGGATGTATGGAGCTCGTAATACCATTGAGTATTTAGACGGTGTGAAAAGTTTCATAAAATTTGCTGAGCAACACATGAAGACAAAGGGCGATGACACGATTCCGTGTCCTTGTAAAGATTGTTTGAACTTGAAGAGGTTTCGCACTATAGAAACGGTGAAGAACCATTTGATTCGTCGTGGTTTTAAAGAGCGATATACACGTTGGATCAGGCATGGAGAGAGTTATGGAGAAACAAGCACCGCTGCTAATACTGAGATTGGCCAGGAGGATGAGGATGCCAGTGTTGATAGTGATCAGAAAATGGATGTGAATTATAATTTTAACCCGAATGACAATATTAGGAGAAATGTTTAGTGATGATGAAAATGACATTGATGTACAAGAGTTGTATGCTGAATCTGAAAAACCTTTGTTTCCTGGTTGTGAAAATTTTACAAAAATGCATGCTGTGTTAAAATTGTATAATTTAAAGGCAAGTAACAATTGGAGTGATAAAAGTTTTACCGCCTTATTAAAACTCTTAGGAGATATGCTCCCAGATGAGAACGAGTTACCAAGATCATGTTATCAAGCCAAAAAATTATTGTGTCCTATGGGTCTAGATGTAGAAAAAATACATGCATGTCCGAACGATTGCATATTGTATCGGAACGAGTACGAGAAATGTGAAGTTTGTCCTATATGTGGTGAATCTCGTTATAAAAGAAAAGGTCAAACTGACGGTAATGATGATACATATAGAAAAGGACCTCCAGCAAAAGTGATATGGTATTTCCCCGTGATACCGAGATTCAAGCGTTTGTTCAAAAATCCTAAAGATGCGCAGTTGTTGCGTTGGCATGCCGATGTCCGGAAAACAGATGGAAAACTCAGACACCCTGCTGACTCGCCTCAGTGGAGAAATATTGACAGAAGGTTCAAAAAACATTTTGGTGATGAACCAAGAAACCTAAGGCTTGGTTTCAGTTCAGATGGAGTGAACCCGTTTGGTAACATGAGCAGTCAGCATAGCACATGGCCGGTTTTATTGTGTATTTATAACCTTCCTCCCTGGTTAACTATGAAACGCAAGTACATTATGATGTCGTTACTAATTTCAGGTCCAAAACAACCCGGAAACGACATTGATGTGTATTTAGCACCATTGATTGAGGACTTGAAAAAATTATGGTGCGATGGAGTGCAAGTGTGGGATGCATACAGTAAGGAAAATTTCAAATTGCGAGCAATGATATTTTGCACAATAAATGATTTTCCGGCATATGGTAATTTGTCGGGTTATAGTAACAAGGGGAGGAGAGCTTGCCCTGTTTGTGAAGATGATACGGTTGATATTCGGTTACAAAATTGCAGAAAAACAGTGTACATGGGTCACCGTAGGTTTCTTCCTGTTAATCATTCAAATACGGTTGCCCTATTTATTAACCTATTCCGCAGCAACCCAGATTTGGCAGGAATCATTCAAATAGTTCTTTCAAATAGTTGATTTGTTTAAGAAAACAGGAATTTTTAAAATAAAAAACTGCTTCATGAGGAGTGATCAGAAATAGCAAATCAATATAATCAAATATAAATTTTTTTTCCTAATAAATATAAAAACTGCTTCACGTTCCTATGTACCAGCAGCTGAAAAGGGTATTAAAAGGGTGTTATTTAACAAGTTATTATTTTGTTCTAGTGTATAGACCAAGATGCTTCAATGCCCGAGACGGCATCTAATGAAGCGGCGAAATCCATGCATCGTAAGGCGCTTATTCCAAATAAATTGTTAGCGAGGGTGGGACCTGAGTTCAAAGCCATAAATGAGAGGGTGATGAGAGAACCGCATGATAAAACTGAGTTCATCTTGGAAATTAAGGAGGGTGTGTTGCTTCCTCAGTCGACGCTAATCAACATAGGTTTTAATGACTTGACGGATCTAGCGAAGCAAGACATGCTTGATGTTTCAATAATATCCATCTGGGTTATGTAAGTTTGTTTCAATACTTTCATAGGAGCTTGTTTCATGATTTCCAAATTCTCGGTTGTGTCAGATCAGCTGACACCAGTCTCACAGGTATTTAATGGAGTGTACCTATAGAAGTTGGATTTAGTTGATTGTACAATGAGCTCATCTCCCCTTTTAGAATACCAAGCTCCTTTAATCCTTTTCTCAGCATTTTAACCTGAATATGATACCTGTGTTTAAGGTATTTGATCTCATTTCAAGTACTCTTTATGTCCATTTCAATATCAGGTAGACCAGGATCACAAAAGGAAATAGTTGGTTTGCATTTTTATTTTTTTTGCTTAACTGGAGCTATGGAAAAAAAAAAACTCAGAGCATGTGGTTAAATGTGGACCCAAAATCATTCTGTAAACAAAAAATCAGTTTGTAAATGTTGAAAAGAGATATAAAAATGGAAACCGAGTAGTCTTCCATTCCATGCACATATGTCAATTTTTAATTTGTCTCATTCACCTCTTCCATTTGTGAAGTTTCCAAAAGCTTAAAATGAATTATTGTTGCATTGTCCTTGTGAATATTTAATTGCTCTGTTAAATTCCTATCCAGTACACATAGTTGTACCAACAAATCTGGCACAAAATTTTGGTACAGTGGTGTATAGTGTGGTTCCCTAAAGGCTGTTCTGTTTGCAAATTGCACGAGTTTTCCAATTTTAGAATATTTAGCCTCAAATTCAACCAAAAGTTCTCAAGTTAAACAGATGTGAATTTTTTGATTCCATCATTAAGTGAGTTTGTTTAACTTTATATGTGTACTGATGTTTTTTACAATTAACTCATTTCAACATTTACGTAATGATTTCCAGATGTTTAAAGAGGCTTGTCACCGATCTAGGTCGCGAGGCTGACGTCGGTTTTTTGGACCCTAGTAGAATATCTTCATCACTTTTTAATTCTGGTTCAAAGGAGGCCGCTTCAAGCTACTTGCTCGAGTCATTGAATAAGATGCAGGATAAGAAATTTATCCTTGGACCATACTTTCAGAGGTTAATTGTTGTTTTTATTTGAGTAATTTATATACTTTTAACGATATATGTAAATTGATTCTTACCATGTATGATTGTAGTAAACACTGGGCGCTTTTCATTTTTGTCATGCGTGAGAATATGGTCTATGTTATTGATTCTCTAGAGCTAAAGGAACCAAGTTACGATATCACGTTGCCATTTAAAGAGTGAGCAATACCATTTGTTGGTAATTACTAATTTTATTTACTTACAATCAACGTACTATTTGTTGGTAATTACTAATTAATTCGACATTCAAAAAATTTCAGCATTTTTAAATCTTATGTGGAGGCCGGAGGAGTGCACAAGGAGGGATCAACGGAATGTGTGTGGAAATACATCAAGGTGTGAACTTGTACACTTGAGTTTTAATTAGATACTTCATTTTTTCCAATTCTTTTACAACACTAATATTTGAATAGTTCATTCTATACCCTCTATTTATTGTTAACTAGAGAAGAAGCCTCTGGAATATTATTGGAACCTTTTCTTTGTTAGTTAATGCAACAGTACCACCTGGCCACTTATGTCTATCTAATCAAAATCTAATAATCATTTCATCTCCTAACTTCTCTTGTTAGTATGAATACTTTTGTACAGACCAAAATGGGGATAATTTTGGACGCTATCCAATTGAGTAGTAAGCCCAAAAGAGAATTAATCATGTAAAGCTAGCATAGAAACTTGCAAACTCATTATATATGTATACATATATAAGCCAACACTTAGAAAGGTCCATAAGAATAGAATTGAATTTATTGTTTGAAGTGCTTCCAAAAGAGGAACACTTAGAAACTCATTACCTCTTTAAAACTGATAATTTAAAACAAAAATCTGTATTAAAAAAATTTATTCCAGTTTTACCCTCTTCATTGACCATATGAGTACCAGCCTTCTCCTGAACCTATATATAGTTCCTTGGAATTATGGTACCAGCCTTTTGGAAGGTAGGTATGCCATCTTCAAACACTTCCATTTTGTGAGACCTACCTCCTGCATATGTAACTCCATTTCTTGAGTAGTACCAACTTTCTGTTCTTATTGATTTTAATTATTGATTTTACTTAAATGGAACATTTCAGAGCCCTAGGCAACAAGGCAACAAGGTGTGTGGATTTTACGTTATGAAACACATGCAAGATCTAGTCACTACGCAATTTGACGTTTTTCCGAATGTATGTATTTTATAATTGAACTTGATTCATTTTTCATTTAGCTTGAATAAAATTAACTTCTCAATTTGTATTCATGCAGTGTGATTTACCGACACAAAGATATACGCCGACGCAACTTCATGCAATAACACGACAATGGTCTGCATTTTTCTTGGACAATTTCTAAACTATTAATAAGAAATGCATTGTTGTTATGTTCATATGCATATTTTGTTAATGGGTTTTTTGTATATTTTGTTATAGTGTATTTTTTTGTGAATGAAATATGAGTTATGTTGTTTAAAGAAAATTGTGCTGTCTTTTGTTTGTGTTGCTCAAATTATTTGCATGATTATTCTAATTAATGTTAACGAATGCTAAATAGAAATATATGGCTAGCAAAAATATGGAGGCTAGCCCCGATACAAACAGAACCATGCCAAAATTTAGTGTCAACACCGACTGTTTTTCAGAATTAAATCAACGGCTTTTTATAGAAAACAGTGGTGCTGGGGCTAACACCGACTGTTTTTTATAGAGAACAGTCGGCATAGGTGTCAACACCGACGGTTTTAAATAAAAATCAGTGGGGGTCAACACCGACGGTTTTTAATAAAAAACAGTCGGTGTAGGTGGGTCAACACCGACGGTTTCTAATAAAAAACAGTCGGTGTAGATCGTCAACACCGACTGTTTCTTATTAAAAACCGTCGGTGTAGGTGGGTAACACCGACTGTTATTGTAACAGTCAGTGTTAGCTGTCTACACCGACTGTTATTCAACCGTCAGTAAAGATTTATCTATACCGGTGCCGCCATCACTGACGCCTCAATAACAGTCAGTATAGGGGTTTTTTAACAGTCGGTGAAAGGGTTTTTTGTACTAGTGCATGTTTCTATTTTATTAATGGCAATTGGTTACATTGTTTGTTGAGGGTTTTGAGAAATAACCCTCTGATGGATATACATGTGATTGCGAAAAGAAAAGAAACAAAAGGAAAATTAAAAGTTTAAAGAGAAAAGAAAAAAGAAAAAAGTCAAAACAGCCTAGAACATAACAGAAACAGGATGATCTTCTTAATTTTTTTTTTGAAGGCAAAGCCCATTCCATTGATAGGAAAGTTTAATTACAATATCCAAAAGAGAAGCAGTTTGTGTGATACCCGCATTAAGGTATCCATTGTCAGCATGCAAGCTGAAGTTAAACAAAAAAGCAAGTTATTTAACCAAATTTGGGCTACTGCAAGCCGCCAAAAGTAATCTAAGTTGGTAAGTACTAAGCCACACAACATAGAGCTAAGGTAAGAAACTAAGTACAAAATTGGATCATAGTGATACTTCATGGATGTGAAGGGGACTCTGGAGGTTGGTACACCACCATCTCCATATCCAGTGGCATGTAATGGGCTAAAGGAATAGCATCCTCCATCACTGGCATCCATTCTGCAATAGCTGTCTGAACTCCTGTTTTGATAGAACCTGCCCAATAGGAGAGTAATGATTTAATTTGTAATATCAAATTTCTAGCTGAACTAATCCTACAATGGTTAAAGCAGATAGCATTCCTATGTTTCCAAAGAGTCCAACATACAGCACTAAGCACTACTAAGAACCCTATTTTATCTGTTGGAGGTAAAGCCATTGCAAATTTAACAATATCTAAAAACTGTGACCATGTATACATATATTGTTGGCTCTTCCCAAGCTAGAACCAAACTTGTTGGGCTAAGGAGCATTTTAAAAATAAGTGGGTAATAGTTTCCACCTGAGCACAGCAGTAACAAGCTGGATCACCTACCCATCCTCTAGTAACCAGATTGTCCTTGGTGAGAATAGAATTATGACTTGTTAACCACATAAAAACCCTAATTTTTGTAGGGACTGGTAAACTCCACCATATTAATTCTGGTTCCAAAGGTAAAGATCTCCTAAAATTCAAAAATGTGTAAAGAGATTTAGTGGTGAACTTCCCTGAATGGTCCCATCTCCATATGAGTTCATCTTGAGCTGAAGTGAAGGAGGATGATCTTCTTAATCATCTCAATCTTCTTCGATTTGTATAATTCCACTGGGTTTTCACTTCTTTCATCAATTCTTTAACCGACTTTGAACGCTCTCTGAACAATCTGGTACAACGCTCCCTCCATAGTATAAACAAAGTGATGATCGAGCACTAATTCTCTGAGTTCCTTCGGCTTACTTCCGTCAACCAGCAGAGTTGCATAATCCACGTCATGGAACAGTTGCGTACTGCAATGCAGCAGGTCTGAATTGAGGACCCGATTGTATACTTATGTTGCAATTATACAATCTCTAAACAGGTGCATTGTAGTCTCTTGTTCTGCTCGGCATAAGTAGCAAATACTGACAAAATTAAAACCTCTCCTGTTTAGATTTTCAGTGGTTAATACCCTGTTTAGTAGTAGTAGCCATCTGAAGATTTTGAATCGAGGAGGTGCTGTTAGGTTCTATAATCTATGCAAACGACTTCTTATTCGACGTCCATCTTTTAGCACAAATTACGCAGACCTGACCGAGAACATGCCAGTGGATTGTCCCTTCCATATTGCATCATCAAGTAAGCCTTGAGATGCTGTCATTCTTGCTTGCACCACAATATGGGTCAGAAACTCAGAATTTGCAATTCAGAAATTGCTTGATGCGTAGTAATCGGTCTGAACAAGCTACCAGTATTTTGAGTACACACTACTTGCTTCACTTATATGTCTTTGCACCAAGCAAAAGTGTAAAAGCCCTGAATCTTTCTTTTAAAATCTGCTTCCCCCAATCTTCATCCCACAAATTAATTGTGCTTCCATCCCCTAACTATCTGGCCATAAAGCACTGACAAAATTGCAATGCTCCTTTCAATTGGCTTTTAAAGAAGTGTGATCATAAAGGGCATTGCTTTGTTGTGTGTAGAGAGCTTTAAATTTTAAAAAAAAAAAAAGGCATAAAGCCCGTTTCATTAATCATGAAACCTGAGTTTTCAAACTACAGTAAAAGTAAAGAAGACCAACATTAGCTCTGCCTATACAATAGCAGCAGCACAGTATATCTAAAGCATCAGAGAATTAGAAAGAGTTCGAATAATAAAAGCACAGTATATCTAAAGCACAGCAGTGACTGTGATATCAACAGCAAAAACTATGAGATGAAGAACATTAGACTGAAGAATCCGATTCTTCAGAAATCCATTGCAACAGCTGAGCACCATCAGGTGAAGCAACCTGGAGAGGCACAGCATCCAGATCCTGAGGCATCCATTGATTGGCAGCCAACTATATTGCTTCAGTCATTTTCCCTGTCCAATGAGTTATAAGAGAGATAATAGTGAGAATCGTATTACGGCCTGAGTGCACTATAGAGTTATTAAAGCACATGTCATTACGGGTGATCCAAATACCCCAAATCACAGCACTAATCACAACAAGGAAAGCTGTTTTTTTTGTATTTTGGGTAATGTCAAAGCAAAAGTCAACACATCCTGAATGGAGTGCCACTGGGGGTATAGGGCCTGGCAGTGTCCCATGTAAAACCAAATATGTTTAGAGAAGTAACATTGAAAAAACAGGTGATCAGCATCTTCAGAATGGTGACAAAAAGAGCATGAGTGTTACATTCTAATCCTTGAATAAATAAAAATATGCAAAAAGGGCCTAATTGTGAAGATTTTTAAGTTATGCAATATCTAAAGACTTGGGGGACCTATGTGCAAAAGTTCCAATTATTAATATGACAACCTTTCTTCTTATCTTTATTTTCTACCATTTTAACATCAAAATTTCGTGAGGGGCTAGGTCTTGGCCGAACCAAAGAGAGAAAGAGAGAAAGAGAGAAATCGAGCGTAAAATCTGATCGAAATCGTCGGAAAATCGGAGATTCGAGCTAATTAGACGATCGTACTCGATTCTAGAGCTTCAATTTGGTATATTTCTTCCTTCCTTGCAATCTTTTGAAAACCCTAAATTGTTCGATTTGTTGTATTTCGTTGAGAATTCGAATTTAAGTTCGATTGATTGGATATAACTCGGTATTCGGTTTGATTTGTATTGAATCGAATGGTTTTTCTTGTGAAATTGGAAATGGAATTAGGGTTTTGGTAAAATGGTGGGATTTGGGGAAATTACTAAATTTTCAGGTGTTATGCACCATTTGGATCTGAATTGATCGAGTTATAATCGTTTGAACATCTCGATTCGTGTTATTTGATTAAATCATCCATTTGAGTTGAATTTTGGAATTAGGGTTTTGTACCAATTGAATTCATGGTTTAATTGTGTTGGTTCTCGATAATCTAGATGTTAATATACCTTCTGAACCGAGGATACGAAGCAATGGTTAACCATGTCGAACCCCGATCGAAACGAGATAAACTAAACATGGAAAGCTGATTCTGGGTGAGCTATTGCGGGCCGGAATAGATCCCATTACGGGCCGCAATAAATAGGTTAGCTCAAATACAGACTGACAAACTCTCTGGAAAGTTTGGTTGCGGGCCGCAATAATACCATTACGGGCCGCAATAAATAAGGCAGAACAACATACTCTCTGGAAACTTGGTCTGCGGGCCGCAACAGGGCCATTACGGGCCGCAATACATTCCCTGTTTTGCAGCAAATGTGTATTTTATGTGGTATAAGCCTAATTGGTTGAACCATTACCTAAACCTATACCAATAGGACCCGAATATGAACATTAAACCGTGTTTAACCTAATTTAATTCGATTTAACCTACGGGATACCAATCGAATGTTTTAATCGAATCTAAACGAATAAATAGGTGGTAAACCTACGAGGCATCGGATCTCGGGTGCGCTATATACTCAGGTGCGGGGTTTCTGGACTTGTTTGATAGTTTATATTCAGAATTAAACTGTGTTTCTATTGACATGTTGATTATTGGTTAAATTGCATTATCGGATTGTGTTGCATATGCATTGCATTGCCCTAATTAATTGAAACTCGGATTGTTTATCTGATTGATCTGCATGCTGGTATGGTTGTTATTTGTGTATTGATCTGAATGATCTAATTTGGAATTTGAAAGTCACCGTGATTTATATCACCATCGGTTGGTGGATATGGTATTACCGTCCCCCATCGTGGCGACGACACCCAGGGGGTGTGTTCGGATTTGTCAAAGTCTATGCATGGACTTTGACGACCCAGTATTCTAAAGCTTTAGATTGTCTGGCCCTCAGCAGTTCCCAGTACCGGTTGGGACGAGGGGTAAGTGACTCTGTATTATGAATTTGGTTATGGGTGACTTGTGTATCGGAGGCATTGCCCAGGGGGTAATGCGTTTGGATGGTCGATTGGTTTTAAATGGAATTTTCCGGATATGAAATGGAACCAGACTTGTAATTAAACGGTTAAGCCTGTACTACCAGATATTCTGAGTTCGAGTTAAACCAATTATTGTGTGATTGAATTTCGGATTGGCAATTCCTGAGTTGGATTTCATTTGGCTTATTGATGTCGGTTTTTGCGTTCATGTTTATATATATCATTATAAACTAATCTGAGCTTTATTTGTGCTTTATTTTTGAATATAATCTGTGATTGCAAGTCCAGGAGCGAAACGTGGCAAATTTATCGCACTGAGAATTTATTTCTCACCCCCTGTTTGGGTTAACTTTTCAGGTTCCGGTTCAGCAGATCCGAGTGGGGCACGAGGTCGGTAGGCCTGGTTTCACCGCTGCTTAGACTGTCTGGTATGGTGGCATTAGGGACTATGTATATAGTTATGTTTTGATTGTGTACATATATGGTCTCTATGTCATTTTGTGATGCGTATCCATCGAGATACGGGTTTGTATGATATTACCTGACCATTTGGGATTTATGTTATTTGTTTGCTTATGTTTTTATTTACTATTATATCGTAATTGCCTTGTAGGCATACGGGCAACTGTATGTCTACGGCAGGAATCACCTGTCGCGCCTCGTTGGGCCGCGGGGTGTGACAATGAGACATCTCCAGTCCAACCTTTCTTACAAAGATTAGATTTAGTTAAGATTTTATTTTGGTGCATCAACCACATGAAGGCACGAATTTTTGGTGGAATCGGAAGTTTCCACCATAACAGAGGATGTAGTTTTGGTATGCCCCTAAAATTAAGAAAGAAATATAAAGATTTGACAGTATATAGTCCCGAGGAATCCCATTGCCAAGTTAATTGATCATTCCCTTGTGAAAAAGGAAAGGTCTCCAAGATTTGGAGAAGGTGGAGCCACTCCAAGAGAAGGACACCATGTAATGCCCGTCGGAAAATGACACCCCTGCCCTCTGTGTTAAAAACCTCTTGCACAGTGATATTAGGAGTATGACATATCTCATATAATTGAGGTAATTGAATGGACAGAGGTGAGTGGTGAAACCATTTATCATGCCAGAATTGTACTGCCCCCTGCAACCCTGGTGTGTGAGTAATACCAATATTGCAAATTGGAGATAATTGGCTAACTGCCTTCCAAAAAGGAGATTGGAGATTAAGGAGAAGGTTAGCTTGTAAACACGTTTTCCACAAATTAGTGTACTGAGGATCCCAAAATCTCCACAGTAGAGAGCTTTAATTATCGTTTTCCAAAGTTTTTCTTCTTGTTTGGACCATTGCCAAATCCACTTTGACAACAGTGCTTGATTAAGAACATTCAAATCTAGCACTCCCATACCACCAAGCTTCTTCGGTGTACAAACAAGGCCCCAGTTTACCAGATGTATTTTTCGATCTCCCACCAATGCACCATGCCACAATAAACATCTTCTTATCTTGTCAATTTCTGTTGTGACCCAGATCGGCATTTGAAAACTGACATAGAATAGATTGGAATAGAAGTTAGAACCGCATTTATCAAAACAACTCTGCCGGTCATGTTGAAAAGTTTTACGGCCCATCCAGATAACCTTGCTGATGTCCCTCTATTTTGTCCATATTCCGACCCTACTTTGTGTTAAAACCTGTGCCCAAAACTCTTAAGTCTGTCTATTTCATTGAATATCTGTAGGATGTGGTACTGCTGCGCTTTTATTTCTTATTTTGCAGGAAACAGGCGAAACAGAGGAAGAATCTGGATTCTGAAGGTTTATACACGGACCATGCACCATATGCTTGCGGTCCATACACCCTCTGCCTGACCACAGACGACCAGGACACAGACCTGTATATGATGCTGAAATTTCAGCACCTGAACTTAAAACAGTCATATCTTTTGACTCGTAACTCCGTTTTGAGTGTATGACCACTTTTCGGAAAGCTTGCGAGAAGATCTACAATTTGAGCCATAGACACAGGTACACGGTCCGTGCACCCTTGCATACGGTCCGTGCATGGCATTTCTGGAAACATAATCCAAAGTTGGAAATTGGTGCCAGCTGGGAAGGTCGCGAATTGAGGGCATTAAAGCGCCTCTCTGGCCAAGGGAGAGGGCATTCTGGATCTGGGGAGAGACATCTAGGGTTTGGGGCTTGCGGCTAAGCTTGGAGACGAAGGAGAGAGGCGAAAATCGAGAGATTTGCGACGGATCTTCTTTGTTCTTCGGATTTTTCCATGAGCTCTATCTTTATCATCTCTTTTATTTGCTTTAGAACTATGTTTGAGTAGACTTTTTAGTTTCTAGGGTTAAGATGTAGTTGAATGCTTTGTTTTACTTGCTAGCTATTGGAATTTGTATTGGATTTTGTGCTTGTTTGTTGTGTAGTATTTTATTGCTTAGATTGAACTTGTTTGAATTGATTAGTTTATCGTTAGATGCATGGCCACATCTAGATGGTATTTCAAGGCTTTGACATTCATTCGACCAAACTAAGTATTTGAGATAGGTTTGTGAACCGAGAGGTGAAACCAAACGGTAGCCGAAAGGCGAAGTTTTCCTCGTATCGAGAGATCGAGGTTATCTTTAGTAAACCAACAAATAACTTAGGATAATTAAACCAATAAACGAGAGTTGAAGTTTAAGAACCCTAAGAAGGTATAAATTGAGTTTCGTACCAAGCAATTAAGCCAATAAACGAGAGTTGAGGAGTATTGACTTAGGTACGGCCAAAATAACCTTGCACAGGAAATCAATACAGAAACTAATAGCTGCTGTATCAACTTGAGGGCCACACGGACCGTGTATGAAAGTACACGGCCCGTGCACATTACACACGGCCCGTGCATGAGAGTGCACGGACCGGGCACTTGAGGCAAAGCTGAGACGAAATCTGAAACCCTAGGAACCCCTTTTTATTAATTACAAAACCACTTTACTGTTTTAACTCTTTTCATTGAACTGTTTAGGAATTTAAACAACCAAAAACAACCTTTGCAGACTTCTAGAGTTTTCATATAATCTAAGTAGAGTCCAATCTATTTTCATCCGTCCTGTGGATCGATACCTGATTATACTGCTCGATAGGATTGTACACTTGCAATCCGACTCGAAAGGTGTACCCAAGGTTAAAAGGTACAGCTTGCTGTACTGAAACTTTGTGCATACGCTTTTGTGTGAACAAGTTTTTGGCGCCGTTGCCGGGGACGGCATTGAAAATTTTTGGATTTCTGCTTATTTTTGCTAAATTCTAGATTTTAACTTAAATCTTTCTCTTTTTATTTTTCTCTTACCACAGGAGCAAGCTGGAACCTCCATACAACCTGAGGAGTAAAGGGCAACCTTCCAACACGGAAGTACCTCCCGATCCGACTCAGACCCAGAACCAGAACACAGCAACTTCTGCACAACCTCCTCCGTACACGGTCCGTGCACTTGATACACGATCCGTGCACCCAGCCGCTGGACAACCACCCCCTCACACGGACCGCACAACAGACACACGGTCCGTACACTCGGATCCAGACAGAGCCATGAGTCAAAACGGGGAGGAAAGAGAAGAGGGGCCGCATGGCGACCAAGACTCTGACGATGATGCGGCTGACTTCATCCCGAGAACTCTGAAGGAGTTCAACGTGCCGAGATCTGGGGATGTGAGAGGTGCAATCCGACTGTCGAGAATCGTGGAACAACAACCGAACTTCAATCCGGGAGTTATCAACATTATTCAACAGAACACCTTTCATGGCTTGGATCACGAGGATCCACATGCCCATCTCCAAACTTTCCTTGAATGTTGCACCACAATTAAAACCAATGGGGCAACATCTGATTACATTAGACTTGCATTGTTTCCTTTTACACTTAGGGACAAAGCAAAGAAATGGTTAGGGTCATTACCAAGGGATTCCATAAACACTTGGAAAGAACTGTCCAATATGTTTTTGACCAGATTTTTTCCCCACAAACGAACTGCTAAGGTAAGAACCCAATTAACCAGCTTCAGGCAAAGGTCTGATGAACCCCTAAACGAGGCTTGGGAAAGGTTTAGGGAGTTACAATATTCTTGTCCACACCATGGTATACCAGACTGGTTGCTTATTCAGACCTTTTATGATGGTTTGACTGATAGTACTCGCACCTCTGTTGATGCTGTTGCAGGTGGAGCTTTGATGGACAGGGAAGCTCAAGAGGCCATGGACTTGATTGACAACATGGCATCAAACCAACAGTGGTCCGGCCGCAAAAACTCTCGAGGAGCAGGAGTAGGCGGCCGATACGAGGTTGATCAGATCACCGCGCTATCTGCCAAACTGGATGCCATGCAAAAGGCATTCGACAAGATGAGCGCGAAATCAGTTAGCAACCACCAACCACAATCTTGTGCCATGTGTGGAGATAAAAGGCACTCTTATGAGCATTGCCCATTGGCGCAAATGGATGGAGAGACTGAGCAAGTCAACTCTCTCAACAGCGAGCCATCCTACTTCCCGAAACCTCCATTCAACCGAACCTACTCCAAGGATCCGGTTGAGTAACAAAACTGGAGGTGGAAGCAAAACAATCCTGCACCATTCAACAGCCCCTCGAGCAGCAACAACCGGAACTTCTATCAGAATGCCTCATTCAACAACCGGGAGCCACAACCTCCACCACCAAAGCTGTACATCACTCCAGCTGTCACTGACTTCATGCACGAACAAGGCAAAATGAATCAGATGATGTTCGAGCAAATGCAAACGATGAGCGCACAAATGGCCGGTTTAGCTGCTCACAACAAGATGTTGGAGGAACAATTGAGTCACCGGGCCACCTCTAGCCAACCGCCACATGGGAAGCTGCCCAGCCAGCCAGAGCTCAACCCCAGAGAGGAGGTCAAAGCAGTCACATTGAGAAGCGGGACTCAGTATCAGGGACCAGCCGTGCCAACAGAACCAGCACCAAAGTACACGGACCGTGCATACCCCACCTGCTGAGGAGACCGGACATTCAGGCCGTGCAGATCCCGCACGACCAGCTGAAACCACTGTGCACACGGACCGTGCATCTGGTACACGGGTCGTGCATAAAGAGGCTGACAACCAGAGAAGGAAGGAGGCTGAGAAACCACCACCATACCGGCCACCTGTACCTTTCCCACAGAGACTAGCTGAGCACAGGCTCAATGATCAGTTCACCAAGTTCATCCAAGTCATCAAGCAGCTGCACATCACCATCCCATTCACCGAGGCATTGACTCAAATGCCAACTTATGCCAAGTTTCTCAAGGACATCCTCTCGAACAAGCGAAGTTTGGGGGGACATGAGACGGTGAGATTGACAGAACAGTGCAGCGCAATTTTTAGGAATGAGCTCCCACCAAAACTGGAAGATCCCGGCAAGTTCTCCATTCCTTGCACAATTGGGAAGGCAACGATCAAGAAAGCTCTATGTGACTTAGGAGCTAGCGTGAGTCTCATGCCACGCACAATCTTCGATCGCATGGGGGTAGGTGAGCTCAAACCTACGCGAATGACTCTGCAGCTGGCAGACTCTTCTGTGAGGCGACCACTTGGAATAGTGGAAGATGTGCCAGTTCGAGTTGGCAAGTTCTATGTGCCCGTTGATTTTGTGGTGATGGAGATGAAGGAGGACAAGGAAGTCCCAATCATATTGGGACGGCCTTTCCTCAGAACAGCAGGGGCACTCATGGACGTGAAGGAGGGGACTCTGACCTTGCAGATTGGGGATGAAATGGTTCAGTTTGATCTCAACCAAGCTATGAAGTACCCATCCGAACCGGCAACATGCTGCGCGGTCGACATGGTGGATCAATTGGCAAAGGAGCAACTCCGGGAGCAATACGGTAATTCATTTAAAAATTATCCTGATTATTTGGCTGATTTGCAGGTGAAGAAAGCTGCCAAAGAAAAGATGTGTGCAGCACTAGCGAAGTTTGACAATATGAAGGAACAGACACACGGACCGCACACGTCTCACACGGACCGTTCATCAGCCCAGACAGAGCAGCCCACTCCAGCTAACCTCAGGTATGAGTTCCTAGACTCGAATAAATTTTGTCGTGTGATTTTGAATGCAGATCTCGACCCGGATCGCAACCTCAGATTCTTGGAGGATTTGAAGGCTCAACAATTTGTGATCGGGGACTTGATCGAGAGGCTGACAGGCTCAGCCATCAATTTTTGGCCTTCGAAGTTTAGCAAGGCACACGGACCGCACGCCAACTCACACGGTCCGTGCACGATCCCTCCAGAGTACTGATCAGGTGTGTTTTCTTTTCCCCAGGTTTTATCTTTTTCTATTTATCTTTCTTGAAGCATTGAGGACAATGCTCAGATTAAGCTTTGGGGGAGAACTTTGTATCCTAGTTTGTATCTAGGTCATTTTTACGTTATTTTTTTACTTTTTCTTAGATCATGTTTACTTTTTCTTGCATTTTAGGCGATAAATTCGTGTGATTGCTAGCGTTAGGGACTCTTGCGAAAAAAATTTGGTTGTAATTTAGATGATCCTGATTGATTCGAAATAACCCCATATTTGATAAAAGAATTGCATAGGATGGGATGATTTGAGATTTTAAAAAAATGAAAGATTGAATTCTATTGAAAAAGCATTTTGAAACTGAATTGTGCCTTTTTAAATAGGGAATTGGGGATTTTAAACAATAGAAAGATTGGGATATCCGTCGGTATGAAAGAATACCTTTGGATGTGTGTATTCATGTTATCATTGCAAAAATTTGTTGAAAAGAATAAATAAAGACTCCGCTTACTTATGGTAATGAGCCTTTGACACTCTGCTCCTCTAGTTTTCCCGATAAAGTGGCCGAGTTTTACATCACAAAGTGTGAGCTCGTGTCATGGAAGGGTTGAACCAAGAGCATGCAAAGCACTTTTGAATTAAAACGGTTGGGTATGGTTAACCACCTATAACTAGCTGATTTTGTACTAAGGATAAAGATTAAAGTGTCATGAAACTAAAAGCAACAAACAAAAGAAAAACTGAATTTTGCATGATTTCAACACACGAGATCCATGACTTTCTAACCTAAGCTTGTTTCAAGCTTGGGGGGGGCGAAAAAGAAAAATCACCACAAACGAGGGCATAATTTCGATAAAGGAATGAAATATTGATGAATTCAAATGATTAGTTTTTGCGAATACTAAGGCATTCCGGAATATGAAGTTTGATTAATCAAATTGTGGGGTGAATCAAAATTGATCAAGAGAAGTCCAAATGTCATCCAAGAAGATTATCCGGGTTTTTAACAATAGCAAGGTCATGTAAATTTGTCGCAATTAGGAATTTTGCATTTAGGTAAGTCCGAAGACCGGCCCGATGCCTAGGTTGGGATTTTTGCTTGAGGACAAGCAAGATTTCAGCTTGGGGGGATTTGATGTCCCTCTATTTTGTCCATATTCCGACCCTACTTTGTGTTAAAACCTGTGCCCAAAACTCTTAAGTCTGTCTATTTCATTGAATATCTGTAGGATGTGGTACTGCTGCGCTTTTATTTCTTATTTTGCAGGAAACAGGCAAAACAGAGGAAGAATCTGGATTCTGAAGGTTTATACACAGACCATGCACCATATGCTTGCGGTCCGTACACCCTCTGCCTGACCACAAACTGACCACAGACGACCAGGACACAAACCTGTATATGATGCTGAAATTTCAGCACCTGAACTTAAAACAGTCATATCTTTTGACTCGTAACTCCGTTTTGAGTGTATGACCACTTTTCAGAAAGCTTGCGAGAAGATCTACAATTTGAGCCATAGACACAGGTACACGGTCCGTGCACCCTTGCATACGGTCCGTGCATGGCATTTCTGGAAACATAATCCAAAGTTGGAAATTGGTGCCAGCTGGGAAGGTCGCGAATTGAGGGCATTAAAGCGCCTCTCTGGCCAAGGGAGAGGGCATTCTGGATCTGGGGAGAGACATCTAGGGTTTGGGGCTTGCGGCTAAGCTTGGAGACGAAGGAGAGAGGCGAAAATCGAGAGATTTGCGACGGATCTTCTTTGTTCTTCGGATTTTGCCATGAGCTCTATCTTTATCATCTCTTTTATTTGCTTTAGAACTATGTTTGAGTGGACTTTTTAGTTTTTTGGGTTAAGATGTAGTTGAATGCTTTGCTTTACTTGCTAGCTATTGGAATTTGTATTGGATTTTGTGCTTGTTTGTTGTGTAGTATTTTATTGCTTAGATTGAACTTGTTTGAATTGATTAGTTTATCGTTAGATGCATGGCCACATCTAGATGGTATTTCAAGGCTTTGACATTCATTCGACCAAACTAAGTATTTGAGATAGGTTTGTGAACCGAGAGGTGAAACCAAACGGTAGCCGAAAGGCGAAGTTTTCCTCGTATCGAGAGATCGAGGTTATCTTTAGTAAACCAACAAATAACTTAGGATAATTAAACCAATAAACGAGAGTTGAAGTTTAAGAACCCTAAGAAGGTATAAATTGAGTTTCGTACCAAGCAATTAAGCCAATAAACGAGAGTTGAGGAGTATTGACTTAGGTACGGCCAAAATAACCTTGCACAGGAAATCAATACAGAAACTAATAGCTGCTGTATCAACTTGAGGGCCACACGGACCGTGTATGAAAGTACACGGCCCGTGCACATTACACACGGCCCGTGCATGAGAGTGCACGGACCGGGCACTTGAGGCAAAGCTGAGACGAAATCTGAAACCCTAGGAACCCCTTTTTATTAATTACAAAACCACTTTACTGTTTTAACTCTTTTCATTGAACTGTTTAAGAATTTAAACAACCAAAAACAACCTTTGCAGACTTCTAGAGTTTTCATATAATCTAAGTAGAGTCCAATCTATTTTCATCCGTCCTGTGGATCGATACCTGATTATACTGCTCGATAGGATTGTACACTTGCAATCCGACTCGAAAGGTGTACCCAAGGTTAAAAGGTACAGCTTGCTGTACTGAAACTTTGTGCATACGCTTTTGTGTGAACACTTGCATTCACTCTTTGTATGAGTGATAAATAAGCCAAGATATGTAAAAGGAAATTGACCCCTACGCATCCCATAACCGTCAAGATCTGTGGGACAAGCTGTTCATCTCCTTGCACAAGAAATTCAGATTTTTCCAGACTCACATTTGGGCCCGACAAGGTTGCAAATGTCAAAAGCACAATCTTTAAGATTTGAATCTGCCGAATTTCTGACTTGATAAAGAACAGAGCATCATCTGCATAGAGAAGACAGGGTTTCATTCCTTCTATTGGCATTTTTATCGCTCCTATTGAGACTAGTTTTGCTAACCATCGTGGTAAGAAGTCCATGGCTAAAATGAACAAAAAGGGCGATAAAGGATCACCCTCACACACCCCTCGTCTCAATAAGATTTTTTTCCCAACAGTCCGTTTACCAGAATTTGTGAACTCCCTTGCAACACCAAATTCTTGATCCAATTCTGCCATGTTACCGGAAACCCCAAGCTTGCTGTGACCTTTATTATAAAATTCCAGCCTAGTGTATCGAAAGCGTTATGAATATCCGCTTTGAGCAATGCTAGCGGCATATTTTTTCTCTTTGAAAAATGCAAAATCTCTTGTGCATACACAAAACATTCCGTAATTTGCCTCCCTTGAATGAAACCGGTCTGATTTGTACTTAGAAGATTTTCAATGTGCTGTTGTAGTTGGTTTGCAAGCACTTTGGACAGAATTTTTTGGATGCCATGTACAAGCACTTCAAAAGTAATCTACCACTAAAAAAAAAAGAAGGAATGTTGTTCATTCATTATGAAATGTTTTATTAATTGCACCAATATAACACTTCATAATGCCCAAATAACATCTTCAAGAGGATTTTATGGGTGCTTTTTGTTACTAAATGTAATTACTAATTATAAAATGCAGGACAAGAGGTGATATTCTATGAGAGGCCGGAACCAAGATCTGGAATCCATCGCATGGTTTTCGTGCTGTACCGTCAACTTGGTCGGGCCACAGTATTCCCGCCTGACATGCGCCAGAACTTCAACTGCCGGAGTTTTGCATAGCCAGTACCACCTCAATATTGTTGCCACCATGTACTTCAACTGCCAGAGGGAGGCTGGCTCCGGTGGCAGGTGAAGGCCCGGCAATTAGACGCTTAATTAATTGGCAACTGCATAAGCACAGTTTATGCTTATCTAATTTCTATGCTTAATTTATGCTGATTGCACACCTTAAAAGTCAGAGGATTGGTTGGCCACAGAACTTGAAGATTCTCTGATTCTATTGCCACAGACTTCTTCTGCTCTAGGGGTAAGTTGAAAAACGCAGTGATATCTGCCTTTACTCTCTCAGGTAGATATTTATCCACCCCATGATTTATGAGCATTCAGTCAACCAGTTAATTCGCATAGTTGCTGCTAGTGATATTTATTTGCTTTATGCTTTTTGTATTAAAGTGTTTCTCAGTTTTTATTTCGCATTTTATATTTAGCACTTCTCATAGGGCTATATTTGTATATTTTTAAATTCAGTATCTTCCATTTTAGATTGTATTTGTGCTTAATTTATAAGATCTCTGAGGTACAAGAAATTTTTTCTCTTTTCCTGAAAATTGTCTCGTCTCCTTTTTCTTTCGCTAAAAAATTAACAGTTCGTAACAGATGGGGTGGAAAGGTGAAGGATTGATGTCCTAACGCCAAACTTTTTTTTTTTATTATTGTTTTGAAAAAGACGTAACACCAAATTTATTCCATCATGTTGTGTAGAACAGTGGACTTTTAATTCTCATATAAGTCCCTATCCTAAGAGTAATCTGGTTCAATTACTCCATTGACTCAGAACAGATGCCATTTTTCTTTATTGTTTTCCTTGTATGTCGACCTTCTATGTTTAAATAAGTAATATAAGCTCCATGCCGATCTATTAATAATTAGTGTTCGAGAGATCATGGATAACAAGCATCCATACATGCTCTCCATCAGTTATTATAAATAGAACAGTCATCAAGCTTTACATAGGGATTCAAACCTAAAAGGTCAAACTAGAAAAACAATAAAGGAAAATGGCTTCTTCAGATCTGGATGAAAAACTCCCCAGTGTTGAATTTGTCCAAGTTGAGAGTGTTCAAGCTCTAGCATCCAACTTTGGGGCCTCGTATTATGAGGTACCGGATCGGTACATCAGACCTGAGGTTGAGGCCGATACGGTTATTGAAAAAGGCTCCTTCGAGCTGCCGGTCATTGACCTTGCCAAGCTGCGGGACTCTCAGTTCAGTCAGGCAGAGATTGCAAAGCTCGGCTGTGCATGTGGAGATTGGGGCTTCTTCCAGGTTGGTATTTTTATCAATTGTGTGGATCTATGCATGATTCAATATATCTAGATGAGAAGCATATTTTTTAGTATCATTAATCGAATTCGTTTCTTTTCTTTTTGATAAAAGTGATAGAAAAGATAACGGACTTTTATTTTATTTTTATTCTTTAAATTGGTTTTGAATTTCATTTGCTTTGGAAAGTCTCATACAACAAGCACATGCCGCACTATATTTATAAAGAAAAGCCCCAAAAGAGCTGGTACCAACATGTGGTTACGCAAGTCAAACAAGCAAATTGATCTCGATCTTATCTTTGTTTGTTCCCATTTTGATTGAAACAAGAAACTAATAATGAACAACTTTTCATGTATTAATTAGCTAGGTTATATATACATTAAATGGAGGACAGAATTAGCTAACTTTTCATGTGAGTTTTGCTCATTTCAATGTAATGCTTAAGAAAAATTGAGCTCTTAATTAACAATGGACCAGATTACTCTAACACCTTGTTTGGATGGAGAGTAGAGGAAGGAAGGGGACGTGAAGAATAAAAGGGAATGGAATGGAATAGAAAGGAAGATTAACATATTTAACTTCTTTGTGTTTGGATGATTAATGAGGGAAAATAAATTTAACTTTCCTTTCCGTCTTATTTCTTGTTTGGTTGACTAAAATTTAGGAGGTTAATGAGAAATTCAGTGGTTGTGTAGATATGTGACAAAAAACTTATATGAGAATTATATAGGTAAGATATAGGATTGGACATTTGTGTTTTTTGTTCTAAAAATATTTGCAACAAAATTTATTTCCATCCGTTACACCCCAAATCGGGAGGGAAGCCGATTCTATTGATTATAATGATACAAGGTTAAACCTTTCACCTCATGTACCCTTCACCTCCGACATAATTTTGTCAACCAAACACGATTCGACGGAAAGTTTTCTTTTCTTTCCATTCCCTCCCTTCCTCTACTCTCCATCCAAACAAGGTGTAAGGATAAGGATTTAGATGAGAACTAACAAGTAAACTTGTTGGAATAATTATTGGCGTTAGGTATTTTTATTGTGGGGGAATTTCATGTATACCCCAAAAAACATGGATATTACGTATTTTTCCCTCTAAAATTCATAATATCATATTTACCCTTCTATACTTCAAAAACTCACAAATTTACCCATTTTTTATTGTCTTTTCTACCAAAACTTATTTGAAATTTATAAAGTATCCATTTTACTCTTTATTAAAAAAAAACTAATAGCATGTTTAAGAAAATACTAGTCTTCTAATTTTTCGATATGGAAAATGGGTCATGTCTCTACTTCTGACGCTTACACAAGCATATACCTAAATGTCACTGTCTAAGCGTCAAAAGTAGAGAAATGATCAATTTGCCCTCGGAAACCGTCCAATTAGAAAACTTATATTTTTCTATACATGCTATATTTTTTTTTCTAATGAAGCGTAAAATGGGTACTTATAAATTTAAAATGAGTTTTAATGGAAAATATATTAAAATACAAATTTATGAGTTTTTGAAGTTTAGAAGGGTAAATATGATATTATGAATTTTAGAGGGTAAATTAATTTCCAAGTTTTTGAGGGGTATACATGAAATTCCTCCTTTTATTTTATTTAAAAAAGCAATTAATAAATTGGCCCATTGGACTTCTAATTCTCCACCATTTATCCACATAGCAATTATACAAATTAAGTACTGGTTTACTAATTAACGCAGCTCATAAATCATGGAGTGGATAAAGACCTACTTGAGAGAGTGAAGGCTGATATCACTGCTTTTTTCAACTTGCCTCTCAAGCAAAAGGAGGCTGTGGCCATAGCAAACAACGGTATTGATGGCTTTGGCCACCACTTCGTTGTATCCAATGAGCAGAAATTAGACTGGGCTGATATGTTGTACTTGACCACCCAACCTGTCAGCGAGAGAAACTTGCTGTTTTGGCCAACCAATCCTCCTACTTTTAGGTAACTATTTATCACATTTATTGAACCCTCTGAATTTCAAAGAAATAGTGAGAATGAGACATCTTCATAGAAAATTTACTTTTGGAAGAATTTAACACGCCGACACAATTATCTGGAATATAATTAAAATTGATGTAGGGACACATTTGACGAGTACTCGCTTAAGCTCAACAAAGTGACCGGCGAACTATTAGTGGCCATGTCAAAAGATCTTGGGATTCAATCAGATGTGCTGTTTAATCTGTTCAAGGGACTACCACAAAGCATGAGGATGAACTACTATCCGCCATGCCCGCAACCCGAGAAGGCTCTGGGTCTCACCGCACACACCGATGGAGTGGGTCTAACTCTGCTGCTGAATGTAAATGATGTCCAAGGACTGCAAATAAGAAAGGATAAAATGTGGTTCGGTGTCGAAGCCCTCCCGGGAGCATTTGTCGTCAACATTGGTAATGTTCTTGAGGTAGGATTAAGATTGCATAAATTAAGGTGTACAGTGTACATCTTGCAAAATCTTAATGACATTGAACTGATGATAACTTCAAACTATTTGGTGTTATTTCATCTGCTTGAGGGGGGTACTATCTTAAAGTTGCTAATTTACATTATCCTAAATTGGACTCAGTTCTTTAGACTATTACTGGACGAGTCCAGTGAGTAACGCTGACACCTACAAATATGTATATGTTTCCTTGAACAGATAGCTAGCAACGGGAAGTACCGAAGCATAGAGCATCGGGCGGTGGTAAATACCACCAAGGAGCGCATCTCCATAGCAAACTTCCAAAGCCAATGCCACTTGGAAACTGTGGGCCCACTTCCTGAGGTTGTCAGAGGAGGCAAGGAGAATTACAAGTCACTCTCCTACGGAGAATACTTCAAAGGATATTTTTCTGCAAAACTAGAGGGGAGGAATTACATGGAAAGCCTTAAGATAAATTAACTTATTTATGAAAAGTATATATCTTTCAAATTCTCAATATGGAGAGGATGAAGCAGTACTATTAGCCATTTAGTTCCTATGGTCTACTCGAGAAAAGACCTAATCCAAATCTGCTTTGAAGGTCATTGTTTAAACATTAAAAGCTTTAATTAATCCCAGACCTAACTTGTGTTAATTTTTCTTCTTTTCGTCATTACTTCCTTGAACATTTTGTGTCAAAAAGGTTGAATTACGTAACCATAATGAAGAGTTTCGTCACTACTTTCTATATATCGGATTCGGATTTTCGTCGGGGGGGGGGGGCAAAAAATATCAAATTGGATTTAAATCCATTAACCAATTGGGTACTCGACAAAAAACAATGCTTTAACTTATACTTTCCAATGCTCTGACTTATAATTCTAATTACCAATCAAAATTCAATATATTTATTTCAATTTTAACTCTAAATTTAACTCGAATTATAAATTAAACATTCAGAGGAGGACAAAAAAAATTCCGGGGGGGGGGGGCAGTTGTCCCCCCTGGAACACTCTGGGTCCGCCCCTGCTCATTTTGGACATCTAATTTCTGAATTTGCTGAGGTTCTTTTACCAATTCTTTTTGCCTTCTGTTGCTTATAACACTGAGAGTGATTGAAATTGATTTGCATTATTTCTTGTATCTGTTTTGTTTACAATCATAGACTTGTATAGCGTACATCACCGCTTCTAACAAACACCTAACTGAATCTGCTTAGAGACTAACCAAGCTTTGACTAGTCGGCATCTACTCTAAGCTAAATCTATTGTATATCAACATCTTAAAATGAATTAATGGTCGGAGCATATTGAATTCCGGCCACTAGAATCTTGAAACATCTTAAATCGAGTGTACACAAAAGGATGCAAGGGATATAGCAACTGAAATTGTTTGCAGATTTGAAATTTAGATGAATTTTTTTTGTAAATATTTAAAGTTATATGACTTGATTTCATAAATAAAACAATAATCAACGATAATTACAGATGCGCACAGCACCTCCCCATGGTAATGGCCCCCCAAGAGCACATCTCCGTAGCGACTTTCCATGGCCCATACAACTTGTCTACCTTGGGCCCAGTCTCGATTGTAGACAGGCCGCAAAGAAAAATTTGGAGGCCCTAAATGGTGAGGAAAAAGTTTCTTGTTTTAGAAATTCATGCTCCAATTAATGTTTTTCAGAGGTTGAGCTAGTTGATTTTCATGGAATTTTTAATTATCTATATAAATTCATGAGTAGAACCAGGGTGTTTTTAAGCTCACCAAAACCCTTTGTGAGCTTAATTCAAAAATCTATTGAATTGGCTACAAACGATGCATCCAAACCGTTGAAATCGACCTACTTCACGAGTGATGCGTTTATGTCAAATTTATAAATTTTCGAACTAATTTAGTATAAAATCAAGCGGTAAAAAAAAGATGGTTTATAAGTTAATTTTAATGTGTTTATTTTTCATCATTTTTTGACCGCTTGACTTTATATTAAATTAGTTTGAAAATTTATAAATTTGACATGTAAACTCATCACTCGTGAAGTAGATCGCTTTCAACAGTTTAGATGCATTGCTTGAAATCAATCCGATAGATTTTTGAGTTAAGCTCACAGAGAGACTTGGTGAGCTTAAGAACACCCTAGTTCTACTCTAAATTAATTTCTGTAAATTAAGTTAGTCAGGAGTTCGGGGGCTATTTTTATTGTAATTTAGAACTGCCACCCTAATTAGAAACCAAAACTGTTGAGGATTGTTATATATTTTGTTAGTAAAAGGTTGGAACTTGGAAGTAGTCATGCTATTTAAACCCGATTCGCTATTTTTTTTTCCCTCTGTGAAAATTCTAGATCCGCCTAAGAATTTTATTCGGATTTTGAATATGCTACTTCCCATAATGAGAGCATTGTATTTGTCACTAAACTAGAGGTGATATTATCACATTCCCATTGCGTCTTATAACAAGAGTGTACCAGTACTCCATATACCAGTGGGCCTCCTTTGATAAGCAAACTGTGTAGAAGCTTTCTAGTATCATTTTTCAACCCCCTTTTTTAAATTATGTAAAGCCATATTTTCAATAATGTTAAATGCATAATTGTCA
Organism: Carex littledalei; assembly: GCA_011114355.1. Lineage (NCBI taxonomy): Eukaryota > Viridiplantae > Streptophyta > Magnoliopsida > Poales > Cyperaceae > Carex > Carex littledalei. Next base: position 10,731,571 of record CM022081.1, read on the forward strand.
AGAAAAATGTGATTGCAAATATAAATTAATTTGTCCTTCATTAACAATATTATTTGATTTTTTAATTATTGATTAGATTGTCAAAAAAAATCATTGTCGACTGATCCCCTTTCTCTTATTTACAGTTCTATAATTGGTATCTAATCAGTGAAGTACACTAGGTTTTATCGTTTTAGCGTGATGTTTAATTCGGATTGTGTAACAAATTTACTAAAAGATCTGTCTGGTGGCTGCTTTGCTTTGGCTGTCATTGCAACATTCATAGTTATTATTTTATTTTTGCTAAAAAAGACTTTGACCAAGTGAAAATCTTCTATCAGCTTATCAATCTCCAACTTGTACATACATGTCTAATAATCCTAAGTATCTCCAACGGATGAAATTATATATATGAAAATCACATTTAAAATTACAGAAGGGCATAATATTTGTAACTATAAAGTTTGGTGACCATGCACTGTTCATTGTTTATGATTTTTAGACTTCTCAAACAGGCATCGCTTGGTCTCCAAATTAGCACGGAAATTTCCCCGTGCATTAAGGCTCCTCATGCGTTGTGGCTACAATATTTGAAAGAGAGGGGAGCTCGGGTGCCATGAGAATCTGAGTCCGAATTGGTTCAAAACTAGTGTCTAGCCCAGTCAAATAGATGTAGATGCGCTCAAATTCTACCCTATCTTGAAGAATTTTTGGATCGCTAGATGGTGGTAAGTAAACAGATGACTCATTTCATTTTTTTTTTTCAAATTTCCATAGTGCTCAGTATTTGGCCTATTTTGTTGTTTTATTTGAGCAATTTCTTGCTTGATCTGAAAAATGTGTGCAAAATTTTGTTGGTGCCCAAACATTTTTTTGAGTGAGTCCCACATCTCTTTGGCAGTATTTGAAAACAAAAAGGTTTCACTTATACTTGGTTCCATGGAATTAAGGAGCCAAGAACAAACAATATCATTATTCATTTTCCACTATTCTATTGCTTGAGGTTCAGCCTCACCTTCTTTTGGGGATTCTGATTTTTTTTATCTTGCCATTAATATAGCCTATCTTACCTCTGCTGCTAAGAGTCAGTAATACCGATCTTGCCCAGGACAGATAGTTGTTTCCATTGAGTAGAGTGGTCGTGAGCCTCATGTTTGGATTAGTGTCACCATTAAGCGACTGGTGACCACCTGTTGTTGCTTCTGTCATTCTTGGTTCGGCTGTGTGTGTTGTTGTTGCTTTTTCCATTCTCTTATTGGTTGTGTGTTCTTAATTTTAGGATTCTGTGATTTTTGTTCTCAGGTTCTTTAGACCTGCTTTGATACCATATTAGTTTTGAGAAAGAAATGAATAATGAATTTTGTTGATTTGTTGTGATTTTATAGTCTATTCTCAAGGTCTATTATAGGCTGAGAATGTTATAGCCGTTAGCTATTTTCCTAAAGTACAATATTCTAGATTTGCCTAATCTCAGAAAATTGTGCTAGGTGCTAAATTAAGCCTGACAACTAATTCATAATGCTAGCCTAATTTCCTTCCTAAACGGTCAATGATGATTTTCTGAGACCTAAACTCTATTTCTCAACAAATGGTAATTAGCAACAAAAGGGGACGGAACAAGATTCAACATATAAAAATTTTCATGTTAAAAATAGAGATCAATTTTACAGTATCACTAATATTTTACTCTAAATTTTATAGAAAATCACACATAAATACAATTATTTTTAAAAAATATTGAGAATTAATTGACTCTCATTCAATATGAATGAATCTGCCCCGGCAACAACATCAGGATGGATAGGCAAGGAATATGATAGCTCTTGTAGTTTTACTTCTTTTATTTTCATATTTTTCACATCCTCTGTTTTCTTCAACAACTCAACATCTCCAAAACCTTAGTTTCTTTTTCTGCAGCATCCATCATGGGTTTTCAATATTAGAAGCCCAACAACATTTAACCGATTATGGATGGATGGTAAATGAGAGATTGGTTATTAATAAATAGGCACATTATTTAAGTAAAAGGAGAGATTGGTTATTAATAAATAGACACAATATTTAAGTAAAAAGAGAGATTGACTACTAGAAGTTATTACAAAACCTAACAGCTAGTTTATTGTACCGTTGGTACTATGCCTATTTATTGTACAGTCGGTACCTACTGTTGCTTTTTCATAAATAAACTAAATACCCTATGTTATGCTTGATTTAATCTAAGTCATTCGATCAATGATGGATGACTGAGATCGATCCTCGACTTCTTCATTATTTTTAACACTCTCCCTCAAGCTAGGAAGATATATGTCGTACAATTCTAGCTTGCTTGATCGATGAAGAAGATTAATCTGAGATCATCTTATTTATTTTCAACATTCCCCTCAAGCTCGGATTGTAGATGTCGATCAATCCAAGCTTGCTAGTATTTTCTTCAAAGAGTTTTGGCTCCAATCCCTCGGTTTCTTCCCATTTCTTCATTCCTACAATTAAAAATTCGAACAATCGCAGTAACCCGATTTTTGTATCTAAATTAATATAAAATCAAGGTAAAAGTCAAATTTCAACTCTTGTGTTAACTTATTAAAAAAAAATTAATTTTTCTAAAATTTTAATTTTTAATTATTTTTTTTTTTTTGGCAAAATTCCATTTGCTACTATACACTTTGGTCATTTTTGTTATGTCTAGATTATCAAATAAATTTTGTTTCTGAATATTTGGTTTATATCACTGCTATCAATTATCAATTTATCATATAAATAACTTTTAATTAAATTTAAAAAGATACCGCATTTTTGAGCTATCTTGTTAAGTCGACACTACAATTGATTGTTAAAGAGATTGCCTCATTTGATCTTGATTTTGTTCGACTGGGTTGCTCTTGACCCGTTACAGATTTTCTTCATACACTCCCCTAAAATGGAGTCTTCCATTTTCTCCTCAAATGGAGAAATTTTCACCCTTGCTCCAAAAAGATTAATATGGGCCATTAATTTTTCTTCTTCGCTGGCTCTTTTTTGAGTCCGCTAGTATTTTTTTTTCTTCTCCCTCTCCAACGGGTCTTTTATATTTTTTTAGGTAATTTTACAATTACCCACGTATCAGTATTTTAGTTTTCATGGCCTTCGTATTTGTATTGGTATTTCTTCTATTTAGTCATTTTGTATTGGTATTGGTTTTTTCATTTGATATTGATATTGGGATTCTAATTGTACATTCTCTTGTACAATTATTTGAGGTATTACCAACACAATTGGTCATTGATATAGGGTCAGCCACCCCCTTTTGGAGTTCTTACTGACATTTTTTGGTTATTGATTAGCCACCCCTTTTGGGGTTCTTACTGACGTATTTTGGTTATTGGTCAGTTACCCCTTTTTGAGGTTCTTACTGGTTATTGATCAACCATCCTGTTTGAGATTATTACTGACATATTTTGGTAATTGATTAGCGACCGCACTTTTAGAATTGTTACTGACATATTTTGGTTATTGATCAGCGACCTTTTGAAGTTGTTACTGATGTACTGGTATTGGTATTGGTATTTTTGTTATGAATATGTTATATAAACCTTGACCCGTTTAAACGAAAACAATACCTTAGATTTTAAGATAGTTTGTAAAATAATTATTTTTCAAATTTTATTTCTAGTAAGTTAATATCCTTTTGAAAGGTATTAGTTTTGCAATTTTACAAAACATTATAATTAATACAATTGTTATAGGAAAAATTAGAAGTATTAATATTTTATAGAAAGGATGTCCAAAAATCTTGTGCCCTATTTTTCTCATATTTTTTTTGTACAAAGATAATTCATTTTTTTCACACAACATAAATTAAAAAAAACTTCATGTATGCATTATAGAAACATAATTATTTTATAACATTCAATATGTCAATATACAATTGGAAAGAAAAGTAAGTTTTGAATTTTTATAATTAAAATGTTGAAATTTATGAAAATCATTAAATGAAATATTTGAAATAATTTATTAATTGAAAGTAAATTTTATAAGAATGAGTATTTCTATTTAGAGCAGGGTTCAAATGCACCCAAATTTCTATGCTCCCAATGCATCCAATCCTTATCTTCTCTATTTTCAAAGTCAGAACAGTTGATCCGAACCGATCAACATGACCTTCATAATAAAATATGCTTGGAGACCAAATTTTATATATTTTAGAATTTTTTTTACTATTTTTTAAGATAGATACAAAATCACTTTATCGGATGGTCCAGAATCTCCTTAAAACAATGATTTTGTACCTATCTTAAAAAATAGTAAAAAAATTCTAAAAAATATAAAATTTGATCTCCAAGCATAATTTATTATGAAGATCATGTTGAGCGGTTTGGATCGACTGTTCAGACTTTAAAAATAGAGATAAATGAGATAAAGAATTGGATGCATTGGGAGCATAGAAATTTGGGTGCATTTGAACCCTCCTCTTCTATTTATTAATATTTTGGTACGAATATTTGATATAAAGTATTTTTAATATCTCTAGTAATATATTTGGAAATTTTCTATAATTTTTCATACTATTGATTAGCGTTTTAATTTCATTGGTTATAAATGCATATTGGTTAGTTTTAGTCAAGGTATAGGTTATTGGGTAAACCATATGAAAATTAAAGGCTACACCATTTGAAATTTAAATATTGGTTTTTAGAGTACCGCATGAGGAGTTGCTTGAACAAATGAAGCATAGAATCCCCACTGATGACCTGCCTAGAGTGCCACAAATGGACACCTCCATTTTTCTCGCCAAATAGAGAGCATTCTTCCTTGGCTTTAAAAAGAAGGGGGAATTTCACGTATACCCCTCAAAAACTTCAAAATTACATATTTCCCCCTCTAAAGTTTGAAATTACGTATTTCCCCCTCTAAACTTCAAATACTCACAAATTTACCCGGTTTATTGTCTTTTATATTACAACTCATTCCAAATTTATGAAATGCCCATTTTACCCTTTATTAAAAACATATAAAACCCATCAGACTCAAATTTGAATCTGAACGGTTCATTTACCGTTCGAATTGCTTTTAGATCTGTGTGTGCAAGATCAGCACAAATCTTGATGCGAACACACACGCATATTGAAGTAACATGCACATATTTTAATGCGATGCGCGCGATCAGAATTGCTTTAAGATCCGTGCATGCTAGATCAGCACAGATATTGAAGCGATGCGCGCGGATCGGACGGTAGAGGAACCCTTCAGATTCAAATTTGAGTCTGATGGGCTTTTATATGCTTTTAATAAAGAGTAAAATGGATATTTGAAAATTTAGATTGTGTTTTAATATAAAAGACAATAAAATGGGTAAATTTGTGAGTTTTTGAAATTAAGAGGGGAAATACGTAATTTGAAAGTTTAGAGGGGGAAATACATAATTTTGAAGGTTTTGAGTGGGAAGTGACTTGCTGAATTTTTGGGGGTTGATTGACTAATGGGAACAATTGCTACTTATCCCTTTTTTCTGATTATGGATGGATTATGGATTTTTGTTGGAGATTTGGGGAGTTTTGTTGATTCGGGTTATTTGAGTTATTGGGTTATCGGATATTATTTATTTGGTTATCAATTTTTCTGATATTTACTGATACGAATGATCAGCCTTGTGGGTATTTTTCCTAGTACTAAACTAATTAGAAGCAGGATACTGATTTGGGGGTATTGGTTGGCTAATTTCATCCTTTGTGAAATATGAGACAGACAGAAAGATACTATGAAAAAATGTATTCTGCATTTTTTGGTATAGATATGATGAAAACAGATCTTGGAATTTATGATTACCAGGTTTGCTGGTAGGACTCGAAAGCTTAGAGCTTTATCGGGTTATTGGGTATTTTTATCAGTATACCAAGTTATTAAGCCTTGCCTTTTCTCCTGTGATGAACAAAATTCTCGTCCTCTGTAGGCTTTTTTGGATTGGTCTTTTCTCTAGCACTGAGAGCGAGGGTTGCTTTGATGGGTTGGTAGCTTCGATTGAATGTTGCCCCCATTGCTCCATCTTGCTCGTTGTGCTGAATTCTTTGCTATGAGTATTGTTGGATTTGTCGGTCACAGAAATTGGTGCTCTGATACAATGTTGATTTTATGAGGTTCTGAGGAGAACGATTTATGCGGAACAATATCGATTTATTTATGTGGAAGTTTCATTTTTATTGTATTGAATCTCAATCTCTCTTTTTACAAGCTCTAAGTCCTATTTATATACAAAACCTAACAGCTAGTTTATTGTACCGATGGTACTGTACCTATTTATTATACAGTTGGCACCTACTGTTGTTTTTTCATAAATAAACTAAAGACCTTATGCTATGCTTGATTTAATCTAAGTCATTCGATCAATGATGGATGACTGAGATCGATCCTTGACTTCTTCATTATTTTTAACAAGTTTAATCATTTTATTCATATAAAATCTACATAAATGTATGTGAGATGATTATATTTAGTAGTTAATAATTATATTTTAGTGAACATATGGATGAACAACAGGTGGATGGACGGCTCTCTTTTTTCACATTTTATCTTTTTCTTCTGTGCAAAATAATTCATGCGTATCCTAATTAAAATTGTTTTATATATATGCACCTGAAATTTTCGGAATGTTGGGAAATACAATTCAGATCCGTCACAGAATAGGCTGTTCTCAAATAGCATAGAGTCTATTTGAAGTTTGTTATGGATCTCAATCTCAAATAGCATAGACTCTATTTTAAACAAGTAAATTTTAACACTACTTTTGCCTTCAGTCTTCTCCCTTGATTATTTCAACGAACGGATGTCAAAGAAAAGTCTCTCTCAGACTCTCAGTAGTCAATAGTCAATACTAAATTAGTAAATTGTTGACTGGGTCACCGCCAAGTCTCTCTCAGACTCTCAGTAGTCAATAGTCAATACTAAATTAGTAAATTGTTGACTGGGTCACCGCCATAATCACACATTCAACAATGCTTTTAAATGCAATAATAAATGAATTGATAAAATTGTAATTTTATTTCCACAAATATATCGTAGCCGCCAAGGCCTACATTATTTATTCAATATATGTAACTAATTACTCATTTCCAGTTCTGACCAAACTCTAAATCTTACACACTGCCTTTCACTTGAGCACTGTAATTATTTTCCAGATCATAGTACCTATTCCACAGCATGATCCCGCCATACTTCGACGACCCCTGAATCGCCGGCAGAACCTTAGATGTCAGATCATTTGGCGGAATATACCCACTTCCTGCTGCGTCAGTTGAAGCCGGTATCCCCAAAAATATGTTCGTCACCTGAAAACTGCTCGTCCAAGTGTTCCACGAGTTTACGAGGTTGGTTATGTCGCCAGACGAGTACTGGCATGGTGCATTGTTGTAGAATTGCACCCAGACATAGTCGAACAACCCTGTCTGTAGTGCAGGCCCCAGATACGAGTCCGGGTAAGGGCACTGGGGAGCGGCGGTGAGATAGACCTGGCTGCTGTATTGCTTGAGGGATTTTGCCAGGTCACCATAGTAGTTGGAACTCCCGCTTTCTATATCGAAGTCAATGCCGTCGAGAACTGCGCTACCGAGGGGACGGGAAGAGGAGCTTCCGCCTAGGTAGTTGTTCCATAGGTAGTCGGCCACACTCTGCGCATCTGAGGTGGAAGTGAGCTGGTAGCTGCCTGATGCCCCACCAAGGGAAAGAATAACCTGTGTATTATTATAAGAATTATAAGATGAATAATTCAAGGGCATTAAGGTCATGCCAGTCCAACTGTATAATAAATAGGTACAGTACCATCGGTACAATAAACTAGCTGTTAGGGTCATTAAATCAAGCATAGCATAAGGGCATTAAGGTCATGCCAGTCCAACTGTATAATAAATAGGTACAGTACCAATGGTATGCTTGATATAATAAATAGGTACAGTACCGGTGGTAGGAACCTTATTACCTTAATGCCCTTGGACTGGCATGACTGGATGTCAGAGGTGAGCCCGGTGCAAGTGCCCGACGACGGATCGCAGTGCCCCGCAAGGTTGAGAACCGGGGTTTGGCCATTGCCAAAGGTTGTCAAGAAAGCCAACATGACATACTTGTAGTTTCCGGTTGCGCATGTATCGGCCAGGGTTCCCTCGTTGCCATTCTGACCCCAGTACACAGCAATGCTGCCGGCCTGGGCAGAGGCAGCGAGGAGAGAGAGCAAGAGAGGGATGGTGAGGAGAGAGAGAATGCTCCTGGTTTGAGAGGCCATTGTTGAGATACAGATGTGGTGTGAAGTTGTGAGATCATAGCATGCATTTATAGGGGAGGTTGGAATGCAATTTTCAATTTGGGATTTGGGTGGATGTTTCCTCTTGGACCGGAGAATTTCGAGTTTTGACTAACGACTGCTAAGTCTTTTGGATATATATGTGACTCGGCCTTCTTTCTTTCATTTAAACAGGATGATGTACTTGACTATAACGCATGCGGGGAAATAAATCTGCTGCGATTCTAGATCGCACCATTCATTTGTTAGAATGCACAAATTTCAAGAGAAATTGTTTTCTTTACACGTATCTTTAAACAAATAATGGGTGGATGTAGAATCGCAGAGTCCTGTGATTCTTTGGAATCGCAGCAGATTTGGATCCCTCATGCGGAGCCTTAATGCACGGGGAGATTTCCCTGCTAAATTGGAAACCATCGGATCGAGACGTTACGAGTAGATATTTTCACAGAGGAGAGTTGAAATGTCTTTATTTTTTTGTGCCTCCATCATGTCTTCATTCTTTAAAACTTGAATAACTCAAAATTTAAAACTTAAAATTCAAAATAAAATCATTGGATATGAACTACATCATTTTATATATGCACGTGTAAAAAATTATGGCATTTCAACTTTGTTTTAGTTCTCATTTTGAGATTGTAAAAATGTATACAAAGGTGGATAATTTCTAGACGTTGATTTTTCAACTTATTGATTCACATCAAAGCAAAACTGAAATGTGATAATTTTTCATGAGCACATAGAGAAAATAATATAGATCGCATTTGACGGTTTTATTTTGACGTTTAAGTTTTAAACTTTGAGTTATTAAAAATTTTAAAAATAGAGGCATGATAGAAGCACAAAAAATGGAGGCATTTGAATCCTCCTCATTTTCATATTAATATTCATATTCACGTAGTTTTTTTTGTCTATATTCTATCTTTACTCGATAAAATAATAAATATCGCTATAAATTAAATAAATTTATAGTTTATATAATTTAATAAAATATAACATAAATAATATATTAAACACGTCATATATATGTAATATCATAAAATATAAAAATTAATTTTTTTATTACATTAGTTTAAAAATTAAAAATTATTAATTAAATATAACGATATAAAATTTTGTATAATTCAATTTTATCGTATATTAATAATTAAAAATAATATAAAATGTTTACTAATTCGCCATAATATAAATTACTTAATAAAAAAATATAATATTGTATAAGTAAATCTAATAATAATAAAAAATATATATATAGTTAATTATATGTATAAATAAAAAAATGCCATATATAATTTAATATTTATCACTTACCCTATATCTACAATAACAGATACAAGATAGAAAATCTTACTCATATTATTCTTACCTAATAAATTAACGAAAAAACTTTCTTACCTAAATCGATGCATGTTAATTTCAGAAGTCGAAAATCATGCATAAACAATGAACAGTGCGTGCGTGGCCAAAAAATAATATGAATAAAGGAATGATTATCATCAAATTTTACAGTATAGTAACAAATATCATGCTCGTTCTCTAATTTACACTGCAAGTGCATACAATTTCATCCGTTGGATCACACTTGAGATTATTAAACGTGTACGTATGTTTTTTTTTTTCATAAAAGGCTTGTGCCCGTTGCATTTTATTGAAACCAAAATTTTTTAAAGGGGAATTTACCTAACTTGCATCGAAATGTGTTTGCTAAATTTGGACCTAAATCAGTATTAAGAGTAACCAGTTCAATTTTTTGGAGGTTCATTCTGATACCAGACAAAGCCTCAAAGGCCATCATAGCCCACCATGCATTCTCAACATTGATGTGTTCTGCTTCTAAAAAGATGATGGTGTCATCTGCATAGTGGCAGTTGGTGAGAGCCTGCCCTTCTTTGCATGGTGGACCAAGTCCTTTGATAATTAGAGCTTGTCTTTCTTTGGTAAAAATTCTACTAAGGGTATCAGCAACAAGGATGAATAAGAAAGGGGATAAAGGGTCCCCTGTCTTACTCCCCTCTTGTAGTAAAAATAATGAGTTAATTCACCATTAACAGTAATACAAGATTGTGAACTCTTAAGCCAATCTTCTATCCACTGAATCCAGGGAGCACAAAAACCTCTATGTTTGAGAACTTCAATTAGATAAGCCCAATTTATTTTGTCATATGCTTTCTCAAAGTCTACCTTGATAATAGCACCAGGTGACTTTGATTGTTGGACAGAGTGAATGATTTCTTGGCTAACAACTACATTATCTTGTATGTATCTACCTTTGAGAGAAACAGACTGGTTATCATCAATTAGTTTGTTCATCATAGATGCTAATATATTGCTCATAACTATAGAGAGTAGTTTAAAACTACAGTTCACCAAGCTAATTGGTCTAAACTTATTCATTACCTTGGCATCTTGTTCCTTGGGGATAAGACAGATGACAGACCTATTGAGTTTATGCAAATCTAGTTTACGTTGATGAAAATGTTGACATAGAACTAATATTTCACCCTTGACCAGGTCCCAAAAATGTTGATAAAAAAAAAAGTAAAACCATCTGGGCCAGGTGCCCTATGAGGTTCTAAGTCAAACAGTGAATGTTTAATCTCTTCCTCTGAAAAGGGAGTAATAAGTTTGGAATTTTCTGACAAAACTGGGATTCAAAGGAAGCAAATTTCAAACCTGACTCTCCTAGAATAGATTTATAATACTGAACTATGTGTTGTTTAATATTTGCAAGGTTAAAGGTAGCCTGGCCATTAATATGTAAGGAATTAATTATGTTGGATTTCTTCCTATGGGTAGCTACTATGAAAATTTTTGGTATTGTCATCCCCTTCCTCTAACCATTTTTGCTTAGTCCTAATTTTCCAGTACATTTCCTCCTCTTTATAAATCTGGTCTAATTGTTCCTTGCAAGTAATCAATTCTATGTGTTCACTTTCTGATAAAGTTCTATCCCCTTGTATCAATTATAAATCATGTAACCTATCCAATAATTGTTTCTTAGTTCTTTTCTTTTGGCCATAAAATTTTTTAGCCCATCCTATCTGTTTCCTTCTAAGAGCCATAAGTTTGTTATTCCAACTCTTGACAATATCTCTGGGATCAAGACGTAGTTCATTCCACCACTTCTGAACCAATCTAACAAAGTCTTCTTGTTCTACCCAAGATGGATCAAATCGAAACTGTTTTTGGTGTTCTTGGTTCTGGTTGGAGGTATGCACGATCAGAGGACAATGATCAAATCCAAACTTACTAATATCTTTGACAAAACTGTTAGGATATGTATGGTCCCAATACAAAGAAGTAAAAAATCTATCTAATAATATAAAATGTCTACCATTAGACCATGTAAATCTTCTGTACTGAGTTTGTGTTCAATCAAATTATGTCTAGCTATGAAATTATTGAATAACCGACAAATTCTGACATCAAAATTTGTGTTAGATTTCTCTGATCTACTTCTGATAGCATTGAAATCTCCACATAACACCCAAATAAGATGTCTATTTTGTTTAATATTATCTAATTCATCCCAAAAAGCCTGTTTCAATGTCCTATCTACTGGTCCATATACTACAGTAAGTTGCTAAATTTTAGAATCCAACTTGTTTCCTAAAATGATATCTAAATAAACCAATGAGACTGACAAGATAAGACTTTAATTTTATTAGAATCACCTCCAAACAAGATACCCCCTGATCTTCCTCTAGTTGGAACCCATTCCCATGTATCTAGCTTGGAAGAAATGGATTTAAGGGCCCTATTAGAGAATGATTCTTTTTTGGTCTCCTGAATGACTATAACATCTATTTTATGTTCTACAATAATATCATGAAGTATATGTCTTTTGTTACTAGAGATCATTAGGGGTGTTCATTGGGTCCGGTTTAGTCAATTTCGAACCAAACCGAATTAGTTTGAACCAAACAGTTCGGTTTTTTTGGTTTAATGGTTCGGTTCGATTTTCTTTTTAAAACTGAATTATAATTTCAGTACGATTCGATTTGAAAATTTTCAAAACCGAAATAACCGAACCGACTGAACTTTTATATATTATGATTTGGTCCGGACCGCCTCGGTTTATTTCTTAATATCCCATTTTATTTCTTAATCAATTGCTTTAAATATTTCGGTTTATTTCTTAATATCCCGATTTATTTCTTAATACCCCGGTTTATTTCTTAATATACTTTGGTTTATTATAAATCAATTTCTTTAAATAAAAAATTAATATATTTTGGTTTGAACCGAACGAACCAAACAAACCGAAATAAAACTTTGGTTTGGTTCGGTTCGGTTCTATTTTAGAAACTGAATTATAACTTTGATTTGCCTAGTTCGGTTCGGTTTCAACCAAACCGAATCGATGAACACCCCTAGTGGTCATCTCTCTAATATTCTAATTCAAAATGTTGAGATTCATAAAGAACCTAACTGTTCTACAGAGGGTGAAGGCAAGACAATGTGTTTATCTAACACTGTCAAATTATCATTCCTAATAGATTTAGTTCTGTCTAGAATTTTTGTAATGATCTGCTCAAAATTAGCTCTATCCATGAGTTGTAAGGCTTGAATAATAGGATTCTATCATGTTCATCAAAACCTAATTATATATGATATACTTTGAATAGTTCAACTATTTGCTCAATGGTGAGCCTATGAAATGGAAAACTATTTAATAATGGTATACATGTACCACTGCTGCTACTTCTCCCTTTTCTCTTGCCCTCTTCTTTGTTTTACCCAGGATAGAGCTAGGAGGTTGAATTTGGATCCTGAGGTTCTTTCTAGGAATGGCAAATGTCTTTCTAAAAGAAGTTTCCTAGGAGATGACTGGAGTATAGTGGCAATGTGCTGATCTAAATCAGATATCTCAATAGGCTTCTCAGGACTAACTCCAGTAAGGCTGGGAGGCCTGTTAGGAGTGGTTCATTTTGGACTCATGCTTCTCAGCCCCCTTCTAGAGCCAGATGGGTGAAAGTGCCTTCTCTTGAAATTACTTGGCCACAATTCATAATTATCAGTATGCCTTTTGTATCTGATACTTCTGCTTCTACTTCTTCTTTTCTGGATAGAAATTCTACCACTGGTAGGACTTGCACTTCTCACCATTTTTCTCACAGTGACTTGTATTTTTTTGCCAGGTGTTCTGGAGCTATTGATAGGCCTTTTGTATAGTGCTCTAGGTGGCAGGAGACCCAATCTAACAGCTCTGTTCAAGATAGGTTCATCCTCACTATTGTCCCCCTTAGCCACTTCTTCCTCCCTGGTAACTGAGTGTATCACTTGTGCCTTTGGAGTCAAGCTGAATTAGCGTGTACGTATGTACAAGTTGGAGATTGATATTTTGATTGGTTGATAGAAGACTTTGACTTGATCAAAAGCAAATCAAAGCAGCTAGATTTTTTGTCGCACAAACCAGACTTAAACATCACGCTAAACAACAAAATCGACCGTGTTTGACTTTGAGATGACAATCACTTGAGAATGATTATTTTGACAATTTTATCTATAATTTGCTTTTCAAAAAAGGAAAATACAATTTTATCAATAATTTTCTTTTTTAAAAAGATAGTTCAAATAAAATTGTAAATAATGACAAATTATTTTATATTTGCGTTCTTATTTAGTAAAGAATAGTATCCGTGAAAAGAATTGATCGTGAAAAGAATCTTTTGTGCCAACTAGTACAGATGAGAAAGGCAAATTTATGTATTTAGAGAAAAGAGCTACTTTATATATATTTTTTAGGAGAATTTCATATTTGCCCCTAAAAAATCTCAAAAATTCATAATATCATATATAACTTACCCAATTTATTGTCTTTTCTATTGAAACTCATTTTTAAATTTATAAAGTACATATTTTACCATTTATTAAGAAAATGTGTAGCATGTTTAAGATAAATGTTCAGTTTTTAATTGATTGATTGTTTGAACAAATAGTTCAATTTTTTACTTGTGACGTGCACAGAAGCGTACGTCTAAATGTCACTTTGCATGCATCACAAGTAGAGAAATGAATCATTGCATTTGCCCTCGAAAATCGACATATTAGAAGACTGAATATTTTTCTTACACATACTACATATTTTTATGAGTGAGCCTATGGTGCTATGCATAGCACGGATGGGGTCCGTGCTACGGCTCAAAATTTGACTTTTCAAAATCCAATGGTCGATCCAACCGTTCAATGTGATAACCATATGAATATGTACTTGCAAACTAAATTTTATATTTTTTCGTATTTTTTTACTATTTTTTTAGATAGGTAGAAAAATCAGTGTTTTCTGAAAATTCTGGACCATCAAAATTCTACCTATCTTAAAAAATAGTAAAAAAATTCGAAAAAATATAAAATTTAGTTTGCAAGTACATATTCATATGGTTATCACATTGAACGGTTGGATCGACCGTTAGGATTTTAAAAAGTCAAATTTTGAGCCGTAGCACGGACCCCATCCGTGCTATGCATAGCACCATAGCCTCACTCTATTTTTATTGTTTTAATAAAGGGTAAAATGGAAACATTATAAATTTAAAATTAATTTTAATAAAAAAAACAAGAAATTGGATAAATTATTGAGTTTTTGAAATTAAAGGGGGTAAATATGATATTATGAAGTAAGAATGCGTAATGTCAAAGTTTTTTAGGGATATACCGTATACGTACATGAAGTACCCCCCTTTAATTAATTAACGTTTTGTTCCAGATAAATTAATTGCCGTCTTGACTCAATTGGGCCAACCCATTATACATGGTTAAAAAGCAATGCTTTCTACGCGCTTCCAAGTCTTACTCAAAAGTAAAATGTGTAAAAGATCTGAGGTGGTTTTTCAGCGTCTTCATTACTTTCATCATAAGACTTCTCGTAGGAGTTGGGCCACTTTATCACCGACATTTTTATTAATATCCAAAGTTAATTACAAATTAATAAATATATTCAGAACCGCTGTGTATTTCGAAAAATGCCCATATATACCTGCCAAAATCTGGCCGGTTTCTCTTTTTTTGTAGAGACAATATGAAAAACAAGATAATGAAATCTAACACTGAAAATTCGAATTTTTTGTTTAAATTTTTTGTTAGATTACTTCTTTTGATGTATAATTAGCATATTTATACTAAAATATGCTAAATTACTTGAAATTATGTTGAATTACACTATATTACATTAAATTATGCTAAATTATGTTAAATTACGCTAAAATACGGTAAATTACGGTAAATTACATATGAATATGAATGATATATTTACTGAGAAGGCGAAAAACGACAACGAAACTTCAAACGGCCATAAAATGAGTCATACTGATAAAAAAGAGAAAAAAAAGGAGACTAGGTTGAAGAAATCCAACAAAAAATACGAATGAAATTTCGGAATTTAAAAGGACGTAATTGTTGATGGAAAAATAAATCTAAATTCTTACTATGACCTCATTCCGAAAAACTTGTAAAAGATTTATATTCATTACGGAATGCAGCGCATAACGGATTAACGGTCATTCAGAACCAAAAGAAATTGTCTGAAACCCGTAAAATCTCGTTAAAATTTCTTATTTTTTGTATTTTAAGAGTATGTTTTTCTTTAAAAGACAATTATATATTTTTCTTTTATTTGAAACGGAAACAGCTCTTTGAAAAGATAACGAGATGTATTTTTTGAATAATTTAGAAATCAAAACGCATTTCGCTACTTGACAGTGGCTGATTATTTTTCTTTGAACAATTTAGAAATCAAAACAATCTAGAACAATTATTAAAAAACAATTCTATATTTTTCGTTCATCTTGACAATGGCTAATATTTTTTCTTTTCTATTGCTATATTCTTGTGAAAAAATATGGCAACTAAAAAGCTGCGGTAAATGTTAAATAATGTTGGCATTTAAATTCGGAGAAGCACATTAGATCTAAAATGAGAGTAATATTGAAATCCTGATTCTGTGATAATTTACGGATATATATATATAGTGGCTAATATCAAAATGTTTGCACCAAGGCCCTCGTGCAACTAAGTCGTGTTCGGATTTTCAAAGTCCAAACAGTCGATCCAAACTGTTAGATGTGATCTCTATATTAAAATCTGCTTGGAGACCAAATTTTATATTTTTTGGAATTTTTTTACTATTTATTTAAGCCACTGTGAAAATTGCTGATCACATGGTCCAGAATTTGGTTGCACTGTTTTTACTGTTCACCCGGATCAGCAATTTTCAAAGTGGCTTAATAAATAGTAATAAAATTCCAAAAAATGTAAAATTTGGTCTCCAAGCAGATTTTAATATAGATTGAACATCTAATGGTTTGGATCAACTGTTTGGACTTTGAAAATCCGAAAACGACTTGGTTGCACGAGGGCCTTGATGCAAACGTTTTGGTATTAGCCAATATATATATATATATAGAGAACGTTTGTTCCTAGCCCCCGGTGCAACTAAGTTGTTTTCGGATTTTCAAAGTCCAAATGGTCGATCCGAACCGTTCAACATGTTCTCTATATTGAAATGTGCTTGGAGACCAAATTTTACATTTTTTGGAACTTTTTTACTATTTATTAAGCCACTTTGAAAATCGCTGATCTGGTGGTCCAGAAAATTTTACTGTTTTTTACTGTTCACAGTGGATCAGCGATTTGCAAAGTGGCTTAATAAATAGTAAAAGAATTCTAAAAAATGTAAAATTTGGTTTCCAAGCACATTTTAATATAGAGAACATGTTGAACGGTTCGGATCGGTTGTTTGAATTTTCAAAATGAAAATATGACGTGGAGTACAAACTTGTTTTACTCCACGTCTCACCATAGCTCATATATATATATATATATATATATATATGGACAGTGCTACGGTGCTACGCGTAGCATAGAGCCCCTCCGTGCTACGGCTCACTTTTTGAGTTTTCAAAATCCTAACTGTCGATCCGAACCGTTCAACATGATCTCCATATGAATATGTACTTGCAAACCAAATTTTACATTTTTTAGAATTTTTTTACTATTTATTAAGCCACTTTGAAAAAACACTAATTTGTACACAACAGTAAACTTTTCTGGACCATTGGATCAGCGATTTTCAAAGTGGCTTAATAAATAGTAAACAAATTCTAAAAAATGTAAAATTTGGTTTGCAAGTACATATTCATATGGAGATCATGTTGAACGGTTCGGATCGACCGTTAGAATTTTGAAAACTCAAAAAGTGAGCCGTAGCACGGAGAGGCTCTATGCTACGCGTAGCATATTAGCAAAATCCTATATATATATATATATATATATTACTTTTGGACTTTGATTTTTCAACAACACAGAACAACAGTATGCGTCCAACTATTGCTGCTATTGTTCCTGAAATACAACAACTTCACAAACAATCATAGACTCTCAACATACAATTGTATGGCAACTGCAAATGACAATTTATTTTGTAATTTGAAGGGAAAGATGCAAAAGAGTCTTAAGAGAGCAAATAAAAGCGACCAATGCTATACAGATTGAAATTGTTCAAGATTTTATGGATTGGTTCACACACCAAAGACGGTAGTCACAAAATCACATTAACATAGGTGTTGTAAATTGAATTGCCTTCTATTTTCGTTCTTTTAATTTTTTTTCTTTTCCTTTATTATTTTCTTCTCTTATTTATGTTTTCTTCTTCTTCTTTTTGTAAACTCGGACATTTCGGGTATATTATGTCAATGAAATATGGAGGCTTGACCTCCATCTTTCTTTAAAAAAATTAATATCAACAACAAATTCATTAAATATATTTAAGTGGGGCCCATAGAAGAATAAAATATGAGGAGTAAGATTTAGTAAGCAATTTAATTCTAATTAACTTTACTCCACAACCAAATATGACATATATCAAATATATTTACAAAACAGCTTTTGTCATCATTTTTCTATTTAGTTGAAAACTAATTACATTTATTTTAAGTGTGTAAATAGTCTACAAGCATATAAAATATTGGTTGTGTGACAGTATGAATTTTCATGCAGTCAGAAATATTAACACATGGAAATTAATCTGTAATATTTTCTTAAACACATTCTTAAATAAACAGAAAATAATCAAACAAAAATAGGGTCATAAAAAGATGAAACAGTTATACGCAGAATTCTTGATATAACAATTGAGTCAATGCCAGAGGTTTATCATAACTTGAGAGACCTTTGGTTTTGGTAAAGTGTGGTTCATAAGCTCAAAAAGGCTCAATCTGATATTTGACCAGGTATGAATTTGAATTATATACATCGCTGGAGTTCTGATTTTTGTTTTTGTCATCGGCACATCTTTTCTGGGTACGAATTTCGCCGACATTTTTATTAATATCCAAAGTTAAATAGAAATTAATAAATTTACCCAGCTGGATAAAAATATTCCTACCAGCCAATAAATGGCCGGTTTTGAATTTTTTTTGCCTACCGGCCATTTAATGGCCGGTACTCTCAATTTTTTTTTTTTAGAGACACTATGAACAGAAAGTACTGAAATATAACACTAAAAATTAGAATTTTTTGTTTAAATTATTTGTTAGATTATTTTTTTTAATGTATAATTAGCATATTTATATTAAAATATGCTAAATTACTTGAAATTATGTTAAATTACGCTGAATTACACTAAATTTTGTTAAATTACGCTAAATTATGTTAAATTACCCTAAAATACGGTAAATTACGCTAAATTACATATGAATAGGGACGATATCTTTACGGAGAAGGCAAAAAACGACAACAAAACTTCAAATGGCCATAAAATGGCGCTCGAGTGTTCGATTTCAGCAAATGACCACTTTTCGAAAAATTTGCAAAAATACACATGCGTCAGTGACCGCTATGCTGTTTTTCAAAATTCAAAATTGCCAAAAAACAAAGGGAAGAGCCTCAAAACTTGAGTTGAAGTTTCCGATTAAGATTTTCATTTCTATTATTCAATCTAAGTAGTTCAGTAAATTAGGTACATAATGAACTTGTAGAATACCAATTTTTATTATTTTTGGAATTATTTTACTATTTTTTATGATTCATGAAAGATGGCACAAAATTGGTCTAATTTAGTGTAATTTTGCGTAGTTTAGCGTAATTAATCGTATTTTAGCGTAATTAGCGAAGTTATTGTAATTTAGCGTAATTTAATGTAATTTAGTGTAATTCAGCATAATTTAACATAATTTCGAGTAATTTAGCCTATTTTAGTATAAATATGCTAATTATACATCAAAAGAAATAATCTAACAAATAATTTAAACAAAAATTCGAATTTTTAGTGTTAGATTTCAGCATCTTACTCTTCGTAGTGTCTCTAAAAAAAATTAAGAATACCGGCCATTAAATAGCCGGTAGGACTGGTAGGGATATTTTTATTGAAATCCAGAGGAGCTCGGTATATTTATTAATTTCTATTTAACTTTGGATATTAATAAAAATGTCGGCGAATTTAGGCTCAAATTTAACTTGGGCCGAACGTACCTACTAAGGCTGACTTGATTGGTCTTACACCTTTTGTTGACTTGCGGTCGTGCGGAGCATGTTGACTAATTATTGGTTAGGCACCTTGCTCTAGTGTTTCATGTTTTATTTACCTTTGTTTCAATTAACAATGTGCACATCTTTTTCTCCTACAGTTACTTTGTTTCAATTAGTGTTAGAGCGTTAGGAGATATTTGGTTGCGGAATTAAATTAAATTGGTCTAAGTTGTTTTAAGTTATCTTAGTATAAATTTAAGTTGACTTAATTAAATACAAGAGAAAAATATAAAAAAAAAATCTTTTATAGACAATGGAATTCACGGACAAAATAAGTTAAACTACTAAATAGATGATTTAACTCAGACCGACCTAAAATTTAACTTACGTTATTTTGAACAAGCTTAAATTAATTAAACTTGCGTTATTTTAATTTGACCTAACTATTTTGTTGCTTAGCTATGATTTAAAAAATATAGCATTCTAGCCCTCATGCTTATTGCAATTATCAATTACACTTCCGGACCTAATTTACGATTTGACTATAACTAGCTAGGAATTTAGGATCTAGTATGTGATATATCTATTCGTCAAACTAGAATTTGTTTTTGTTTGGGTACAGAATTGCCTGTGTACTAATACTAAAAATCTCGAAGAAATTAATTCTCACAAAATTTGAGATATTTAATTTGCTAAAGCTTTTGTATCTTCAGATATATTATTTGGGTAATTGCATATGGAACTGAAGTATTTGTTAATAATTGCATTAAAAGTATTTTTTGATAAAACTTAATGCCAACTATATAGAAAGTAACTATTGTGTCTAAATAGCATATCGTGACGATGAGTAGATCCGGTCGTCAAAGCACGACAACGGTCGAAATAGTGGATCCGGTCGTGAAGCAAGATGGGGATTGTATATAAGTAGAATTAGAAAAATAGATCTAGTAAAAGAGTAGATCTAGGAATTTAGAGGGTGATTAAGGGTGATTAGAGTAATTTTAAGTAATTTAGGGGAATTTGTGAGAATAAATGAGTAGATTTAGGAATTAGAGTCACTTGACTCATTATCAATATGTTTTTTTATCAATTTGCTCCTATTATTGTACTAATGAGTAGCCCTACCCAACTGAACTCCTTGACTCATCGTAAGTAAGCTTATTAAATTGTTAGTAGGTCTTAAAGCCACTACCTTTAAAAACAAACTATTGTATCCAAATAGATAATCCATCAGGTTTTGTTTTGTTACTTTTGTATGATTTCTTATTTAATATTTTGCAAATATTTAGAGAAATCTTCTAATTAAATACTTTCGACGAGATGAAAATTTAATTCACAAGGAGAACCATACCATCCATACAGTGGCTGATCAACTCTAAAATTCGTTTCTTAAGAATTAAATGCATCTGCAGCAAAGCTTTAAAAAAAAATGAATTAAATGCACCATAAAATTTGGTTCATTGTGTTTTAAAGTTACTAATTAATGTTTCTTTCAAAAAATTCTAATTAATTCATGATAACAAATACATTTAACATTTAATTTTTATGTTACAGGTAACATTTTCACAGGACTGTCTGAAAGTGAAAATGAAGATTTGTATTGTTTTGTTGAGATGACATTCAAAGTTATTTTAAAACACTTCAAATTTATCTCTAGGTAGTTCAGCGCACAATAACCATGTTCCATTGATCGGATCACTCATTAGGCATCCTATTTATATTTTTGAATAGTATCTAATTAAAATCATATCGTTTCATTATGTACTATAATTATTTTTCACATTTCTCCTAAGAAAATATTTTTTAATAAAAAAAAGTGTATAAAAGAAATTCTGCATTCAGCTAATTTTGGAGAAATAAGTATCTTTCTCGAAACCATAAATAATATGTATAATAAACCCAGTTGTTGTGCGCTTCAACCCATTTCTCTATGAGATTAAATATTGCAGAAAGATCTGTAGTTTTAAGTACACCAGCGTCCTTAAATTTCAGTTTGGAATCACTTTTTTTCTGACAATTATTTTTGAATTTTTTTTTTTTTTGAAAATCCATAGCAGAAGCTGCTAGGAATTATTTTTGAAAATTGATAGTAGAAAGTTTTGGCATGTTAATTACAAGAGCAAACTTAGGGTGTGATATGCTCATCAAAAGAGTTTGATGAGCACAACTCCAAAAGTATATCGGATCGGCTTCAAACGAAGAATTCAAACTGTTGAAATCTATGTACTTCATGCGTGATGCATGTACATGCAAAATTTTTGAAAGTTTCGAATTTATTTGCTACAAGGTCAAGCGGTCAAAGAAATGATGAAAAATGAATATATAAAACAACTTATAAAATAACTTATAAAAGGTTCATTTCTTTGACCGCTTGACCTTGTAGCAAATAAATTTGAAACTTTCAAAATTTTGCATGTACATGCATCACTCATGAAGTACATGGATTTCAACGGTTTGAATTCTTCATTTGAAGCCGATCCGATATATTTTTGGAGTTGTGCTCACCAAACTCTCTTGATGAGCACATCACACTCTAGCTTTGCTCTAATTACAGTACATTAATTAGAAAAAATCTGATGAGATTTAAACTGATACAGCTAAACGACTGCAAGTAGTTTTTATTTATTTATTTTTTTTTTTTTTGAAAAGCAGGCAATGCAAACGGAAGTATATTCATTTTACTCTCTCCATTTCGAAAAACAATTGTTGCAGCATCGGTAAAAACAGGTCAGAGATGTTGACTAGCTTAGGAGATGGGAAAGACAGTTCTATTGTTTTTATTTTAATATTTGGAGAAAAATTGATAGGAATTCGGGGTGCTCATCGGTTCGGTTCGGGTCGGTTGAAACCGAACCGAACTAGGCAAAGTGGCAAACCAAAGTTATAATTCGGTTTCAAAAATAAAACCGAACCGAACCGAACCAAAGTTTTATTTCGGTTTGTTCGGTTCAAACCGAAATATATTAATTTTTTTATTTAAAACAATTGATTTATAATAACCGAAGTATATTAAGAAATAAACTGAAGTATTTAAAGCAATTGATTAAGTAATAAACCGGGGCGGTCCGGACCAAATTCATAATATATAAAATTTCGATCGGTTCGGTTATTTCGGTTTTAAAAATTTTCAAACCGAACTGAACCGAAATTATAATTCGGTTTTAAAAAGCAAACCGAGCCGAACCATTAAACCGAAAAACCAAACCGTTTGATTCAAACTAATTCAGTTCAGTTCAAAACTGACTAAACCGGATCCAATGAACACCTATCCAGGAAATAAGCAATGGGAAAAGGTATCTCACGATTCGTTGTTTTGATATGTGTATATTTGAGACTTTTGAGTCACTTTTGTTATGTGCTTCTGACTCGTTATAATTAATTAAACAGAGTAACAACAATCTTTGCTTATGATACACTGACACTGCTTCTAGGAATAACACCCATACAGTGAAGTAACTATTAACCTAACTCTGTAAATTTGGTTTTATCGCCGGCATGCCGTGGCATATTCCTAAGGTCACTGTAACAAAACAACACGCATCCCAGTTCATACCATACCTTCTGCTTCTAGGAAACTAATCCACATACAACATAAAAATCCACACACCTCTATATATACAGTTCAGTTCTGAACAAGTAACACAAGCACACCATAATCTCCTCATTAAATAGAACTAATGGCCTCACTACTAAAAAACCTCTCTCTGATTCTCATCCCACTCTTACTCGGTTTTCTCATTGCCTCAGCTCAGGCCGGCAGCATTGCCGTTTACTGGGGCCAGGATGGCCGAGAAGGGACCCTGAAAGCAGCCTGTGACACAGGCAACTATGCCTATGTCATGTTGTCTTTTCTCATCACTTTCGGCAATGGCCGCACACCAGTTCTCAACCTTGCCGGCCACTGCAACCCGTCTAGCGGCGGATGCAAAAGCCTCACTTCTGCCATCACATCCTGCCAGGCCAAGGGGATTAAGGTTAATTATTTTCTACTACTGTACTTCACTAATTAATCAGTCTAATGAGGCCATTTGGTTCGTCCAAAAAAAAATTACATATACTTCGGCTTGTAATCGAATTTGCAATTTTTGGGGTGGATGCGTATCCTCTGAGATATCTCATATTTTGCGTGACCGACGTGGGGCAGTATTATTTGAGCTTTGAGATTCATGCAGAATGTATTTTGAACGGTTGAGATTTTCCAGAAACTCACACAAAATGGCAATGATACAATTTCCCCCCTCCAGTGTGGGTTCGATTCTTCTCCAGTTGTACAATAGTACAATATATCTATTTCAGGTCATACACTCTACATTAATGATCAAAACAAACTGCTTAATTAGTATTAAAATCGGCAGAACAATTTAAAAGATACAGCACAACTGATCATTCAAATCCAATTTAGGTTGTCGGATCTGAAATAGACAACATAAATTTATCTGATTTCATCCAATAAACTTTATACAGTTGCAAAAAAGCAGCCTGAACAATTCTAAGTGTTAATTACAAGTTAGAGCTAATTTAGAATGCCTCCATCAATTCAAGGACAAATAAGGGGGAAAAAATAATAACTCTTCATACTTTTTTTGGATAAAAGGCGCTTAAGGCCCGTATCATGAAGATGAAACTTAAATTACAAACTCTTCATACTTTTATTTAGGTTTTTCTTTCTCTCGGTGGTGGCGTTGGAAGTTACACCCTGTCTTCCACGTCAGATGCTCAGAATGTCGCACAATACCTCTGGAATAACTACCTCGGCGGCACATCCTCGAACCGACCCCTTGGAAGCGCCGTCCTTGACGGTATCGACTTTGACATAGAGCTAGGAGGCACCAACTACTACGATGACCTGGCAAAGTTCCTCTCAGCATATAGCAGCAGGGGAAAAAAGGTCTATCTCACCGGCGCTCCGCAATGCCCCTACCCAGATTCACATCTCGGGAAGGCACTTTCTAGTGGACTGTTCGACTATGTCTGGGTGCAATTCTACAATAACCAGCCATGCCAGTACAGGTTAGGAGAGGATCTATTTATAGTCCAGGGAGTGCTTAGCCACCCTCATGATTTAAAAAAATTAAATATGTATATCGAAATTTAATTGAGTTTTTATTTTTATTAAAAGTTTTTATGTACTTCAGTCCCCTTGTAAATTATCACATGTGTGTTTGTAGCTTAGTGGTTAGAATTCTAACTTGTTATTTTGGAAACTTGAGCTCAAGTCTCATGCATTATGCATTTTAAATTTTAGTTCCTCATATCTAAATTTTCTAATTCTGCTTCTGGTACAGGTCTGGTGACATTACTAAATTGACGAATTCATGGAATACTTGGGTTAGTAAAATTAAGGCGACGAAAATTTTCGTGGGGTTGCCGGCGTCATCTGCTGCAGCAGGTAGCGGGTATATTCCACCGAATATACTCAATAGTCAAGTATTGCCGGTGGTGAAGAGTTCGCCGAAGTATGGCGGGATCATGCTCTGGAGTAGGTACTATGATGGGCTAAATAATTACAGCGGTAAAGTGAAGAGCGTTGTATAAGATTTTGATGCTGATACTGATGGAGCCTCTGGCACCACGGCAACTGCGTGATTAATTAGCAGCAAAATGGCAATGGCATCTAAATATGTATTCCAGTGGAAATTATTACTTTTGTGTTGTGTTGAGTGAACTAAGTTTGGTGAGTAAATTTAAGAAATATGGCAAAGTACTTGTGATTTACACTATTGTGCTTTATGTAATAATCAATGGTAGTTATATATGCTATATTGTGTTTTATTAAGAATATCTCATTTATGTATCGATTCAAAGTCTTCGTTTTTTAAGAATTAAATTGAAGATCGGAATATTGTTAATGTGGTAATAAATTTGAAAAAATAATAATGATGATTATCATGTCCATCAAATTAGTTAAATAATTAATAAAACTAACAATGATAAGTTGTGCAAAACATGGCGAAACTTTCTGATGAAACATGATTTGGGGTTGAAACACAAGCAATCTATTTTTTAAATCATCTTAGCACAACCTACTTGATGGGTCTTAATTTTTTTGGTATAAAATCAGGTTTAAATTCTTAATTTACTTCAATACACACACATCGGATTTTGAACATGGGGTCGAGGAAAAAGGGCATTTGACTAGTGTTAATTAATGTGGCTTTCTTGAAATGAAAATTTATTGAGAGTTAAAGAGTTTTGACAATGGAGAAAAATATATACTATTTTGAATTATAAGTTATATTATTTTTATGAACAAATTTATTTCTATTAATCTTTGTCAGTATCCGTAAATCATTTCAATATATATAGTACTGATTCGAACTTTTGATCTTTTATGAAAATTAAATATGTATCTTTTTGTAGAGAGACAGTCTATCATCATCAGTTCAGAATTCAGATCCAAACTTATGATTTAAATATATATATATAGAGAGAGAGTGGCTAATATCAAAACGTTTGCACCAAGGTCCTCGTGCAACCAAGTCGTTTCCGGATTTTCAAAGTCCAAACAGTCGATCCAAACCGTTAGATGTTCAATCTATATTAAAATCTGCTTGGAGACCAAATTTTACATTTTTTGGAAAAAATTTACAATTTATTAAGCCACTTTGAAAATTGCTGATCCGGGTGAACAGTAAAAACAGTGCAACCAAATTCTGGACCATGTGATCAGCAATTTTCAAAGTGGCTTAATAAATAGTAAAAAAATTCCAAAAAATGTAAAATTTGGTCTCCAAGCAGATTTTAATATAGATATCACATCTAACTGTTTAGATCGACCGTTTGGACTTTGAAAATCCGAAAACGACTTGGTTGCACGAGGGCCTTGGTGCAAACGTTTTGATATTAGCCACTCTCTCTCTCTGTATATATACAGGGGCGGAACTAGAAAATTAAGATAGAGGGGGCTGAATGAATAAGCGTTATGTAATTTTATATTATAAGGGGGGCTAATAATAATAATTTTTGTAAAATTTAAAATTTTGAAGGTAAATAATGCAAAATTTTCAAAGGATAGGGGGAGCTTAGCCCCCTTTTCTTACCACTTAGTTACGCCCCTGTATATATATATATATATATAGAGAGAGAGAGAGAGAGAGAGAGAGGCTAAGATCAAAGTGGTATGACCAAGGCCTTTGGTGCTACCAAGTCGTTTTTGGATTTTCAAAGTCCAAACGGTCGATCTAAACCGTTAGATGTGATCTCTATATTAAAATCTGCTTGGAGACCAAATTTTACATTTTTTGGAATTTTTTTACTATTTTTTAAGCCACTTTGAAAATTACTGATCACATGGTCCAGAATTTGGTTGCACTGTTTTTACTGTTCACCCGGATCTGCCATTTTCAAAGTGGCTTAAAAAATAGTAAAAAAATTCCAAAAAATGTAAAATTTGGTCTCCAAGCAGATTTTAATATAGATTGAACATCTAACGGTTTGAATCGACTATTTGAACTTTCAAATTGCAAAAACTAATTGGTAGCACCAAGGCCTTGGTCATACCACTTTGACCTTAGCCACTCTATATATATATATATATATGGGATAACTTGCTTTGCGAATAGTCGATTCGAACCTTCCAACATGATATTAAAATGTGCATGGAGACCAAGTTTTACATTTTTTTTAATTTTTTTAACTATTTTTTTAGAATTTTTAAAAATCACAGCTTTTCATTAAATAAAAAATAATAAAAAATTCAGAAAAACTGTGATTTTCAAAATTCTAAAAAAATAGTAAAATATTTCCTCAAAATTTAAAATTTGTTCTCCAAGCACATTTTAATACGAAGATCATGTTGGAAGGTTCGAATCGACTATTTGAACTTTGAAAATGAAGATATGAGCGCAAAGTAAAACACCATCTTTAATTTCCAAAGCAAGTTAGCCCTTATATATATATATATATATATAGAGAGAGAGAGAGAGAGATGGACTAGGGTGAGACGCGTTTATACTCCACGCCATATTTTTATTTTGAAAATCCAAACAACCGATTCAAACCTTCCAACATGTTCTCTATATTGAAATGTGCTTGGAGACTAAATTTTACATTTTTTGGATTTGTTTTACTATTTATTAAGCCACTTTGAAAATCGCTGATCCACTGTGAACACTAAAAAACAGTAAAAATTTCTAGACCACCGGATCAGCGATTTTCAAAGTGGCTTAATAAATAGTAAAAAAATTCCAAAAAATGTAAAATTTGGTCTCCAAGCACATTTCAATATGGAGATCATATTGAGCGGTTCGGATCGATTGTTTGGATTTTCAAAATAAAAATATAGTGCCATGGAGCAAAAACGTGTTTTACTCCACGTCTCATTTTAGCCCAGCTCTATATATATATATATATAGAGAGAGAGAGAGAGAGAGAGAGAGAGAGATAGGCTATCATGCTATGGGAAGTAAAGAGGGTGTTTTACTTCCCGCTCATATCTCTATTTCCAAAGTTCAAACAGTTAATTTGAACATTCCAACATGATCTTCATATTAAAATGTGCTTGGAGACCAAATTTTTCATTTTTTTTTTGAATTTTTTTACTATTTGTTTAGAATTTTTGAAAATCACAGTTTTTCATTAAATAAAATAATAATAAAAATTCTGAAAAACAATGTTTTTCAAAAATTCTAAAAAAAATAGTAAACAATTTCAAAAAATGTAAAATTTGATCACCAAGTACATTTCAATATGAAGATCATGTTGAAAAGTTCGGATTGACTATTTGAACTTTGGAAATAAAGATATGAGCGGAAAGTAAAACACCATTTTTACTTCCCAAAGCACCGTAGCATCACTCATATAAATATAGAGAAAAACTAGGGTGTGATGTGCTCACTAAGAGGGGTTGGTGAGCACACCTCCAAAAGACTATCGGATTGACTTCGAACTACAAATCCAAACCGTTGAAATCTATGTACTTCGTGAGTGATGCATGTACATGCAAAATTTTTAAAGTTTCGAATTCATTTAGTACATGGTTAAACAGTAAAAAAATGATGAAAAATGAGTACATAAAACAATTTCAAAAATAACTTATAAAATGTTCATTTTTTTTATCGCTTGACCATGTGCTAAATGAATTTGAAACTTTAAAATTTTTGCTTGTACATGCATCACTCACGAAGTACATGAATTTCAACGGTTTGAATTCATCGTTTGAAGCCAATCCAATAATCTTTTGGAGGTGTGCTCACCAACTCCTCTTGGTGAGCACATCACACCCTAATTTTTCTATATATATATATAGAGTATGGCTAATGTGCTTCCTCTAGAACTTCGGTCTCGTGCTTCCGGGGGCATATCTTAGTGTTTGATGTTCAAACAACAAATTCAAACCGTTAGATGTTCAATCTATATTAAAATGTACTTGGAGACCAAATTTTACATTTTTTGAAATTTTTTTACTATTTATTAAGCCACTTTGAAAATTCCAGATCCGGGTGAACAGTAAAAACAGTCTGGACCATATGATCTGGAATTTTCAAAGTGGCTTAATAAATAGTAAAAAAAAATCCAAAAAATGTAAAATTTGGTCTCCAAGTAGATTTTAATATAGATTGAACATCTAACGGTTTGAATTTGTTGTTTGAACATCAAACACTAAGATATGCCGCCGGAAGCACGAGGCCGAAGTTCTAGAGGAAGCACATTAGCCATACTCTATATATATATATACATATATATACATACATATACATACATATACATACATATATAAGAAATTGCTAATATGCTATGCATAGCATAGAGGGCCTCCATGCTACGGCTCAATATTTGAGTTTTCAAAATTCTAACGGTCGATCCGAACCGTTTAACATGATCTCCATATGAATATGTACTTGCAAACCAAATTTTATATTTTTCAAAAAAAATTTACTATTTTTTTAGATAGGTAGAAAATCACTTGATCTGAAAATTTTGTACCATTCAGATCAAGTGATTTTCTATCTATCTAAAAAATAGTAAAAAAATTTCTGAAAAATGTAAAATTTGGTTTGCAAGTATATATTCATATGGAGATCATGTTGAACGGTTCGGATCGACCATTAGGAATTTAAAAACTCAAATATTGAGTCGTAGCACGGAGACCTCTATGCTATGCATAGCACCGTAGCCAACTCCTGTATATATATTTCTCAATTTTTTAGTGTTCGTCTTAAAGAGGCCTCGATAGTTGCAACTCCAAAAGTCAAGAAATTATTTTTAATATTTCTCAATTTTTTAGTGTTTGTCTTAAAGATGCCTCGATAGTTGCAACTCCAAAAGTCAAAAGGCTTTTAATATTTCTCAATTTTTTAGTGTTTGTCTTAAAGAGGCCTCGATAGTTGCAACTCCAAAAGTCAAGAAATTATTTTTATTAATTCATGATGTATTTGTTATGTCCTCAAATGTATACGGAACATGCATGTAACCGTATTATGTTAGGGGCTTAAATGGAGCGGATTGTTTAAATTTTGTTTCGGATTGTCTTTCCCGTTTATGAAATAGACTAACATTATTTTGTAATCTGTGATTCATAAAATATAAATTACAGAAACATTTAATCTGCACATTTTACACGTTTTTTTTTACAAAGTTTGCAAATATTCATTGCAGAAACTTGTTATACAAAAAATATAAATATTTTAATTAAAATTATATATGAAAAATAAAATATGCACCCAGACAACATAATAACTTATAACATGGAGCAAATTGTAATTAAGAAAATAAAAACAACATAATAACGTTATATTAATATTACATGATTTACTATTCTAGTTATGTATAAGCAAAATTTCTTAAGAAATAACGTACATTGACCGAGTCATATTTTACCCAACATTTTTCTTTTCTAAAATATGTTTATCGGATTAATCAAAGTTTAATTCCTTCCTAACTAAATAAAAATATAAAGTTATGGATTATGGATTATCAAATTAAATCGAATGGATTGGCTGAATAAGTCATATTAATCATATTATTTTTATACTCCTATAAAGAAATACAATCCAATCCATTTAACAGATATTTCATTTTCAATTAATTTCTCAAGTATGTACTCGCTAAATTTTTCACGCGATTTCTTGTCGGTCCCAAAATATACATTTAACAAGTTCTAAATTTTACTGGAAAGGCACACTTAATTGAAACAAAATTAACACTTAAATACACTCTCTATTTCAGTTTATGATTATTCTATCAACAATTATCTTAAATTTTCAAATTATCTCAATATGTACGCTCGTTTCAACTCAAGTGAATACTTCTATTTTTTAATAAATACATATGTTTTTTTCTTTTGAAAAGTTAGACCAAAAGCACATGGAGTGTATTTAAAGGGTATAGACACTGAAGATAACTATGACATTTCCTTATTTATTTTTTTCTATTAAAATGCCAAAAGAAATGTTTCGCCAAAGAATAGTGTAGTCAAGATAATTTAGACTCTACTTTTGAATTGATTTTTTAAGCAAAATAAGCATAATGAATTAACTTCTACAGAATCTTAGTTACTATAGGATAACAATCATTCAATAATGATCTCCACATATTTCATTCCTGTACTGGTAATTTAGGAAGAACAAATTAAAGTCCTGATGGGTAATGCTTTAAGCTTTTCTCTAATGCCAAAATCAACAGATTTCTCTCAAGAAATAAATCACACCTATTGTTCGGTAGGACTTAAATTTGATCGTTGGTATCAAAATTAGAGAGAAGAGCAGCAATCATAAGGTGTTAGAAGGAGCTTCCGTAGTCGTGGAGATAAGATAGTGGAAAAGAGAGATAATTGAGTAATTTTGGCGCTAAAATTATTTTGAACTTAAATCTGACTCAATTGGAAGGAGATATCAAATTGTTTATACTCTTGTTTCATTAGAAATTTAAATGTGTATATTGAAATTTAACTATTTTTTTTAAATTATATAGTTCAACTCCACTCGTAAATACTAAATGTGTTCTTGTAGTTTAGTGATTAGAATTTTATTGTGTAGTTGTAGAAACTTGAATACAAATTCCACCCACCACATATTATGTATTTATATTTCAGTTCTCAATTAAAATTTTCCAATTCCATCCCTACTATTTAGTTTTTGAAAGGACTGAAAAATTTCCTGAAACTTTGAGGGGCTCTTTGGAAGAAACCTAGGATAACGACAATTGCGTGGATTAACTAATAAATAGTGACACCATTAAAAATCGTGTTCTATGACCGACACATGTAGATATTCAACTCGTGTCGACTTCAGGTTCAATTAATTAAATATGCGCATCACTTTCAGATTTCTGGTACCAAAATATAAAATTAGCACCGGCTTGGTAAATTAAAACTCTGGTATAGCTCCGTCATAGTCTCATAATCAAACTATTTTATTGGACTATCTATTAACATTTAACACATTAAATTATTTGCCAACTAACGGATACACATTTATAATTAAGGCCCTAACATTAATTAGATTTCATAAATTACAATTACTATAGCTAGCCGGAATCATTATGTATGACACTATTATCACTTCTAATCTTTTCATAATAATTACAAAATACACACATTTAAGTTTAATTGATAGATAATATAAATTTTATAAAAAATATATATATTCCCATTTTACGAAAGTCTTTTAGTTTTCCGAAATTTCTTTAGAAATAAATTAATATACTTAGTATGTATTATCTATTAATGTTTTTTTTTTTGAAAAAAAAAATAAGAGTCGAGCTCTCGTTTGATTGATAATAGAAATGTTACAAAAAAGTTTGTAGCAGTAAAAAAGATACAATGGAGCTCATGATGATGAGTTTGTCTCTAAAAAAGGAAATAAAACAAAGATAGCAAGTGCTAAAATCAATAAAGAAAGAGAAGAAAAGGAAAGAAAACTAAAATGAGAAAAAGCAAATGCAAGAGCTTCGGCTGTCTGACAGTGAATGAAACATTTGCAGATCGGTCCCTGTCTTTTATCAGAATACCATAATTGCTCTCAAGAGTGTATTTTCATTTGTGAGTATTGATATTGCACCTGGATTTGCTCTATGAGCTCCTCCACCGTGACTTCTGAGTCTCTAAAAATTATCGCACATCGTTCCCTCCAAATCACGAACTGTGCTATAAGTGTCAATGATCTCTCATTATCAGTGTGCTTATTTGCTTAGAATTGTTCTCCTTGAAGGCTGCCTTATGTGACAAACAATCTCAATTCTTTGATACAGATCTTTAGTGAATGGACATTTTTGTAAAATGTGTGAGACTGTCTCCTCCAGTGCTTTGCACAGTACACACCAATTTGTCAGCTGCTATCCCTTTCTCTTCAAATTATCAATTGTTAAAATTTTGTTTAGTTCTGCTAACCATCCAAAAACCCTGAATCGTGGGGGCGCTTTAATAGATCAGATTATGTTACGGCTGTTTGCTATTCGCGGGAAATCTTTTATTGCAAAATAAGCTATCTTAACCGAGAAAATCCCGATTGATCCCATTTCCAAACAATTCCATCCTGGTTATTTATTTCTAATTGCAGCACCTGTAGCTCCTCTTGCAAGGTCTGCAATTACTCTTGCGCCTTGATTGATAAATCGTGCTTTACTAATCTGGCATGCCCCGCATCTTGTATAGCTTCACACAGATTAAAAAATTTGTTTTCTGCAAAGGTGTATAGGATCTCAAACCGATTTTTCAAAATTCCAGCACCCTAGTCATGTTCCCAGAAGTTGATAGTTAACCCATTACCGGAATTCCTGATGACTGATATACACCAGAAAGGCATCACAGCTTTGTCCATTTTCTTGAATTATTCCACATCTGGCATGAAGTTGGCAGCAATTGCCATTTGTCCTAACAGTGGCTTCCACAAATTATTTTGTGGCCTTGTCCAGTGCCAATAGAACTTCATCAAAAGTGCCGTGTTGAAAGTTCTTAGGTTCATAACTCCTAGTCCTCCAAGTCTCTTAGGTGTTGTAACTGTTGACCAATTAACTAGATTCATCTTTTTGTTCTCCGTTGTGACTCTGTGCCATAGAAATTTCTTTCTTATTTTATCGATCTCGTGTATTACCCAAACATTGAGGGAGAAACATGACATGAAGTAAACAGGCAAGGTTGATAGGATTGCGTTTAACAGCACTAGCCTTCTCGCTATGGAAAGGTGTTTGGTCGTCCATCCGGCTAACCGTCTATTAAACCTCTGAATTAGCGGTATATATGATGTTTTCTTGAGCTTTTATATATTATCTGTTAATGTAGTCCAATCTTATTTATATATCTTGCAAAACTTATGTGGTATTTTCTTTTATATTTATTACAAATACAAGAGCAAAGCTAGGGTGTGATGTGCTCATCAAGAGAGTTTGGTGAGCACAACTCCAAAAGTATATCGGATCGGCTTCAAACGAAGAATCCAAACCGTTGAAATTCATGTACATCATGAGTGATACATGTACATGCAAAATTTTGAAAGTTTCGAATTTATTTGCTGCAAGGTCAAGCGGTTAAAGAAATGATGAAAAATGAATATATAAAACAACTTATAAAAGATTTATTTCTTTGACCGCTTGACCTTGCAGCAAATAAATTCGAAACTTTCAAAATTTTGCATGTACATGCATCACTCATGAAGTACATAAATTTTAACGGTTTAGATTCTTCATTTGAAGCCGATCCGATATATTTTTGGAGTTGTGCTTACCAAACTCTCTTGATGAGCACATCACACCCTAGCTTTGCTCTAATTACAGTACATTAATTAGAAAAAATCTGATGAGATTTAAACTGATACAGCTAAACGACTACAAGTAATTTTTTTTTTTTTGGAAACGCAGGCAATGCAAACGGAAGTACATTCATTAATTTTACTCTCTCCATTTCGAAAAACAATTGTTGCAGCATCGGTAAAACAGGTCAGAGATGTTGACTAGCTTAGGAGATGGGAAAGACAGTTCTATTGTTTTTATTTTAATATTTGGAGAAAAATTGATAGGAGTCATCCAGGAAATAAGCAATGGGAAAAGGTACCTCACGATTCGTTGTTTTGATATGTGTATATTTGAGACTTTTGAGTCACTTTTGTTATGTGCTTCTGACTCGTTATAATTAAACAGAGTAACAACAATCTTTGCTTATGATCGATACACTGACACTGCTTCTAGGAATAACACCCATACAGTGAAGTAACTATTAACCTAACTCTGTAAATTTGGTTTTATCGCCGACATGCCGTGGCATATTCCTAAGGTCACTGTAACAAAACAGCACGCATCCTAGTTCATAGTTTCATACCATACCTTCTGCTTCTAGGAAACTAATCCACATACAACATAAAAATCCACACACCTCTATATATACAGTTCAGTTCTGAACAAGTAACACAAGCACACCATAATCTCCTCATTAAATAGAACTAATGGCCTCACTACTAAAAAACCTCTCTCTGATTCTCATCCCACTCTTACTCGGTTTTCTCATTGCCTCAGCGCAGGCCGGCAGCATTGCCGTTTACTGGGGCCAGGACGGCCGAGAAGGGACCCTCAAAGCAGCCTGTGACACAGGAAACTATGCCTATGTCATGTTGTCTTTTCTCACCACGTTCGGCAATGGCCGCACTCTAGTTCTCAACCTTGCCGGCCACTGCAACCCGTCTAGCGGTGGATGTAAAGGCCTCACTTCTGAAATCAAAGCCTGCCAGGCCAAGAAGATTAAGGTTAATTAGTTTCTACTTCTGTACTTCACTAATTAATTAGTCCATACCTAAACTAATGAGGCCATTTGGTTCGCCTAAAGAAAAATTACATACCTTGACTCGTAATCGAATTTGCAATTTTGGGGGTGGATGCGTATCGTCTGAGATATCTCATATTTTGCGTGACCGACGTGTCCAGTGCCTATTTGGGGGATGGGGGGGTGGTATTATTTAAGCTTTGAGATTCATGCAGAATGTATTTTTTTAGATTTTCCAGAAACTCACACAAAATGGCAATGATACAATTTCCCCCCTCCAGTGTGGGTTCGATTCTTCTCCAGTTGTACAATAGTACAATATATCTATTTCAGGTCATACACTCTACATTAATGATCAAAACAAACTGCTTAATTAGTATTAAAATCGGCAGAACAATTTAAAAGATACAGCACAACTGATCATTCAAATCCAATTTAGGTTGTCGGATCTGAAATAGACAACATAAATTTATCTGATTTCATCAAATAAACTTTATACAGTTGCAAAAAAGCAGCCTGAACAATTCTAAGTGTTAATTACAAGTTAGAGCTAATTTAGAATGCCTCCATCAATTCAAGGACAAATAAGGGGGAAAAAATAATAACTCTTCATACTTTTTTTGGATAAAAGGCGCTTAAGGCCCGTTTCATGAAGATGAAACTTAAATTACAAACTCTTCATACTTTTATTTAGGTTTTTCTTTCTCTCGGTGGTGGCGTTGGAAGTTACACCCTGTCTTCCACGTCAGATGCTCAGAATGTCGCACAATACCTCTGGAATAACTACCTCGGCGGCACATCCTCGAACCGACCCCTTGGAAGCGCCGTCCTTGACGGTATCGACTTTGACATAGAGCTAGGAGGCACCAACTACTACGATGACCTGGCAAAGTTCCTCTCAGCATATAGCAGCAGGGGAAAAAAGGTCTATCTCACCGGCGCTCCGCAATGCCCCTACCCAGATTCACATCTCGGGAAGGCACTTTCTAGTGGACTGTTCGACTATGTCTGGGTGCAATTCTACAATAACCAGCCATGCCAGTACAGGTTAGGGGAGGATCTATTTATAGTCCAGGGAGTGCTTAGCCACCCTCATGATTTAAAAAAATTAAATATGTATATCGAAATTTAATTGAGTTTTTATTTTATTAAAAGTTTTTATGTACTTCAGTCCCCTTGTAAATTATCACATGTGTGTTTGTAGCTTAGTGGTTAGAATTCTAACTTGTTATTTGAAAACTTGAGCTTAAGTCTCATGCATTATGCATTTTAAATTTTAGTTCCTTGTGTCTAAATTTTCTAATTCCGCTTCTGGTACAGGTCTGGTGACATTACTAAATTGACGAATTCATGGAATACTTGGGTTAGTAACATTAAGGCGACGAAAATTTTCGTGGGGTTGCCGGCGTCATCTGCTGCAGCAGGTAGCGGGTATATTCCACCGAATATACTCAATAGTCAAGTATTGCCGGTGGTGAAGAGGTCGCCGAAGTATGGCGGGATCATGCTCTGGAGTAGGTACTTTGATGGGCTAAATAATTACAGCGGTCAAGTGAAGAGCGTTGTACAGGATTTTGATGCTGATACTGATGGAGCCTCTGGCACCACGGCAACTGCGTGATTAATTAGCAGCAAAATGGCAATGGCATCTAAATATGTATTCCAGTGGAAATTATTACTTTTGTGTTGTGTTGAGTGAACTAAGTTTGGTGAGTAAATTTAAGAAATATGGTAAAGTACTTGTGATTTACACTATTGTGCTTTATGTAATAATCAATGAAAATTTTAAAATATCAAGACAATATTATATTTCTACTACATTTTTACTATTATAGTTATATATAAGCAAAATTTCAATAAAGAAATAAAGTACATTGACCGACTTATGTTTTACTCAATGTTTTAAATAGCGTTTATAGCGTCATAGCGGGAAGGCTACAAAAAAAGCTATAGCGAATAGCGTAGCTATAGCGGAAGCTATTCCAAATAGGGTTTTTTTTTTACAAAAATTATATTATATATTTGTACTATATATTAACATTATCTAAAGTTTCATAGAACAATAAATAACACCAAATTAATTAAGAAATTATAATATTCATATTGAAGTAGTACAAAAGTCCATGGTTCAAAATATCCATAATAATATCATAAACTATCGATCTTTTTCTATACAAAATATCTTAAGCATCATGATTAAATCACGCCTATTGTTTGTCAAAAAAAATTACTCGGCTTGGAGAGTCCATAGGTAAGAGTTAAATTTGATCTCTGGTAGAGCAGCAATTATAATAAGGTGAGAAGGAGCTCCGATTTGGTGGAGATAAGGATAGTAAAAAAGAGATATAATTGACTGATTTGGGCGCTAAAATCATTTCGAACTTAATCTGACTCAATGAAAGGAGATATCAAATTGTTTAGTCTTGTTTCGTTAGAAATGAAACCCTTTTAATAATTTCACACTGGCACTGGCACTGGAACATATCACGTCTCAGGCTGTCAAATAGCATAATTATGACTGTAAGCCTGTAAGGAAAAAGGTGTATAAAATGAAAAAAAAAAATCATAATTGTGTGTGTTTGGGATTATTTTAACATGAGTTGGATCCATCTTTCCATCTCAAATGAAAAAAACAATCATACGTGTATAAAATCTGATGTTTCTGGTTTGGATTTTGAACCAAAGTTCTCAACCTGTTGTTATAAATGGTTCAAAGTGGGGTGTTCAAACGGTTCGGTTTGTTCGGTTTTTAACTGAACCGGATAATTTCGGTTTAAATGGATCGGTTTTTCGGTTTAAATAGATCGGTTCGGTTGAAATTTTGAATTATTTCGGTTTAAATGGATCGGTTCGGTTTAGACTTTTCAAAACCGACTAAACCGAACCGACCGGTTTATATTGGTTTGACTCTAATTTTATTGGTATTATAATGATTTCATTAAACTAAACCGAACCCAACCGAACCGAACTTCAATTATTGTGTATCACAATGTGTTCTTTTCATTAATAATGGTACCAATATATTTACTTCGGTTTGA
Organism: Carex littledalei; assembly: GCA_011114355.1. Taxonomy (NCBI): domain Eukaryota; kingdom Viridiplantae; phylum Streptophyta; class Magnoliopsida; order Poales; family Cyperaceae; genus Carex; species Carex littledalei. Next base: position 10,770,005 of record CM022081.1, read on the forward strand.
ACCGAACAAACTGAAATTTACTTCGGTTTGTTCGGTTCGGTTCTTAATCGGTTGATAGGTTTAATCGGTTCGGTTCGGTTCTATATTTGAAAACCGAAGAAAAGTTTGATTTGATCATTTTACTTCGGTTTCAACCGAACCGACCGTTTGAACACCCCTAGTTCAAAGGATGAAAGATATATATAAAACAAATTGTTGTAAACATCACAGCCCAGTAAACCCATATACTCTAATCATGTAGTGGCCCAACCAGGCAATATTGAACAGTAACAAGAGCTCAAATTCGAACGTCGCTTTATCTACTATTCAACTGTATGTGAATATTGCTTATGGGTATTTTTTTTTTTAAATAGAACTAATTTTAATGATTTCAACAGAACAAGCACAGAGGATTTGGATTTTATAAAAAATAGCTCCACCGAGACAAGGAATCGGTGGAGGGAGAAAACGCGTTTGCTCCACGATCGGTGGAGCCATTTCATAAAAAATTTGTGAATGTTATTTAATACCATTTCATAGAAAATGGCTGCTCCCTCCACCAAGACAAGGGATCAGTGGAGTTGTTTTTTATAAAATTCAACTCTCTGTGCTTGTTTTGTTGAAATCATTAAAATTTCTTCTATTTAAAAAAAAACCGCTATAAGCATTATTATTTTTGTTAGGTCGCTATTAGTCCTCATTTTTCATAGGTACTATTCTGCCCTGTTTGCTTGATCCAAATTGGAGTCATTTGTTAACTCAAATGATACTTAAATGTCAAATTTGCCAAAAAATAACAAACAAGAAAAATTCAACCCGTACAATAAACTGAGCACGTCAGATATATTATAAAGAAAACTATCAAAGAAATCTAGCGCGGATCCCAATTCGCCATATAAAAGAACAGTAAATGAGCCATTCCACAAGTTTCATGTCAGAGGCACACTAAACTAGTAAACTCGTCTGATTAATTAAAAAGCACATCACATGCTAGTTGACATCCATTAGAATTGTAAATTGTATTACCAATCACCATGTGCCCAAGCAGTACCAAAACCAAACAATCGCCAAAATCAAGCCGGAGATCTCCTTTCAAAAGGAAGCCTTATTCTTCCTACAAAACATCTTGCAAAGAACTACAGAAAAACCCATTGCCAACCAATAACCATCAACACTACTGCCAATCAGAAACCCTATAAGGAACTGGAAATATCCAGTAAGAGTTACCAAAGGAAGCCCTGAAGAACAAACTGGAGATATATAGCAGTCAACAGGATACCTCCAGCCTCGGCTCAAAACAGAACCCAGTGAACAACTGGAGAGGAAAGCGCTTGGTAACAGGACACCTGGCTGACCACCTCCATTCCTTCTTCTCCATATCAAATACCAATAGAGCTGTGGAACCATAACTCTGAATATAAACCAACCCATGGGACCCACTACTAGCAAAAACATCATCAAGCTCACCAAAGCCTTGAAAATATTTATGGGGCATCTTTGCAACCTCTCTCCACACCTTATTCTCACGCAACTCCCATATTCCTATTCCTTTAATTATATCAGGCCGGTCATTTTTGGCAATTCCGCCCACCAATACAAGTCTATCTTTCAAGTTCATTAACCGTCCACATGTCAGTGCACAAGGCACAGGTATTGATGAATGCATGAGAGAACCAGAAGAAGCACATAACCGACCCTGTACTGATGCAGCAACAATATCGTACATTATAAGCCTATGGCGAGGTACAGTGTTTGCTATTACACCAGTGGATTGGATCAAGCAATATAGAAGACCGTTACATATTACACTGTCATCACCACCTCTCCAGCCACTGAAAATCTCCTTAACAGGCGTGACCCACTTGCCCGAACCCGACCCATAGAGGTGCACCACAAACTCCCATTGATGGAAGTCATCTGAGACCTGTTTCGACCTAACCAATGAAACGATATAATTCAAAGATTTCTTATCAACAGAAATTGCAACTGTGCTGTAGTCCGGCTGAGAGTCTCCGGAAGGTTCTGGAAGTTGCCTCCACTCGTGAATTATTGGATTTGAAACAAATACACGGCTCCATGAATCTGAATCCATACAACAGACAAGGCCAGAGGAAGAGGAGACGAACCAGTTTGACTTCTCAATGCAAGGGAGGTGGAAGGAGAACCACTTACGGGTTAACGGGTCAAACGCAAACCCACCTGGAGAGGCCTCACTGGTGCAGGTGAACATGAAATACCATGGCTTGGATTTGCTGCCGGGGCAAAACAAGGAACGGCGGCGAGAGTGAATGATTTCATGCCACCGCTTGCATGTCAAAGAGGCACGAATCACACTAGAGATGGGAAGGAAGGAAAAGATTCGCTCGAACACATCATCAGGTAAAACCGAGTCAATAGAAAGGTCAGAGAGAGTCAGGATATTATCAGGTGCATCAATATCCGTGCAGCAGTTGGTGGATTTTGTGGTCAATGGGAGTTTGAAGTGGTCCAATGGGAAGCAATCCCAGGATAGCTCGTCTACCTCCATTCTGAGATGCAGCTGGTCAAGTTGCATGCAAGTAAGGTTCACTGCAATTAGTAAGAAGTGAAACTCAAAACTAGTACTAAGAAAATAAGTTCAAAGTAAACCCACAAATTTGCAGGTATGAAACCTGATATAGTAATGACAAAACAGTACCCGTATTTTCTACTGGATCCCTTAGTGGCCTGTACCAACAGGCAAAAATTTACCAGTCTACCTTCGAAGACATTCTACAAATCAGAAAAACAATACAGCCTCAGAAATGGGCACCTTAAGCAAGTTAACTATATATGCCTTAGACATGGGAAAAACTAAACTACAAAAATCAACAAAGCTGCTGTAAAAGCACCAAAACAACCCCTCATTTCTCCTTTACAAATGTAGAGGTAAACAATGACAAAGGAAGGGTCGGCAAAATCTGCTCCATACTAAAATACCTGTTATTTCCATGACTTAACCTGAACCAACTGTTATTTCCATGACTTAACCTGAACCAAATTAACTGGCGATGAACCAGTCTTAGCAAAATTGAATATCCTAAAACCAATATGGGACTCAAAATCTAAAATTAACCTGAAAATCAAATTGGACTAAACCCTACTGAACCTAGATCGGCACTAACTGAAACCTAAGATGGTCCAATCCGACTTATAGAAACCCAAAATAAACCTAAACTGAATCTTAGTACCATGCACTGAATGATCCAAAACCAGAATCTGGAGACCAAAAAAACAGCCCAATAATCATACCCCACCTGAATTGACCTATAGACCTGATGAAAACTGATTCAGTACCTGAGACAGCATGACCCAAGATAATTTTACCTGATATTGACCCGAACCTGAACATGGCCTGAACCCAACTTCAATTTATGCAAAATATTGTAGCAGTATCTACAACCACTTTGGACTTTTTTTCAAATGATATTTTTGGTTTAAAAGGGGCACACTTGAAATTATTCCTAAAATAAATAAAAAATGGTACCTTACGACAACCTAAAGTCCTTAAAATTAATATACTGGCACTAGCTTAATCTACATTGGATCGTTTTTGTTATATAAGAGAGAGTTCAGAAATATGGAAATTGACCAGTCAAAGAATGACAGAACTTGAGACTGAGTCTATGAAAGAAACCATGCATAAGCTGATTAGATTTTATTAAATTAAAAAGGACATACATTATTGTGGTACCTTTATAAAAATGCATACTTATCAGAAAAAGGTTAAAAAAATAATACAGCCAAAAACATGAAAAAACAGCTTTTCCTAAGACAGACACAAGTAACAAAATAAGGTAGGATTTTTCCATGGATATAATTCGCAAAATAACAAAAGTCACTTTTACATCACTTAATTATACAACCTAGCGTCTACTAAATCATATTAGTAATTAATGTCTCAAAATAAATGGACAATGGATAAATCACTGAACTAAAAGGAGGAATTTTACCAGTCAAGTATTTTATTCGAGAGTAATTAATGTCAAAGAAAGCCCCATTGGTCCCTTCTTACTCAATTATAGCGTCAAATACAACAAAAATAGATCAAATCAATAAATCAACTGAAAGGTACCTCCTTAGAAGATAAAAATCTTAGAGAACTAGCCCACTAAAACCCAAGCTTTTTCGTCTCCGCGTGCACTGTGTAGCTTCCCTCGTAATGGGCCTGGCGAAATGTCGCCCAAATCGCAGTAACTATGTGGAGAAATATTTGATACAAACAAAAAAAGCGATTTCTCCCTCTAATACTCTACGGGAGAGAGGGGAGAAAAATGGTTGGAAATCAAATCCCCCTCTCGTTTTCTTCTCGGGATTAGAAAACGAGAAAAAGCCAAAACAGAGAAGAGATGGAACAGGGCTAGCTGAGCAGAGAGGAGAGAGATCAGAAAACGACAGGCTCGAGTAATAAGCAGACAAGAGCGTGGTTTTGGTTTGGTTGTTTCCCCTCTCTCTCTTCACTCTCTCTCTCTTGACAGATGGTTCAGTGAGGGACTGAGAGGGGTAAAGAGAGAGAGAGAGAGGTGCTTATAAAATAAAAGGAGAGAGAAAGAGAGATAATTGTGAAAGCAAGTAAGCGAGTATATATAGAGGAACGAGAACAAATGGGGACACTGCCTAAGAAAACCTGTGCATTACTGTTTGGACGGATATTTGGTCTAACATGTACGATTTCAAATAAACTTCGACAAAATTCGAGAAATCAAGAATTAACGTCAAAATATTATGAAGGTAAGAGTTAATATAATATGTGTTTTTTTATTTGATAAAATTTAATTGAAAGTTAGTATAGTGTATTGCATAATAATTGAAAATTATTATAAAGTAACTTTCTTGGGTAAGAATCCGGCTGGACATGTAGGATATGTATTCACGGTGTAGACGCATCAAAGAATGATGTTGAGTTACATCAGGCCGTGACGGAACCACGTTAATTCAGAGGAGGATATTTGTTTATCCCTGATCTAAATTAAAGTATGTTTCTTTTGTCATGCCTTTTTCATAAAAAAAATATATAATTATGTTTAAAATTATTATGCAACTATGTGCTATCTTGAAATTTTTGTCCCACCAAATTTTATTTTGTGGCATTGCCCCTGAGCGATGAAGAGCAATTGAGCTCGGCACGAAGCATAACGAAAATGATAATGATGATTGATGATGTTAATTGTATAACAGATATTAACAATGATTATACAATGACAATAACAGTATAATAATAACAACATAACAAAATATAAGAAAACAATTAAAGTTGGTAAAATAATATAACTTTTACTATCGATTAAAATTTTAGATACTTTCTTTCTTAACCAGCTATAAAAGTGAGAGACACTCGTTTAACCAAGATTATTTTATCTGCCACTCACTCGTGTATCCGAAATTATTAAAAATTTATAACAAATTATTAGTCAAACACCTATCTTATATTTACTAAATGATAAGTTAGTCAACTTATTTGAGTCAATTAGAGGCGTCAATGCCATTTCAACCTTTTACCTGATCTGTACGATAAAGTTGGTATGGTAAAGGTTTTCTTTTAGCTTATCAGTTATGGATATGGATTAAAAAAATTAATTAACTTATTAAATGAAAATATGAATAAGAGATATTTCGTACATGTTACCCTATAGGGTAATTAATAAATATAAAATCATATATGACAAATGTTTTATTTATACATATAATTATATAATTTTATTGTTATAATTAAATTGATTTATATTACATTTCATATTTTTTTTCATTAGTAATTTATGATAAACTTAATTTATCTAACATTTTATATATTTTTTTAATTTTATGACAAAATTGATTTATATAATATTTTATTATTTCATTCAATTAATTATTCGTATCTTTTAAATAATAGGATAAAAAATTATAAATGAGATATAAATTATTATTTTTTATTGGGATATTAGATACATGATGTATATAATACACATGTGTATTTTATTTGCTATAATTTTAGATTAAATTATATTTGGTATCAATTTATTACCACTAATCACTGCTATTTATTTCGTTACATGTTAACTTAATGGGTAAGGTTTGGATATGAGTATGAAAATACCTCCATCCGATATGTATTGTATCCATTGACACCCCTAGAGTTCATATTCTCTATTGTACTTAACTGCATCAGGTTAGTCAACGTTGAGCCAAAATATTGTGTCTATTTAAAATATATAGGAGGCGCTTTAAGATTTGTGCAAACTTAATTAAACAATCTGGATCTAATTTTACTCTAACTTGAAGTTCCAAGTCCGTTTTGAAGTGGAAAGATCCTAATAATTAATAAATTGATACAATACCTAATAAAAAAAGGGAAAATGTTTTTAATTAAGATTCATATATGCCACCGAAGCAACAGTTCAATAATAATGACTTGTCCTTTACAGTAGTAGAGATTTTAATTAATATCAGTAAAGATCAGGACGGAATTTTAATTTTGGAAGTGGTTGAACCTGCGTATTAAGAAAAACGAGTACCATTCATAAATTGGTTACATGATGATAAAAATTAGTCGATATCTTTTGTGGTACCTCACAATATCAAATAATCAACCCTTATGATTTGATGCTCACGCCACCTAAAAACTTCAAAATTCGTCAAAATCCGTAACAAATAATGCAAATATTGTCATTTCAGTGAGATATCAACGAAACTAGGATCGTTTTTCAAAATTTCCTCCGAAATGAAAAACATCTATTAAATACAAAATATTTTTTAAAATAATAATATTTTAAGATAACATTTTTCATTTATCAAATTTTAAATACAAATAAATATCTTTGTCAAACATCAACATAATGTACAATACAAAATAACATAATTAGCCACGCGAAATAAATATATGAAGTACAAAAGAGTGATATTTTTAGAATATTTATAAACTGAAGTATAGTGATGCAATTAGAATTAGTGAGAAGAATTTTTTTAAAACAAACAGATAAAAATGTTGATAATGTGATGAGTAGAGTTAAAATGTCAAAAAAATTATTGATATTTAATTTTTTTTTTTAAATTTACAAATCTACAGCCATTTTAATTAAATAGAAAATGTTATGATTTATTTATTTTTTTAATTGAAATATTATAAATATTTTTATATTTTTTAAAAATAGATGGAATACTATATAATTGAATTTATTAGAAAGATTGCGACAAATAATCCGGATCAACATTTTTCAGGCCGGATTTTTTGCGGCTGTAAGAAAAATTAAAATATTTCTTATTTTGGATCTGAGTTATTGATTCCAGTTCAAAAGTTACTTCTGAGTAAATAAAGAAAATATCGTGATTCTTCTAGTATATTCAAATTCTAAGATACTGCATCTACTTTGAAAAAAAATTGATCTTAAATCATTCGGCTCTAACATTTTTTTCAGATGATATTGGTTTTTTTAGAAAATAAAAGAACCACGATATTTTCTTTATTTACTCAGAAGTGACTTTTGAATCGAGATCAAATAAATCAGATCCAAAACATTTTATTTTTTTTCCAATAACGCACAAAGAAATGTTTTAATTTTTCTTACAGCCGCAAAAAATTCAGCCTGAAAAATATTGATCCGAGCTATTTGTCGTAGTCTTTCTAACAAATCCAATTATATAGTATTTGATCTATTTTCAAAGAAATATAAAATTATTTCTAATATTATAACACAAAAAATAAATAAATCATAACATTTTCTATTTAATTAAAAGAAAAAACTCAAATCCAGAGAATAATTCTCCAGAAAGAGACCCATTGAATCCAAAAAATTATTTTCTGGAAAAAGACGCTGGATCCGGAAAATAATTCTTCGGTTTGAGCAGATCTAGAAATAAGTTGAAAATGGGTGCAAATTTTGAAATTTTGAATTTTTTTTAGATATTAATAAAAATTTCGAGTTAAAATGCATCATTAATTTTATGCTCCAATTATACTCCTAAATGTGCAAACGAATCAAACACGGATTGAATAGTGGTAACACCATATCTATATCACTTTTTATTTTTCGGATACGGATACAAATACGAATATCTACATTTTTCAATGGTGAATTACATAATTTTTTTTATAATATATATTAAACTATATGGTATATATCTACTACTCGCATACGGATTATTAAAATATAAACCATATTAGTATCCGTACCGATATTCGGATATCGAATATCCATATCTAATTTTTAGACATGGATCCGGATACAGACGGATAAATATCTGACATGTTTGCATCCCCTACATGTTCCACATCCTTATCTTTGTTTTCAAAGTCCGAACATGATCTCCATATTAAAATGTGCTTGAAGACCAAATTTTATATATTTTTTAATATTTTCTAGATATGTATAAAATCACTATTTTGGATAGTCCATAATCATCTGAATACAATAATTTTCTACCTATATAAAAAAATAGTAAAATAGTAATACAATTTATAAAATTTGATATACAAACATATTTTAATATGAAGATCATATTAAGTAGTTCAGATCAGACTATTCAGACATTAAAAACAGAAATAAAGATATCAAGTATAATTAAAAACACAAAACCATAATACATTTTAACATGATACACGTTGTAAATCTCAAAATTTAATCATATTTGTCGAGTCTACACGAGAAAGAAAGAGACAAGGACTTCAAAATATCCAATGGCGTTTCAATTCCAAAGACATGCCTCGGATTTTAAAAAACGCCTACTCACTTTTGCTTTCACGTGAAGCCTCAAGCTCAGTTCCTACTTTGTGCCTAAAAATAAGAGAGGGGGAAAAAAAAATACAACATAAATTATTGGGATGCTCCGCAACGCCAAATTGTTTTGGTGCATATCAGACCACTGAAAATACATCTCGGATTACCGGTCGATATTTTTATTAAATTCAGATCGAGAATATTTATAGAATGATTCAACAGCTCCCACTGCGCTATATATAGCATTCTGATCGAAACAAAAATTATTGAGAATATAAACGATTTTTATTGAAACAATTTTACTATAATTGATTTCGTAAAATTTGTTTGATCAAAATAGCCAGTTCGGTAACATAATTTCTCTCTTCCTTGTTTTAAATTACCCTATTTTACTTTCGCTCGGTCCACAAATTTGAGCCTGCGAATTATGTGTAAATAAATAAATTAGTTATTTTTTTCCTTTTTCTTGTAGAAAAATTATAAGAAAAAAAACTTTAATCTAAAAAATTATTGGATGTCGTTGCAAAAGTTGAATATATATTTCTCAATTAAAAAACAAAGTCTCTCATCATTAATGCTGAATCTGTGATCCCAAACTAAACAAAATTGAAATTGTCTCTTTGTGAGGAACCATATTAATTACTGAGCAATGATGACTTGATAAGCATCTCCTCCTATAATTATATTTTTTTTTTACCTCACGCTTCACATGCTAGCAATTAACATTTTTGCTTTTTTTTATTTTTGCTTCTTACAACAGCCCGTAGGCCTAGAGGTGAAAACGGTATGGATAATATCCGATCCGTATTCAAAAAATTAAATGTGGATATCCGATATCTGAATATCTGTGTGGATATGGATACTGATATGGTTTTACGTTTCAATTATCCGTATCCAAATAGTAGATATATATTATATATTTTAATATATATTATGAAAAAATATTGTTATTCATCATTAAAATTAGATAAATATTGTTATCCGTATCAGTATCCGGTTGATATCCAATCCGTATCCAAAAAATTAAAAACAATATAAATACGATTTTACCACTGTCCGCTCCGTATTCGCTCTTTTTCACCCCTAGTAGGCCTCATTGGCACGCCAGCTCGTACAACCCCCCCCCCCCCCCCCCCCCACACACACACACACACACACACAACGTTTTACATGTTTTGCCAGATTTCTGACTTTTTTTTTGTCTCTTCTAGTTATTGTAACATGTTTTGCAACTTTCTTAATGAACCGCTTGCTAGTCAGCAAAAATTCACTGCGTTGTCGTCACTCGGCGAGTGGTGAGAATAATCACTTTTGAATAACTACTGTTACAAACACACTTAAAAGAGAAAATGATGAATTTTAATTCTTAAAAAATATGAAAAGATACGTCCATACATCTCTTATAAAAAAAAAGAATTCTTTCTCTCTCTTTAATCTTTCATGATATTTATATGAATCTTAAATCTATTCTTGTTTCTATTAAACTTGTTTTTAGGGTAAATTTCGCTGGAAGTCACTAAATTTTGTTCTTTGTCACAAATTGGTCACTCAACTTTGATTTGTCCCTCCATAGCCATTGAACTTTTAATTTGTTCCAATCAAGTCACCTTGTAACTTTTCCATCCAAAATATTAATGAAATATTCTCATTCCGTCCAAAATATAACGGAATATGCTCATTACATCCAAAATTTTAACGGAATATGCTCATTCCGTCCAAAATACTAATGGAAAAGTTATATTCCGTTAATATTTTGGATGGAAAAATTATAGGGGGACTTGATTGGAACAAATTAAAAATTCAGTGACTATGGAGGGACAAATCAAAGTTGAGTGACTAATTCATGACAAAGAACAAAATTTAGTGACCTCCGGCGAAATTTACCCTTGTTTTTATGTAAAACAATGAACTTTCAGATATGGTTCGACTGTTATGAAATCTGTCTTTCACCTCAAGATGCAGCCTCAATCCCAAAGCATTATTAGAATACGAAATATGAGAATATCTGACTTTTTTTTTCATATTTTATTCTTTTCTTATTAGAACCTGTACTTAATCGATTCCTACGTGAATCAATTAAGTACAGGTTCGACTGTCACGACTGTTATGAGAATATTTCGACTTTTTTATTTTCCTTTTTTTTATTCTTTTCTTCCTTTCTTTTCCCAAAGCATATTTTATTCTTTTACCTAAATCTATTTTTGTTTCTTTTCTTCCTATCCCCTCTATTTCACTGCTGAAATTGATCTAATTCAGACAACGGAGGCCATCGACTAATAAAAGAACTACGCAGGTTATAGATTCTTCTTCCCTCCCTTGTACTTAATCGATTAGCTAGTTTTATGTCTTTTGGTAAGAAATTTGTCAGATCATGCATGCTTCATGAATTTGACTTTTTGAAATAAATCATGTAGCTTGAAACGATTAGCATGAAGCATAGTCTGCGTAGGATTTGAAGCACAAATTCATGGAGCACTAGTGATTATGATTATAGGAAACAAAATAACCAAACTGGAACACATATATAGCAAAATTAGTGATTAATGGAATAAATCAAACGATTTTAGTGATCTGATAAATTGAACTAGTAAATTCAAACGATTTTTGGAATAAAGCATAATCCTAGCTAATCAATGAATCAAAAGGTAAAAAAGTCAAATTCATGAAGGTCTGAAACGATTAGCACAAAGCATGGCCATATATTCATGAAGCATGGTCTCACAAATTCATGAACCATGCTTCATAAATCAAACGATTTTAGTACGGGAAACCTGAAACTAAATAATTGTACATCTCATAAAATTTCCATGTTGCTAAATAGACCTTTATGCATACACATGCGGTTCAAGCAGCCGCATTATAAAATATTGAATATGGCAACATCTAATTAGATTCCAATCAAAAATGTGAAAATTAAAAATTTTGAATCAAACTTTAAAGTCTAGCCCTTGGTTCTAAATTAGCAAAAATATTTTCAACGTCCAGACTTAATCATTGTTTCACTTTCAAATTGAAAATGACATGACAAACAAAAAATAGTTGTTCATTGAAAACAAAGCTCTAAATAACGATTATCGTGTCTCGCGTAATGAATACAATAATAGCTATAATTAGTTATTTAGAACTCTATTAAAAAAAACAGCTGATAGTACTATAGTTTTTAAAATCTGAAATGCGCTATAGTTAATTATTTAGAATTTTGATTGAAAGTAAGTCCGATACTTTTATAATTTATCTTTTTAAGTTTTAAATGTCTGCAATTTTGATTCAAGAGTATTAATTCCGTAAATAAATTCTAATATAAAACACATTTTTTTTTTCATTCATGGCTGTATCATGTGATATGACTCATTGGGCTTTATTTGCCACAGAGTAGTTGTACTTAAAGCCATTTCCTATCGGCCGACATTCCTACGTGTATCCAATTGGAAAGGCTTTACAGCTTTGTCACTCTTCCAATTTTCTTTTGATGAATGTGCACCAAATTTTTTTATTGGTTCCCTCTTTTTTGAACCAATAAAAATTTCGACGGAACCTGAGTTCAACGAAAAGAATTTCAATAATTTGTGCCAATTTTTAGTTTGGTTATTGCCTTTAGGTTATTTTATTTATATATTTATTGTTGCATAATTAGGTATACTTTATTAGTCTATTCCAGATCAGTACGTTTAGGTACTACAATTTATTTTCTCTTTTCTTAATTAAAAGTCATTAAACATTGCCTTCGTAATGAAATGATTATCAAACTTTATATTGTCCACCAAAATTTATATTTTGTCCTACATAAGTTACTATATTCAGATAGATGTTAATATAAGCACTCGTTTAATTAAGACATTAAAATATCACATGACTAATTGACTATAATAAATTTATTTTGCCACTAAAAAATGCACTAAACATGAAAGCTGGAAGGCAGCCGAATTTTTTTTTCTTACCATCTTCAGAAAAAAAGAAAAAAACCGGAATTGACATATTTTTCATAAAAATTCAATTTTTAACAGGAGAGCAGATCTAATATGCGCCCCACTCAGAGCAGGGATTCAAATGAGATATGCGCTGCTTAAAAGGGCAGAAACGGTCTTCCGCCTCAGTATAATTGGGACAACGGCAACGCATATCTTATTTGCCTTCATGTCCTCTGTGGGACGCAGATAAGATCTGGATCTTGTAAAAATAAAATTTCGTCAAAAAATCATGTCACCTTTGTTTATTGTTTTTTAAAAGACGGTAACAAAAAAAAAAATTCGGAAAAGGCAGCCCACGAACAAAGAATGATGCTTACTTTACCAAGTCTAAATCCAAAAACTCAAATACATATTGAAAAAGAAAGTGTACTTTAACCTAACTATTTCCACTTAGGATAGAATCAAGGTTTAAATTAGGTGCTGTTGTGAGGCATTTGCTAACGTGGACAGTTTGGCCTAAATAGATTTGATGGATCATTCAGCGTCCCATACTGGAAGCTATCACTATCATTAATGTCATACATTATTTTTTGCTCGTCTAATCATTAACCATTTTTTACACAAACTCTCTCTCTCTTTTCATAGGCAAAATTAGAACATCAAGATGGAGATACTGAATAAGTTATTGTAGTGTAATTTTATTTTATAAGCGAGTCTAAAAGATATTAGTACTTATAAAAAAATATAAAATTAAAATTGGAGACGCATAATAAATTATTGTAGAATAATTTTATTTTATAAGTAAGTCTAAAAGATATTAGTACTTATAAAAATTATAAAATATAAAAGATATAGCTGTTAATTTTTAATTTATCCTTAAGCATCTCTGATTAGGCTTCACATCAATCCTTGTCTATCCCATCATAGGCATATCCGGCGGTCTCTCTGTCAACTTGGATTAGTACCACAAGAGATATTATTTAGTGGATTGTAGTTGTATTATTATAATATTAGATGACCAGAACATGGGTTGTGAACTTGTGATAGTGATTAGTGAGGTTGTATTTTAGTTAATATATTCTTTGTGGGTCCCTATTTGGCTATTTCCAAGTTCTATGATGTAACCCCGCAACGAAACTAATCCGACGTTAGCCTCAAATTTGATATGAACCAAATTCAAGTTATTTTCATTAAAAATGATGTCGCTGTACATGTCAAGTTATTTAGTTATACGCAATTAATGCTGAACTACCTCGTTATAACTTACAAAAACAGCAACGCCATTAAAAAAATCCAGAAAAAGTCTACAATACTTACTGACTGATAATAGCATTGCCAAAAGTTCTTTTTTCATAAAAAAAAAGTGAAATGAGTATATGGAAGAAAAAAATAAGTAAAGTATTCTTTTTCGTGTCAAAAGAAAGAGAATGGTCTGTACTCTTTTCACTTTTCACCGTACCATTTCAACCACAACAGAGTGCGAACAATTTTTTCAAAAAGTGAGATTTGAAAAGTAAAAAAAAAATAAACAAATAAAGAAGAGAGATTTCGAGTTGACTTTGTAGAATCAACAAATGGTGCCAAACATAGCAACAACAATTGCTAACAAGTAACAAGTCCTTTCGCATGTAAACGATTGGTCCTGATAAATTTAAAACTAATATATAGAAGCTATCCATCTAAATAATTGATTAATTTATAGCCTATATAGCTTTAAGGTTCTCCTTATCTTATTGGTTGATGTAGTTTTCAAATTATCAAATTAAAAGAAAATTAGGCATTGGAAAGGGGATGGGCCTACTTTTACTTAAGGGGGTAGCTATAAGCCTATAACCCAGAAATGAGATTTGGGCCTTATTATTTCCAAAAAAAAAAAAAGGAATATATAATAACTTGGATTAGGTTCTGTTACTTTTCAAGCAAATTGTCACAAAATCTGAGCAGATTTGTACAAGAACAGTCACAGTGAGTTCCTAGAGCGGTTGTGCCGACAGCTCCTATAGGGCGTGGGTATAGTGCAGGAGTAGCAAGGGGCAGAGGTAATTCTGTGCAACAGCGTGGTGGAAGACATGTTCAGCGGGTCGTTCTACACGCAGTGGAAGCAAAATCGAGCAAATTGGAGCAGTCTAGAGATGAAAATTCCAGCAGACAACATGGCGCATGTGGAGCCGATGGCAGGTATACTTCAAATCTCTGAAATTCCAGCCCTTGTTCTAATTGATACGGGTTGCACTCTTTCGGTGGTGTCGAGAGAGTTCGCCGAGTGAACAAAGTTTACCATAGATGACGGGACCGGTGTTAGATTGGTACAAACACCGATAGGACAAGTGTTGGAGAAAAATTGAATATGTTCAGGATTAAAAGTTCAAGTGACTAATCATGAATTATTCCTTGATGCTATAGTGCTGGATATTGTCAGGTATGATGTGTTATTGGGTTTGGATTGGGTTAACTCGACATCGGGCATTAATTGATTGGGTAACAAGAACGGTCAAGTTTGAGCTATCAGGTGGTAAGATGGTTAAGCTAGCATGCAGAAAAAAAAGATGTAGCAATTAGAATTTCTGCATTGCAAGCGCACCGACTCCTTCAATCTGAATGTTACGATATCTCTAGCAGCAATAGCGGTCGTGATGGCTAACACATCCAAACTTTCCGCCATGCCTATTGTTTAAGAATTTGCAGATGTATTTCCCGAAGAGTAACAGGGCTGCCACCAGAAAAGGAAGTAGAATTTCGGATTGATATAGCTGAGTCAATTTTAGAATAGCTGGGTCCACATACAACTAATGGACTGTCATGGCAAAGGATTATCTACAATTCAAATGTATGTCAACATTTTTTTTTTTTTGAAAATCTTTGCAGAAGCTGCGAAGTTGTGAAGAGAAATCGAAATTTCGACCTTTGAGTAACCAACGTCTTAGGACTGTTAATCCTAACCAACTGTGCTACCACCCCTTTCTCGTATGTCAACATTTTTCATGTGTACTATTCTATCTTGTTTGCTTGATCCAAATTAGGGTCATTTTGTCAAACTCAAATGATACTTAAAAGTCAAATTTGCCAAAACTAAAAAACAAGAAAAAATTCAACCCGTACAATAAACTGTCTTTTTTTCTTTTTCTTTTTTGAGGAAAACCCGTACATTAAACTGAGCACATGTTAGATATATATATTATAAAAAAAACTGTCAAAGAAATCTAGCCATAATAAAATAACAGTAAATGAGCATTCCACAAGTTTCATGTCAGAGGCACACTAAACTAGTAAACTCGTCTAATTAATTAAAAAGCTCATCCATTAGAATGTGCTCAAGCGGTGCCAAAACCAAACAATGGCCAAAATCAACCCGGATATCTCCTGTCAAAAGGAAGCCTCAAGTCTTCCTACAAAACATCTTGCAAAGAACTACACAAAAAGCCAAGAAGGAACTGGAAATATTCTGTAAGAATTACCTCCAGATGCCGCTTGAAACCATGAAAAATGAAACCCAGAAGAACGAACTGGAGATATATAGCAGTTAACAGTTTACCTCCAGTCTTGGCTCAAAACAGAACCCAGAGAACAACTGGAGAGGAAAGCGCTTGCTAACAGGACACCTGGCTGACCATCTCCATTGCTTCTTCTCCATATCAAATACCAATAGAGCTGTGGACCCATAACTCTGAATATAAACCAACTCATGGGACCCACTACTAGCAAAAACATCATCAAGCTCCCCAAAGCCTTGAAAATATTTATGGGGCATCTTTGCAACCTCTCTCCACACCTTATTCTGGCACAACTCCCATATTCCTATTCCTTTGATTATATCAGGCCGGTCATTTTTAGCAATTCCACCCACCAATACAAGTCTATCTTTCAAGTTCATTAATCGTCCACATGTCAGTGCACACGGCACAGGTATCGATGAATGCATGAGAGAACCAGAAGAAGAAACAATGTTGTACATTATAAGCCTATGCCAAGGTACAGTATTTGCTATCACACCAGTGGATTGGATCAAGCAGTATAGAAAACCATTACATATTACACTGTCATCACCACCTCTCCAGCCACTGAAAACCTCCTTAACAGGCGTGACCCACTTCCCAGAACCCGACCCATATAGGTGCACCACAAACTCCCATTGATGGAAGTCATCCGAGACCTGTTTCGACCTAACCAATGAAACAATATAATTCAAAGATTTTGTATCAACAGAAATTGCAACTGTGCTGTAGTCGGGTTGAGAGTCTCCGGAAGGTTCTGGAAGCTGCCTCCACTCGTGAATTATCGGGTTTGAAACAAATACCCGGCTCCATGAATCTGAATCCATGCAACAGACAAGGCCAGAGGAAGAGGAGACAAACCAGTTCGACTTCTCAATGCAAGGGAGGTGGAAAGAGAACCACTTGCGGGTTAACGGGTCAAATGCAAACCCACCTGGAGAGGCCTCACTGGTGCAGGTGAACATGAAATACCACGGCTTGGATTTGCTAACGGGGGAAAACAAGGAACAGCGGCGTGAGTGAATGATTTCATGCCACCGCTTGCATGTCAAAGAGGCACGAATCACGCTAGAGATGGGAAGGAAGGAGAAGATTCGCTCAAACACATCATCAGGTAAAACCGAGTCAATAGAGAGGTCAGAGAGAGTCAGGATATCAGGTGCATCAATATCCGTGCAGCAGTTGGTGGGTTTTGCGGTCAATGGGAGTTTGAAGTGGTCCAATGGAAGGCAATCCCAGGATAGCTCGTCAACCTCCATTCTGAGATGCAGCTGGTCAAGTTGCCTGCAAGTGAAGTTCACTGCAATTAGTGAATAAGTGAATACATGAATCTCAAAACTAGTAAGAAAATAAGTTACGTAAACCCACAAATTTGCAGGTGTGCAACCTGATATTGTACTGACAAATCTGTACCAGTATCTCGTACTGGATCTCTTAGTGGCCTGTACCAAGAGGCAATTTTTTTTAACCAGTCTACCTTTCAAAACGATCTACAAATTAGAAACAATACAGCCTGAGGATGGGCCCCACAAGCAAGTTAAATATATATGTCTTAGACATGGGAAAAATTAAACTACACAATCAACAAAGCTGCCGTAAAGCACCAATACAACCCCTCCTTTTCCCTTTATAAATGTAGAGGGAAACAATGAGAAAGGAAGGGTAGGCAAAATCTGGTACATAATAAAATACCTGTTCGCTTTCATGACTTCCACCTGAACCAAATTAACCGGCAATGAACCAGTTTTAGAAAAATTGAATAACCTAAAATCTAACAGGGCTATGAACCAGATTGACTCAAAATCTAAAATTAACCTAAGATAGCCCAATACAACTTACAGAAACCCAAAATAAACCTAACTTGAATCTTAGTAACATGCACTGAATGATCCAAAACCAGAACCTGGAGACCGAAAAAACAGCCCAATATCATACCCCACCTGAATTGATAGACCTGATGAAAACTGATTCAGTACCTGAGGCACCATGACCCAAGATAATTTGACCTGAATCATATTGACCCGAGCCTGAGCATGGCCTGAACCCAACTTCAATTGACGCAAACACATTCCAAACTACCCATTTACCACACCTATTTCGGGCATCTTTTGGATGAAATATTCAAGCGGCGATATAAACAATAGCTATGTATTGTAGCAGTATCCAAAACCACTTTGGACCTTTTTCAAATGATATTATATGGTTTAAAAAGGGCACACATGAAATTATTCTTAAAAAATGAACCGGTACCTTATGACAACCTAATGTACTATGTACCTTAAGTCCTTAATATTAACATACTGACATTAGCTTATTCTATTGGATCATTTTTGGTATATAAGAGATAGTTCAGAAATATGGGATTGACCAGTCAAAGGATGACAGAACTTGAGACTGAGTCTATGAAAGAAGAGAGCAGCTTGGGTCTGATGGGTTTCGGGACCGTCCGATCTGCTTTAAGATTCGTGCGCACGAATTTTAAAGCATACACGGAAGTTGCGGGCGCGAATCTTAAAGCAGATCGGACGGTCATAGAATCCATCCATCCAACTCACTCTGAGTCCGATGGACATCGGACCCAAATTGACCCAATGAAAGAAACCATGCATAAGCTGATTATATTTTATTAAATTAAAAGGGACATACATTATTGATGGTACCTTTACAATAATGCGTACTTATCAGAAAAAGGTTAAAAAATAATACAGTAAAAAACAAGCAAAAATAGCTTTTCCTAAGACAAGACACAAGTAATAAAATAAGGTGACACAAGTAATAAAATAAGGTAGGATTTCTCCTCGGATATAATTCACAAGATAAACAAAATTCACTTTAACATCACTTATATCAGAAATTGTTCAGAAATACCAGCGTTATACAACCTATCGTCTACTAAATCATATTAATGTCTCAAAATAAATGGACAATGGATAAATCACTGAAAAAAAAGGATGATTTCTACCAGCCAAGCACTGGATATTCCAATATCTTCTACTTTATTCGAGAGTACCCTACAAAAGGAAAAAAAAAAATCCAGCAACTGATACCAATGCCAGTAAAAGCACAACCAGATAATCTGATAAACTATTACACTGTTAGAAGGGGAATAGGTCGAAGAAAGCCCCATTGGTTTCTTATTACTCAATTGTGGCGTCAAGTACAACAAAAATAGAACAAATCAATAAATCGACTGAAAAGTACCTCGGAAGAAGCTAAAAATCTCAGAGAACTTGCCACTAAAACCCGACCTTTTTCGTCTCGACGTGCACTATATAGCTTCCCCCGTAATGGGCATCGCGAAATTTCGCTCAAATCGCATGAACGATATGGAGAAATAGCATTTGATACAAACAAAACAAGCGATTTCTCCCTCTAATAATCTACGAGAGAGAGAGAGGGGAGAAAAAAAATCAAATCACCCTCTCGTTTTCTCCTCTCGGGATTAGAGAACGAGAAAAGCCAAAAGAGAGAGGAGATGGAACAGGGAATAGCTGAGCGGAGAGAAGAGAGATCAGAAAACGACAGGCTCGATTAATAAGCAAACAAGGGGAGAAATTTCTACATATCCTCGAGAAAATAAAATTTACGAATCTGTCCTCACATTTTTATTTAAAACTACCAGTGGTCTTTTTATTCATATCTTCAAGAAGACCACTAGAAAAATCAGCGGTAGGGCAGTGAGAATAGCCCCAATTTAAAGATTGAGAATAGTCAGTAATTTAATTTTTTATTAAATTAATAAAATAGTATGCTAATCTAAAAAATAAATAAAGAATAATCTTAGCTGTTAACCCAAACACACTTGTTAATACAAAATAGTAGTTCGAAATAATTCCTAATCTGAATTAGCACTAGTTTTGATTTGATTGTTTCTCTCTCTATTTTCTCTCTCTTGACAGATGGTTCAGTGCTTATAGGCTAGTCTGAAAAGCAACTTTGCTCTAAAAACAATGGATTAGCACTACATAACCCATTAGAGCATCTTCATCCATGAAATTTTATATTTCATGGATTTCTAATCTGACGTGGCAATTTCTATTTCAATTTTAGAGATGTACTCCAATTTCTTATTTAGAAACTATTAAAAATAGAATTTTTATTAATTAGACATCAGTAATCCTCTAAAATTTGCTATGCTTCTAAGATGTGCCGCCTTTTATATTAGACGTTGTTGTTTTGACAAGGAAATTTGTTCCAAAAACAACGCAGAAAATGACCAATATTCTGACTTGCAGTTAGATGCCGAGCCAAAATAATTTGATAAAAAATTTGAGCAAGACATAATTTTACAATTATGTTGAATATTAAGTATATTTCAATAATTATTCTAAGAAAAATATAGAAATAGGTGGATTTTTTGGAAAAAAAATTAGAAGTAGGCACAATTTTATAAATTTTTAAAGTTTGAGTATAATTTATAAAAAAAAATTATAAAAGGACACAAAATAAGAACTTATTTTGAAAAAAGAAAATTGAGCCAGGAGTAGCCAGAAAATAAGAACTTATTTTTTTTTTAATATTTGGGGTCAATTTTTGTTTAAAATACATAAAAATTAAGCGAAAATGCTGGGGACAATGGACGCCCATTTGTCCAAGTTGATTCATCTATGCTTTCAATTGAAATGCGCACTTATTTTGAACTAAAATGAACACTTTGTTAAAAGAAAATTTATTATACAGAATTGGGTAAAAAATGTGTGCGAGATTTATAAGGGATGAAATGTTGAGGTGACTACAATATTCTTTTCTAATAATATTACTATAGCTGAGTGACTGATTATACAAATCGACTTGAGCAAGCATGCATTTTAATGGTCTTTCCAGTAGTGCTTGATTTTATATTTGAGCTTCTTTACTTAATGGTGCGCTATTAAATTTGGAACATTAATTATTCTTGATGCAGTTTATTATGAATCTCTCTGGATATTCTTTTGTGCCATGATTATTTATTGCCATAACTCTTTTTCCTTTTGACGGGAGAGCATCTTATATTTGATTCATGTAAACATGTGTTAGCGATTCTCCATCCTACATATATTAAATATAAACTAGAACAATTATAGGATCCGTTGGAATAAACACGATTATTGCAACCGAAGTTTTTGGTTTGGCTGAAATTGGTTAACTTTGAAATGAAAAGATAGATATTTGTTTTGTTTCTAGTTTTTTTCAACTAGGACGGGAGAAAACTTGATTAATATCGATGTCAAAATTTTGTAAAATTTCGTAAATCGTAAGATTCATGCATTTGTGACCTGGATTTTGAACAGATATTGAATAGTAAAGATCAGGTCCTTGGAAGCCTATGCTCAGCGTGGGACCCACAACAAGCAGGTGTGAGCCGTCTTATGAGGTGTTAGAGAGAGAGAACTTCGTAAGGGCATGGGCATGCAATGTGGAGAAGAGACAATAGAGTTTGGTAAAGAACTAGGGGGCCATGGTGCCTCCACCAATCATAAAATAAATTCAAGCTCTTTGTGGCCCACTCTTTTGCTATCTATATAATATATTACATTTGGAACTTTTATTTCTCCATCCCTCGTTTCTTTTGATAATTGTCAAAGAATCTTCTATTTTAGAAGTTTTATGAAACATGCACCTTCAAGTAAACAAAAATTTAAGACTTACCCTATGATTGAAAAAAAGCAAAATTGCGTAAAACGCGAAATAGAATCAGAATTCTACCATGTCGCCTGTCGGAAGCGGAGACAATGAGAGAAACAATTTTACTTCACGCGACTTTTCTGCCGCCAAATTGCGTCAAAAATTCCTAGTCAAAACAAAGGAATTTGGCGAGAATCGTACAGAGCAAAAGAAAAAAAAAACACGACCCTTCCTAGCTCGCTCTTCTTCCCATGTTTGTTCCGATAAAGATTCCGACTAGGTAAGAATCCACCTCTCCTCCTTCGTTTTTCTTTCTTTGTGTTGTACAAGGTGTTGTTTTTACTTTTTATTTCTTACAAACTGAAACCCTAGAAGGCAACGCGAGTATAATTATAAAATCTCTAAGAATGAATTCATTCCACTAAAAATGTTTAGCTGATTATAAAATTTCAAATGAAAATCATATCTATTCTATTGTTTGGATGTGTCAAGAATAGAGGCTATTCAGAATAAATTTCAATTCAAAATCATATATATTCTATTGTTTGGATGTGTCAAGAATATGAGCTATTCTAAAATAGAGACTATTTAGAATAGCAATGTGCATTCAAATAACATTTTTGTTATTCATAATAGCTAAAATAACTGTTATTCTCTATTCCTTATAAATGTTGGAATAACTACTATTCGGAAGTGTGAAGAGAGAGAGGGAAAATGCTTCATTCTCTAATTTTCGCCAATACAGTCCCGAAATGACAAAATTGACACCACTTTATGTTATCTCCACGTTGTGACAATTCGTTTAAGACCCCACTTGCCTATATTTTCTCTTAATTAGCACCTTGTTAACACTATTATTTATCGGTTACAGCTATTTACTATTCCAAATGAATCCAAACAACATTTTTACTAATCCGAATAGCATCATTTTCACACTAATCTAAAAATCAATATTTTTTCTCTATTCTCAAATTTCGCTATTCTAACTATTCTAGCTCTCATCCAAACGTACGCTATGGGTTAGTAGAATAGAGCTATTCTTGAGCTAACCTAATTTGCTAATTTGTGTTTGGATCACCAAGGTTTGAGAATAGTAGAGCTAACCCAAAGTTAGCTCTATTCTTGGGTGATTCAAATGCACCCTTAATAAACATTCTTAGAGTAAATCTAGTGCGTGCAATACTTAGTGAGCATAACATCGAAATCTATTGAATTTCTTCGACGAATCCAAACTATCAAACCGATCTACTTTACAAGTGATGTTGGCACATGCAAAATTTTGAAAATTTTGAATTAATTTAATAAAAATCAACGATAAAAAAATGATAAAAAATGAATGTATTAAAATAATTTATAAATCTTTATTTTTTTTTAACGCATGACTTTATATTAATTGAATTTCAAAATTTTAGAAATTTACACGTACGCACATTATTCGTGAAGTAAATCGATTTCAATGATTTGGATTCATTATTTGAAATCAATTCGATAAATTTTGAAATATACTCACCAATTTCTTTCGGTGAGCATAGCACATGTTGTATTTAATCTATATTATGTAGCGTGTTATAATTAGTATTTATTGACCACTTTATTTTTGATAAACTGTCGTAAAATTGTTAAAATGCTAGTTATTTGATCGTCGAAGAATGCTACACGCTAAAAATTTTGGCTGACAGCCATGTTCAGTATGCACGGTACTGTTTTCTACTGACCATCACATTAATACAGCTCTAACATACTAAGATCATTTGCATGTAGATTATGTTATGGATAATTATGTATACATCAGAATTTGAAAAGAAAATAAAGATTTGCTTTATAAAACACAAAAAAATCTTTTGGACTACAGTAATTCAGGGAAAACCCGTGAAACAATAAAAATGCTATGCATATATATTAATTGTTACCGCTAACAGGTATATTGATTAAAAAAAAAAACATTTACATGATATATATCCAATTGTTACGAAGAGTTCCCCATCATATGCCAAAACTTTATTTATACTTCGAACATATATTCTAACCAACTTTTTTTTTTAGTAAAAAGACCGAAGTCCGGTTTTATTTAGATGAAACAAAGTTAAGTTATATTCAAAGTTTCTAACCATCTTGTGAGATTCGAAGATTGAAAAGGTATTCTATTTGATATTTTCTTTTATAATCTTATTTTTTTTTTTTTTTTGATATCATGGGTTGGAGGTCAAGCTATCCAACCCACTTTCAAACTTTTATGTATATTATAGAATATTTTTTTACTTTGTGGGTTTCAAACTGAGGCGGAAGGTAGTACAAGGTAAAAGTGGCTAAGTAAATTCCAAGGTTTTTAATTTTTTTTTAATAGGTACATAGAAATTTTACTAAAATTGTTATTTTATATGTACTAGCCACTCCTGTGATTATACAAGAAATTTAAATGACATATTTTTAAAGTAACATATCCCTTCTTTTGCTTTGGTTTTCCAACTTATCAGATCACGTGAACAACTGACTTGGAAAGTTGTTAAATATAGAAAGGTTTTTTTTGTGATATAGAAAGATACAAAATAAATTAGGAAAATAATAGCAGTGCGGTTACCAAAAAAAATAGAAGTTATTGAAATTTAGAATGCACGGTTAGAGGAAAGAATTTGTTTTCCAATTATATCCTTAGGCCTCTTTTTTTTAAGAAGAAACTTCTAAATTTAAAATAAGAAAAAAAAGTAGAAAAACTTCTTTTTCTTTCGCTATTGGAAATTTAGAAATTTAAAATAAAGATGCCACGGATTCTCTAATTGTGCATTCTAAATTAAAAAAAAAATCTTTTTTTTGCTTTCTAATAACCGTGCATCTAAATTTGAAAAAACTTATTTTCTAATAACTTTTTCAATTTAGAAATTTAGAAGCAATGAAAAGAAAAGGGAAGCCAAGGATTAAAAAGCAGAAAATAGCGAACTATAGAAAAATTTAATTCCTTATATGAATATGTTATTTTTTTTTTATAAACATGTTATTTATTGGTGTTAGTTATTTATTGTAACTTTTATAAAATTAAATAGTGAAGAATCATATTATCTCATGTTATACATATTTTGGTTTTTTATTATAATATTTTTTTAATTTTTTTATAAAATTTAAGTCGGTTAGCCTCCCCTATACTCAAAGTCGAGTTCCGCCTCTGATTTCGAACCCACGACATTTCACATGAGAGCCACGTGCCTTTGCCAAAAGACCAAAAATCAGTTTTTTCCTCCTTATTTTCTTAACATGTGGCGACTTTATGTGATGCACTAGGATCTAATTATTGTAGTTTCTTTTGCTTTCATTTCGTCCGACAAAACAGGGGTGGATCAGAATTCTAGGACTTGTTATTTCAACACTCCAGAGTTTACTTGTTATTTTTTTTTAAGATTTAATTTCGAGTTCAACATTTACAAAACAAAAAGATTACGATATAGTAATTGATGTTAATGTTCCTGTCTTTTTTTTCTTGAATTTGATGTTAATAATCGTACTATCCAAATAATAATATTGTTTGGATTATGAAAATTTTAAATTTTCCTTTTTAAAAGATTAAATTGATTACTAAATATCTGAATGTTTATTTGCAATAAGTTGACTTATAATTTTTAGAAAGACCAGATTGATTCTTAAACTCTTTATTCATAGCAATGTGATCCTTTGAAGGCTTGAACCTCTTCAATAGCTAACTATATAAATCTTTCGTTTTCTCTGGAAAAATAAATCAAGCTCGTTATTCAAGAAGTCCGCCAAAGTCAAAAGTCAAGTATGCTCCAGACCTAGATCCAGGAGTGGAACCCAATTAAACTAATTCCCTGTTACTAAGGTTTGGTGCTGAGAACGGAGTAGGTCCGATGCCCATCGGACTTACTTTTAGGTTCAACGAGCACGATGACCCTCCGATCTAACTTAAGATATGTGCGCATAAAAATTGAAACGGATACGTACAAAGTTTAAAGCGTTCCGCACAAATCTTAAAGAAAATCGACGGTGATTAAACCCATCGGACCTACTCTCATGTGCTGCTATGTAAGGCCGAGAGACTCAATTTTGATAGCTGATTTGAAAAGTGATAGAGATGTGTCAATCATTTTTTCTCTGATAACAGGTGTATGGTTAAAAGCTGAGAAAAGAGATATGAGGTATCTCTGATTCTCTGTTCCTGATGCGAGGAAAATAACACAAGACTTTTGCAAAAAAAAAAAAAAAAATAGTGTAAACTGTGTAATTCATAATTGAGTCAATCCAATCATCAATCCACTCTTAAAAAAAGGGCTTAGATAAGGAGAGTCACTATTTCAGATACTTTCTCATTGCTGATAACTGATAAGGTATCTGGTATCAGTGTCTGCCGACATTTTTATTAATATCCAAAGTTAATTACAAATTAATAAATATACCCAGAATCAGTGGGTATTTCAAAAAATGTCCAAACCGATTCTGGCCGGTTTTCTCAAATTTTTTTTTTTTACACCCTATAAATATGGGTCTTTAATTTTCCTTACAACATAATAACTGTCTATTTCTTCTTTCTTCGTTAGAGGTTTCAAGTAATGTTTATTTTTATTTTTTAGAATAATTAATTTAATTATTAAAAAAATTAATTTAATTTCTTTAAAAATAATTACTGTACACTCATTTAATTTTTTAGGGTTTAGTGGACTGACCATTACATGTATACAGACATGATCCATTTAATTTTTTAGGGTTTCGTAACCTACAATTGTTTACCATTTTTTAAAATAAATATGTATATAGACATGTAAATTAGTAACCTGACAATTGTTTACCATTTTCTAAAATGTAGTTTGTTTACTGTGGCATTTATTTCATTACACTATGGTGGGAAGATGCTTAGTAATGCACACGGGGCTTATTACAACAAAGATGCAGTTACTTCATTTATGATTCCCGATGATATCTCACTTTTGGATCTGAAATCCATGGTTTACACATACACTGGTTATAACCCAGAAAGGTGGAACTTAGAATTGACAACCCGACATAGCCATCCCTCATACGAAAAATGGGTTATTGCGAAACATCTAGATGAAAGTACTTGGAGAGGCATGTACGGTTATTTGAAGTCCCAAGGGGTTTTTATAATAGAAATCTATGCTAAAAGAATTCCGATAGAGCCCAGGGTTGGAAGTTCTGGCTCTGGATCAGTTGCACCACCTTATACAACACAACCAGAAACATACACACCCCCCGTTCCTTTAATCGAACCTGACCCAGAAATATACAATTACGTCACTCCACCAGCACCCCCAACGAAGACACTCAGTTTCATCCCCACCTAGACCCGTACATGTGGCGCCTTTACCTCCAGTATCACCTTACCCCAAACCGGCACCAGTAGACGATGAAATTTGGTCGAATTTTGAAAATATTAATGAAATTCCGGAGGATGGTCTGAGGAGTGGGGATGAATTTGAGGGAGAAATGTAGGGGGGCTCTGATCACCTGGAGGGTTGTGGTGAAGATGGTCCGGTTGAAACAGCTGAAGGGCACATAGGTCCTAATGTTGAAAATAGGCCGCTTAGTGGCCGGACTGATACGCACCCGTTCCCAGACTTCAATGATGTATCTGAGTTTAGAGAAGCATATATTGGTTACTATGGGCAACGGATTGAGTACAAAGGTGAGCTGGCGTCGGACCAATATTTTAAAAGCAAAGATGATCTAATGAAGAAGATTAGAGAGCACCATGTTAATAAGAATCAGGAGATTAGAATGAGAAAAAGTGGCAGGGATCAGATTCATGTGGTGTGCAAGGACCCGCGTTGTGGTTACGAACTTAGGGGAAAACCAGCGGGATGTGGAGATGCATGGGTTATAACGAAGCAATACAATCCTCACACATGTAGGACTGAGTATACAAGGATCGACAATGAATGTCTGACGGCATCAATCATTGCCGATGTCATTGAGAGAAGCATTAAGAACGACCTATGTATGAGTATCCAGACGGTGGCAGACTGTGTTTTATCTGTGTATGACAATGTAACCGCGAAATACAACCGACTGTGGAGGGGCCGTGAGCTTGCAATAGCCCGATTATTTGAGAGTTGGGAGACTTCATACAGCTTGCTGAGACCACTGTTGATGGCAATTTGCGACAAGAATCCCGGCTCGAAGTACCAATTTCTGACCAGTCCGATACGAGATAAAGAATTAGGAGAAATTATGAGACATGTTGTTCAGTTCAGAACCGTAGCCTGGGCTTTTGGTCCATGCATTGCAGCTTTTCAGTACTTGAGACCAGTGATCAGCATAGATGCATGCTTCTTGTCTGGGCGGTATGAGGGGAGGCTTTTGATAGCTTGCGGCTATGATGCTGAGAACTAATTGTTGTCTATTGCATTTGCAATTGTGCACAAGGATGATAGTGAGAATTGAGGTTTTTCTTACAGTGGTTGAGGAATGAAGTGCTCGGATATGATAAATTCGTCTGTATTATATCGGACCAGCACAAGGGGATCAAAGCTGCACTGACAGCAGAACTTTTTTAGATGCTGCTTTCAGAACTTTTTTATTTGCAATTTGTGATGCAAGTCTGACTTGGCTACGAATTTAATTGTGACTCTGAATTCTTTCTCACGCCTTCATCTTTAAAGGAAACAACACGTGACTACTAAATAAAAAGTAATTCTTACTTAATTAATACTCAAAGAAATTACAACATAATTCATCCAACTACAATAATACTACTTCTTAGAACCAAGCTCAAATGCATCCAAATTTTAAACCTTACTAATACTACTTCTTAGAACGAGCCGATTTTGCCGGATCTGGATCAGTCACAGCAGACAAAGTGGTAGCCTTACCAGTATAAGTACACGGAACAAACTCATCGTCCGATGTTGGTGGCTCTGGATCATCAACTTTTTTTTTTAACCCATAGCCGTAGGGGTTTTTCACGAAGTCATCGTCCGAAATTTCGTAGCTAAGAAATTCTGGCTGTATGAATGATCGACATGTCTGTGTATCAGGGCATCTCTGACACTTGTACTTTTTTCTCTCATTTTTACCTCGATCACTAATTGACCCTCCTCTCGCTAGGCCACGATTGGACGACCTACCTCGATTGCTATTGTTCATTCTTTTGGCCCCTTCAATTATCGGCTTTTTCGCCTCAAAAATCGCCTTATCTTTCTCTCTGTTCCTTTCTCCCTTTCTCTTTTGTGAGTTGTGAGGGGGAGAGAGAGAAAGATGGGGTATAAAACATCAAAAAAAAAAACAAAGGGTATCGGCCAGAAAATGGCTGGTAGTCTTTTTAATAAAGTACCGGCCATTTTCTGACCGGTAGGGTCATTTTTATTAAATCCCAGCGAACCTGGGTATATTAATTAATTTGTAATAAACTTTGGATATTAATAAAAATGTCAGGTGAGTTGTGAGGGAGAGAGAGAAAAAAAAAAGATATTTATAGGGTGTAAACGGGTAAAAAGAAAAAAAGGAAACCGGTCAGATTTTGAGCGGCTTCTGGGGGAAGAGGAAACCGGCCAGAATCTGGCCGTTTGGACATTTTTCAAAATTTCCACTAATTTTGAATATATTTATTAATTTGTAATTAACTTTGGATATTAATAAAAATGTCGGCAGTGTCTGTATTCATTTTCAAAGAGAATAAGTTAAATTCACAACAAACTAATTTAATAACTGTGACAAGCACTCCCAGTCCACAAGAGAATAGTTAACAACGAATGAAATGAAAACTTACATGATTGGAGCTTCATTAATTGTAAGTCGCCAATCGATTAGCAGTAGTTCTCTCACGCAAAGCCAATCTCAGCAAATAAAACAAAGGCTCGCGAGCTTTCACCGCACCAATTGAAATCTCGTCAAATTTTCAACTTCGACGTGTAATTTGTTTCGCCATGTTTTCTTCCTCAAAAGTTGCATCGACCCTTCTCTTCTTTCTTTGTTCTCTGCTTCTTCCGATCAATAAATTTGCATTTTTGTGGATTCCATTACAAATTTGATGATATGTGATTGCATTTTAATTTGTTAGAAGAAGAACGCTGGCTTTAAAGTTAATGGTAACAAAATGATACACCATACCATGATCCAAAAATGAAAATTTGCATTTTTCAATTATGAGGAACATCACCGTTATTTGTGTAATTGTTGAGAAAACGATCTCAAAAAAATTTGCATGTCACGAAAAAGGTGTGCCTGTTGAGCATAGTGATAAATGAATTATTCGGGTTCAGTTCGGCGAGGTCAAAAATTTGTGATTTGGGAATAATTCAGGTATAATTCGGGAATGATTCGGAATTATCCGGATCAGATATCTCAGTCCTGCAAGGGAGCAAAAAAAAAAAGTTCTTGAAAAAATTCGTGAATAATTCGTAAAATTCAGGAAAAATTTGTAAAATTCACGAATAATTCGGTCAAAGTTCGGTCAACCGAATAATTCGGCGTTCGGTTTGGCATCACCAAAAAACAAATTATTCGCGAACAATTCGCGAATCTTGTGACTATGCTGTTGAGGTGCTAGTGACTCACCACACCTTTTGCAATTTAGAATACTCATAGAGGATCAGACTGCTGGTATCCTTAGTCTATTTTTCTCTTGTACTAGCAAGGAACATGCCGTGAGAGAAGTGGATGAGGAATTTTTTATAAATCGTAATTAAAAATAAAAATATTAACAAAAGAAGGTGATTTGCAATGAAAGTTTCAAAAATTATCAGTACCGAAGATAAGATTCGATACAACCCGGGGGATACCAGATGCAACCTTCGGTACACCCCCTGTCATAAGCTGCACAGTGCATACAAGACCGCATCCAATTTTGTAAAAATGGGGTGTACTACACCCTTTTTTAAAAAAGAAAAAGGGGGTGTGCCGAATCAGGGGTTCGATACCTCTTTTTCAAATTTTCAGTGGACTGCCTACTGCAAAGAGGTAAAAGAGGTGTACCGAATCCCCTATATATGCAATACTGATAGTTTTTTTTTTAGAAAACCACCCAAATAACCTCTTTTGTTATATTTTTTTTTTATTTTTAATGACGTTTTATAAAAAAAAAAATCAAGGACGAGAGGCTTTTTTTAAATTTATATGACTAATTTAGGGGCACTTTTATTTTATTTTAAAGTGGTACTATTATTTGATGGTAACCGTACAAGGTGTTGCATTTTTTTTTACTTCATCATGTTGTTCCTCTTCTTTTGTTATGAGTAGGTCTATTTATTCTGTTGCTTCCTGATACTTGATTAATGTCTTCTGATGAAACATTGGATCCAATTTGGAATCATAGTCATCAATCGCAATAAATTTTACTCATTAGAGAAATATATAGTATGCAGGACCTTTTCTTTTTGTTTTGACATGAGAAGAAAATTGTTGTTCTAAAAATATTTTCAGGAGTAAATGTTAGATTTCAAATTTATAATTTCTTACATGAAAGATAATATCACTATCGAATTTCTGAACACCTTTTGTTACGAATTAGAGTGATTGTTTCACCAAAAGAGGTAATGGCCCAAACTGTAATGATTTATATGCTACTAAATATTGATGTCTCATTGTTATTTTTGTCCTTTTTATCCTTTTGTTTTATTTATAATTTTTCTTCTATTTTTGTCATTTTTAGAACTAAATGAATTGTTAGATATGATGTGTACGATAAGTTATGATACGGGTCCATCACAACACATAATTCGTGTATTGCGTGTTATGTTTATTCACGTGTCGTGATTATCTATCAGAAAACATGACATTGCACAACACAATACACATACGGGAGGTGTTATATTGAGCGAATGAATTGTAATATTGAGAGCTTAGAGAAACTTTTCTATCTAAATATCTATTTTACCCTTCTACTCTCTCTCCCTCATCTACCATAATTAATTTTGTCACAATTAATACAAAACTTGGTAAAGGAAAAAATAATAAAGGAAGGCATTTCCTTTATTATTTCTCCTTTCTCAAATATATTGATGTAGATAAATTAAATAAGGAGGCCACAAACTTCTTAATTTTTAATATCTATTACGAGATATGTTATAATAATGTGATCTCCTTTCAAAATATAAGCACACACCTGATTTGTCTTCTTGCATTTTGAGTTCATGAAGTTGTGCAATTAGGGTAAATATTTAACTGCATATTAAAACATGCATAGATGTATCATGTTTATCTGTCAAGGAGGCGTCCAATGCCTCTTGCTTTTGAGTTTCTTATAAAGGTAGTTAATATGTAATTTCTCAAAGGACTTGTTGAAACAAATATAAATGCTTATTAAAACATGCATGGATGTATCATTTTATCTGTCAAGAAAGCGTCCAATGCCTTTTTCCTTTTTCCAGATTCTTCAAAATTTATTTTTTATTTTAGAATTAACTTCAGTTGAATAATGAGAAATCAGCAGTGGGTATCAGAATCAACACATATATAGCAAACAACAAGAAATATTTATTCACTAAGCTGTGGCAATTGGAGTGCTACATAAAATAATTCCAGACAAGTCGTACTCTAGCACAGTATTCAGATGCCCATTTAAGTGACATAAAGTAAATTAATACTCTCATGTAAATCACTAATGTACAGTACATGCTGCAGCTTTTATTCACAGCTATATATCATAATACCGAGGTAAAGAAAAAGCAAACTTCTATTTATTTCATTTATTAGTTTTTTTATTAATTGAGTTAAAGAGACCGGTTGGAAGGACAAAATTAGTATTAAGAGAAAAATATGCTCTTGACTCCAAAAATTAGAAAAAAATACTTTCAATATAGCACTTCCCTACACATATTGACCTAATCATGCACGACAAAGCATAACACGTAATCAGAATAGCATAAAGTTCATGTTATTATTTATTCAAACAACTATTAAAATTAATTATTTATAATTTTTATTTTATTTCTGTCATTTCTAAAACTAATTGCATTGTTAGATATGATGTGTACGATAAGTTATGATACAATTCCATCACAACACTTAATTTGCATATTGCGTACCATGTTCATTCATGTATCATGATTATCTATCAGAGAACATTACATTGCACATCACAATACACATACCAATTCGATCACGCACAACACATCATAACACGTAACCAGAATAGTATAAAATTAATTATGTCATTATTTTTTTTTCAAACGACTATTAAAATTAAGGACAATAAAATTATTTTTTACACATATTTTTTTTACAAAGTTGTTTTTTCTATTTTACAATTTTCCACATTGTTACCATCTTTTCCGATTGTTTCTTCCTTGAATAAACTTAAAAGTACAAAAAACATAATGTGATCAAATACGATCAAACGAGACCAGTCATGGCGTGACAAACGTGACGTGCATTCGCATATCATGAACATAGTGACAAATGAATTATTCGGGTTCGGTTCGGCGAGGTCAAAAATTCGCGATTCGGAAATAATTCGGGTATAATTTGGGAATGATTCGGAATTATCCGGATCAGAGATCTCAGTCCTGCAAGGGAGCAAAAAATAAAACAAAAAACAAAAAAAATGTTTTGGGAAAAATTCGTAAAATTTGCGAATTATTCGCGAATTATTCGGTCAAAGTTCGGTCAACCGAATAATTCGGCGTTCGGTTCGGCATCACAAAAAACGAATAATTCGCGAATCTTGTGACATGATCATGACTATTCTTCGCAATTTTAATTACAACTCAACATGTGACCCAAATCACGACATAGCTAATTAATAATAACACAAATTTACAGCTCTAAACATTCTCCTTCAATACTTAACATACTGCCAGGCACCTAATTCAAGTGGAAAGCATCCGAACTATCTATAACAAATTTTAAAGTTGATCAATCTCGTAAAAAGTTATTTGTGCATCGACCGGGCAGTCTAACACTGTAACGTTATTAGAGACATATGAGCAGTGACGGAACTAGATAGAGATGAAATGGGTCTAATGAATTGAAAATTTTTATTTTTGTCTTTTAATTTTTTTATACAAAAGTTATTGTTATTAGTCTCCTCATAAAATAAAATTACGTAACACATATTCATCTAGCCTCTTCTATCTTAATTTTCTAGTTCTGTCCTCCCTATGAAGTTGTGGATTTCTCTTTCTAATCCATAATTAGATCAAAGTATAGGTATTGTTCGGCAAGCTCAACTTATGCTTCCTTAGAGCTCCTTAGTACTCTAAGAAGTCTAAGTTCACCGAACGGGTGCTCCTTACTGCAACTTAATCTCACCTCCTTAGTATTTCTTTTGTCCATTTTTTTAAACTTGTTGAAGTTTTCAAGATACTAGAAAAGCAACATGAGATTGTGTGACTGTGTATTAGGAGCACTTATTGCTGAAAAAGTAGTGCTGATCTCACAAAGGAACAAGTGTTGAAATGACAGCGTCATGTATATATTATTGAATTTGAAATCCGGGCATGAACCTGTCCAAACTATCGGACGTGGCCCATGTGAATGAATCACTGCCTTGGTGACAGCTAAAAAAACTGGATCAATGTATTGTTGTAATGGGAATAACTATAACTATTAATTTGAATTATTTTGCGTAATAATTAATATATATTAATTTGATATTTGGAAAAACAATTCATTACTTGAATTATTTGAATTAAACAATAAAATAAAGTCAGCTTTTGATGGTAATTTATTGACTTGCGATGATACAGTCGTTATAAGCATATCCATATATACTTTTGAAATTAGTATTACATTTGAGGAACAATGGTAAAAACCTTGGAGACTCAAATTGGTGGCTTTAAAGCATTTCTCTTCTTATTTCTTAATATATAGTTATAACAGAAATCTTTAATGAAAGGGTTATCACCGTACACATGTAATATTGCCACCGCTAGTCAAATCCGCCAGTGAACAAACATAGGTTAATCGTACCGTTTCAAATTATAATATAATTATAATTGTCTCTTCAGTCAGTGCATCATATGAACTTAAAATAAGTTGTCATAATTTACAATGCCCATTATTTGTCAGAGGTAGGGTGTGTTGTCTTATACTGTCCCAGTCGCTGCCAGATTCTGATAGGCTGCTATTTATTGTTGCTGGTTTGAGCTCTGAAACGACAACTTTCATTCACGAGATGTTTCTACTACTATTTACAACTGAAGAAACAGATCTGACCTTTTTCCTGGAATTCGGCTTTTCTTGCCGCGTCAATACGTTGTTACAGTCTTTATGTAAATAATCGTATATTCTTCGTGGGAAGTTAGACGACGTCTGATAGTCAACATATGTATTCTCTGACAGATGCAGCAGCAGCACAAAACCTGTTCTTTTTTTTTTTTTACATGAAACGAAACCTGTTCCTTTCATGCTTCCATCAAAGTCCCATCTCTGAATAATAAAGAAATCAAAGTACAATCTCTCCATTATATCACTACTGGAGAGAGATTTTTATGTCCTTAAGGCTGTCTTCTTCAGTTCTTCTTTTCCTCCTTTTTATTAGTCTTTTCCAGTGATACAGTGGTAAAAAAAATTAACAGCGCCATAGAAGTAGTAGTTATTATTATTATTATTATTATTATTACTACTACTATAGTTTTTTTATTATGATGATGAGGATGATGAATAACAATACAAAAGTATCACTTTTTAATCAAACATCAAACTAGATGGACAAAGTATGTTTACAATTTTGCACAACAGTTGCTAATTTAGATTCAATAAAATTACTAACATATATAATAATAAAAAATCATAAAAGTTTATATCCATTTAAATTGGTTGATTAACAATACACCGATAAAAGAATTGACCAGTGGGCTTCTCAGATAGCAAACAGAAATGCCAGACAAATGTTGATTTGATGAATAATGACACGTCACAAGAATTAAATCATTGATATATTATTACCCATTGCGAATGTACCATAAATCCTGTTATCAATTCATCATACTTGTTACTGTTATTGTTATATTTTCATCTATATTATCAGTATCACTACTATTTCTTCATTGATTATTATTACTTTTGTTTACCACCAATTCACTGTTGTAAAAGAATTATATTTGATAAAATAACTAGCCGAGTACAATACATTCTAACATGAATATGTTTACTGAGAACATTATCTGACCAGATTATTTTGTTTAAAATATAACAATTTTCGATTTTATTCGTACATTTAATTTAGCCTTTACGAACACCAACTCTGTTGAGAATTTTAAATAGACACTACCATATTTTTTTTAAAAATATTTTCAACCGACGAAATCACAATTGCTCAATCAGGTTAGGTTTATTTTTCACACACACACACACAAAAACAAAAAAAAATCAGGTTAAGTTTGTCAATAGCCGCCGTCCGGAGTTTAAAATACTTATCAATAAGAACCAGGTCGTGGGATCATGCCATGATTAATTTATTACAATATATTATTACTTTATTAATTAAAAACGGTTAACACCTCACCGTTAGATTCTTTATCACTACTCAACAAAAAAAAAAAAATTCTAAGAAAACGGCTCTTGACAAGCAACTGCACGATTTCAAGGGGGCATTCATCATATATATGATTGCCGATTTTTTTTAATCATCTTTGAAAAAAAAAAAAAACCGAATAGTTCAATTTTTTTTGAAATTTTTTATTTTTATCATGTTGGCAGTTATTATTCGCACAACCAGCAAGAAAAATTGATTTTGCAGGTAATACGTGCGCAACCAGCCTATCTTTTTTTTTTTAAGCTCCAATTTCAATTTGCAGAAAATATCATTTGTTAACTGTCGAAAAAATATGACAGAAGAATATAAAAAGAAATTGAGTAACAATATTTAAAAAAATTGAGATGAGGCGGTAGCATAGTTAAAATCTTAGGACTGTGGTTACACAAAAGTTGAGAGTTCGAGCCCCTCTCACGACTTCGCAATGAGCAGCCCTAAAAACAAGTATCGTTATTCATCAGAAACTTCAATTGAAGTTTTGAGACTTAACGACGTTTTTTTTTTGCAATTCTAATTTTGTCAGTCTCCTAAGGCGATGACCCGGAACACTCAAACTTCATCTTTCCTTTCCCACAAGGTGTCACGTCCCTTTCTCTTTTGTCTCTCCTCTCTCCACATTTTCTCCATTAAACAAAAGTCCCCTCCTCTTATATAAGCTCAACTCTTTTTCATTAACAATTGTGGGACTAATCGATTCCCAAGTCGCGACGTAATTTTTTTTTTACACAAATAGATGAGAATTTTAATTACATAAATAGGTGAAAATTTTAAATACAACTTATTTTTTTCTAATAGATGAAAAATTTACAAATTACATACTTATTTTTTGTAACTTTTTATTGTAAATAAGTGAGAAATTTAAATAGAAATTCATATTAATAAAACAAATTAAGAATTGCCACAGTTTATCTCACGGTACAACCGAACACTCATTTCAGCACATTCTCATAATCAATCACGTATGTACCTGTATTCATGGGTTCCCACATTTTTAAAAATAAATTCCCATCCCCGCCCTTAAAGTCCAATCATGCTCACTAGCAACTATCTTGTTTAGTTTGATACAATAATATATGTAAATTTACATAGAAAACATGTAATATTTATATAACAATTGTGTTTTGACGCGTGTACATAATATTAACATGAAAACATAAATGTTATTCTTCTTCAGATATAATTAAAACACATTTATCTTTCTATGAAATAGCTTTGAAGGTAACACTTAGCATTATTTCACTAATTTGACATTTTTCAGTAACACGATATAAATAACATTTGTATAATTATTTCCGAATAGGAGTCAAATCAAGTTTAAATTGAGGTTTCTAGTCCACTGCGGGGAAGGCTGGAAGAAAAGAAAAGAAAAGTTTTTTTTTTTGTTCTAAAAAATTAACGATAGTAGAGACTATTGCAAAAGTTATTTTACAGAGTAGTTCTTAACTTTAGGTACCATTATTCCATCTGGTATTGTGGTATCCTGCCCGAGACAAATTCCGACAACACAGCCAAAGATAAAATGAACACAGATTAAACCCCAAATTCCAAGTCTTATAATTTAAGCTCTTTGGAGATTTCTTACTAATTCAAGAAGCCTAGAGAAGTCTTAGTCTATTGGTTTATTTCTAGACTTACTATTATTGTGCATTTGATTCATTTATTTGTATCTTGGTTGGGTGGTGTGCGCCGCGGATTTGTCCTGGTTGATTGGGAAAGATGAAAAAAGAAAGGCTTTTCAAGTTTCGACATTTATAAATACGAGAAATTTCTTTTGATAGGTTCGAAATACAGCTGTCCAATTGATGGTTGCCAGGTACTTGTAAGGTCTCTTTTTATTAAAGCAATTTTTTGGAAATCGGTGATGTGCAATACCGTACCATTTCAAAGACTTTCGTAGGTGGTTCCTGTTAGTGCACAGTAAAATTCAGAGTTTACCGTTTTTCAGATTTTGTCATGCGAAATTTTGGTGCAAATCTGATATTTAATTTCTTTTTTTTTTTGAAAAGCTTGGCAGTGACTGCCAAGGGTAAATCTGATATTTAATTTGGCTAGTACGATTCCACACTTTTAATATTATACCTTTACCTTTGAAACTTGTTTGGTAGGGATTAAGGAAGAATAGAGAAACTGTGATAAAATGATGTTTTAAACTTTTAATAGATGAAACCCAACAGAATTGAATTTAATAGATGAAAATGTATAGTCAAATTCCTCTATTTTATACTTTAGTCCCCCTCAATTTGATGAATATACTCTTCCACTATTTTATTTTTATACTCAAACATGATTAAAATTGCATCTAAATGGATCAACTTGTAGTTTGTGGCGTCTAATGCTGTAATTCAAAATGAACAGATCAAATTTACATCAAATATTCTCCAGTCCTTGAACAACATCAGCCGACATTTTTATTAATATCCAAAGTTTAATACAAATTATTAATTATACCCAGACTCCCATCAATTATCGAAATATACCCAAGCAGGCCATTTTCTGGCCGGACCGAGCGGCTGCAAAATGACCAAGGCGGCTTAAAAACGACCCGAACAGACCCAAAACACGGACCAAGGCGGCTTAAAAATGACCCGAACAGACCCGAAACACGGGCCAAGGCGGCTGAAAAACACGGATTGAGCGGGGGAAAAACATGGAACAAGCGGTGGGAAAAACACAGACCAAGCGGGGGAAAAACACGGACCAAGGCGGCTTAAAAATGACCCGAACAGACCCGAAACACGAAAAAGACGGACCGAGCGGCTGAAAAAGGACCAAGGCGGCTAAAAAATATGTTCCCTCCCTAAGCCGGCCAGAAAATGGCCGGCTTAGTACTTTTTTTTTTTTTTTTTTAAAACCCCAAAAACTCTATAAAAGAGCATCCAGAGGCAGTCGCCTTCACACATCCCGAGGCAGTCTCCTTCAATTAATTTTTTTTATTATTTTTATTATTATTTTTATTTTTATTTTTTTTATTTTTTATTTTTTTATTATTATGTTTTATTTTATAGATTAATTAATTGTTTTCTATTTACTTAATTGTTTTCTATTTAGTTAATTGTTTACTATTTAGTTAATTGTTTACTATTTACTTAATTGTATACTATTTAGTTAATTGTTTACTATTTAGTTAATTGTATACTATTTAGTTAATTGTTTACTATTTAGTTAATTGTTTACTATTTACTTAATTGTTTACTATTTACTTAATTGTTTACTATTTACTTAATTGTTGACCATTTACTTAATTGTTTACTATTTACTTAATTGTTTACTATTTACTTAATTGTTGACCATTTACTTAATTGTTTACTATTTACTTAATTGTTTACTATTTACTTAATTGTTTACTATTTACTTAATTGTTGACCATTTACTTAATTGTTGACCATTTACTTAATTGTTGACCATTTACTTAATTGTTTACCATTTACTTAATTGTTTACTATTTACTTAATTGTTTACTATTTACTTAATTGTTTACTATTTAGTTAATTGTTTACTATTTAGTTAATTGTTTACTATTTACTTAATTGTTTAATATTTACTTAATTGTTTACTATTTACTTAATTGTTGACCATTTACTTAATAGTTTACCATTTAACCAATTGTTGACCATTTACTTAATTGTTCACCATTTACTTAATTGTTCACCATTTACTTAATTGTTCACCAGTCAATTGTTTACTATTTAGTTACCTGACAATTGTTTACCATTTAGTAACCTGACAATTGTTTACCATTTTCTAAAATGTAGTTTATTTACCATGGCCTTTATTTCATTACACTATGGTGGGAAGATGCTTAATAGTGCACAAGGGGCGTATTACAACAAAGATGCAGCTCATTCATTGATGATTCCAGATGACATCTCACTTTTGGACCTGAAATCCATAGTTTACACACACACCGGTTACAACCCAGAAAGGTGTGACCTAGAATTGGCAACCCGATATTGCCATCCCTCCAGCGGAAAATTTATGGTTGCGAAACTGGTAGATGAGACTACGTGGAGAGGCATGTTTGGTCATTTGAGGTCCCAGGGTAATTATCTAATAGAAATATTTGCTAGAAGAGTTCCGGTAGAGCCCGGGGTTGGAAGTTCGGGCTCTGGATCAGCGGCACCACATTATAGCCCACAACCAGAAACCTACAGACGTGACTCCACCTTACTCCTCAACGAACCTGACCCAGAACCCTACAACTACGTCACTCCACCAGCACCTCAACGAAGACACTCAGTTGCATCCCCGCCTAGACACAATCGAGGCAGACCAAGACACTCAGTTTCAACCCCACCTAGATCCGTAAATGTGGCTGATTTACCGTTACCTCCAGTATCACCTTACCCCAGACTTGCACCAGTAGACGATGCAACATGCTCGGACTTTGAAGACATTAATGAAATACCGGAGGACGATCTGGGGAGCGGGGATGAATTTGAGGGAGAAATGTGGGGGGATTCAGATCACTTGGAAGGTTGCGATGGAGACGGGCCGGTTCAAACAGCTGAAAGGCATACTTATGAGGGGGGCCGCTTAGTGGCCGGACTGATACGCACCCGTTCCCAGACCTCAATGATGTTTCTGAGTTTAGAGAAGCAGATATTGGTTATTATGGGCAACGGATTAAGTACAAAGGTGAGTTGTGTGAAAACCTATATTTTAAAACCAAAGAAGACCTAATGAAGAAGGTCAGAGAGCACCATATAACTAAGAATCAGGAGTTCAGATCTCAGAAAAGTGACAGGGATCGGGTTACTCTGTCGTGCAAGGACAAGAATTGCCGTTACGAGCTTAGGGCAAAGCCGACGGGATGTGGAGACGCGTGGGTTATAACTAAGCAAGACAGGCCTCACACATGTAGGACTGAGAGTACGAGGGTCGACCACGAATGTCTGACGGCAGCACTCATTGCCGATGTCATTGAGAACGCCATTAAAAAGGACCCGTGTATGAGCATCCAGACGGTGGCAGACATTGTTTTGTCTGTGTATGACAAGGTGACACCTAAATACAACCGACTGTGGAGGGGCCGTGAGCTGGCAATAGCCCGGCAATTTGGGAGTTGGGAGATTTCATACAGCTTGCTGAGACCACTGTTGCTTGCAATTTGCCACAACAATCCCAACTCGATCCACCAATTTCTGACCAGCCCGGTACGGAATAAGGAAACAGGACTAATCATGCCAGGTGTTGCCCAGTTCAGAGCCGTAGCCTGGGCGTTTGGTCCATGCATTGCGGCGTTCCAGTACCTGAGACCAGTGATCAGCATCGATGCCTGCTTCTTGTCTGGGCGATACGAGGGGAGGCTTTTGATAGCTTGCGGCTACGATGCCGAGAACCAATTGTTGCCTATTGCATTTGCAATTGTACGTCAGGAGGATACTGAGAATTGGGGTTTTTTCTTACAGTGGTTGAGGAATGAAGTGCTCGGCCCGTGTAAATTTGTATGTGTCATATCGGACCAGCACAAGGGGATCAAAGCTGTATTGACAGCTGAATACGGATGGCCTCCCGAGCTCTTTGTGCACAGGTATTGTATGCAGCATGTTGCTGACAACTTAGTCACGAACTGTGGAGGAGACAGATGGTACGGATGAAGGTTCAGGGAAGGAGCAAAGAGGAAGAAGCCGAGAAGATTACAAGAGATGTTCCAAGATTTTGCTCATGTATGTCTAACTTATAACATTTCGTTTAATTATCTTATAAGAATTTTATGAAAATGAAATAACACCCATTTGTTTTTGTGCAGCAAAATCCGAAGTGCAATGCATATTTAAAGAGAGTGGGCAAAGTACGTCCTAATGATGTGATGGAGCCGTCCAATTATGAGAAAATTTTCCAAACCTGTGACGGAGGATACCGGTTTGGTATCATGACAACAAACGGCTCCGAGTTGCTCAACAATGTCTTCCGAACGAGTCGTAGATTGCCTGTTTGTGCCATTGTGGAGGATACGTTCTACACGTGCAACAGATGGTTTGTTCAGCGGCGTCAGCGAGCAATGGAATTACAAGACAATGGACAGGTTCTGTCTGACCGGGTTTTGCAGAAGATCAGAAAACGTTGGGAGAAAGCTGGAAAAATGCGGGTGGTGCGTTACACGCAGGGCCAAGGTCAGTACCAAGTTTCATCCCCAAATGAGTACGTTCCTTGCACCCGTAGCGACATGGGCAACATGGAACCCACTCACAGGGAGTTCATGTATATTGTGACGCGCGGTCCCGACAGACAAATGGAATGCACTTGCAGAGGTATCCAATTAACTTCTATTCCGTGCGCTCATGTCTTAGCTGTTTGCCGTGACCGAAACTGGCAAGAGGACGACTTTGTTGCAGACTGGTATAAAACACCCTATCTTGTGAGTACTTGGAGCCATGTGTTCAATCCAATTGGCAATATGGGAGACTGGCCTCCTAATCCTGGAGACAGAATCCTTCCGAGTAGTGGTTGGATTAGGAAGGGGAGGCGAAAACACACCCGTCATGTAATGACGATGGATGAAATGGAAGGTAGACGAAAGGGGCATCATCCTCGCCGTTCCACTTCCGATAGGCAACGAAGAGGTATGTAACATTCATCCAAAATTATTTTTCTTTTCAATTTATACCAACTTACTAAGTAACACATGCAAATGCAGAGGCAAGAATCGCAGCAAATACGGCAGAAAATGAGCGAGTAATGGCGTCGGGAAGTGGGTCCGGAGGGTCACGGCGTAGCACAGCTACAAGCCGTTTAGATGCAGCTGATATGTATGCCGAAGCAATGGGAGAGGCGGTTGCCATGGGAGGAGAGGCGGTTGGGGTGCAAGGGGAGCCATCTGCCCAACCGAGGAGGTCCACTACTAGACGCACAACAAGGGCATCTACAAGCCAAGCAGGGCCATCTGGAGCCCAGGCCGGCCCATCTACAAGCCAAGCCGGGCCATCTGGAACCCAAGCCGGGCCATCTACTGAGCAACCAGAGCCACCTGCTAGGCCACCTCGTAGGTCATCTTTCGCAAGTGGTTTACTTCGGGGATTACCTTTTAGACGTAGCAATAATAGGTGATTTGTATGCATGTTGTAAAAAATGTGTGGCTCTATTTGCAATTTGTGTGTACTTTATTATTTTATACGAAACTTAGAAATGAAATATTTGACTTTAATAGAAATCACCTAAAACAAAAATAATGCAGTTTAAAAAAAAAAAAAAAAAAAAAAAAAGGGTACCAAGCTGGCCATTTTCTGGCCGGCTTAGGGAGGGAACATAGCCGGCCAGAAAATGGCCGGCTTGGGTATATTTCGATAATTGATCAGAGTCTGGGTATAATTAATAATTTGTATTAAAC
This sequence comes from Carex littledalei, assembly GCA_011114355.1. Classification (NCBI taxonomy): domain Eukaryota; kingdom Viridiplantae; phylum Streptophyta; class Magnoliopsida; order Poales; family Cyperaceae; genus Carex; species Carex littledalei. The sequence continues at coordinate 10,813,459 of CM022081.1, forward strand.
TTTGGATATTAATAAAAATGTCGGCAACATCAGCGGGTCAACCTTGTATATATGTTTTTAAAAATACTGTAAAACTTGTACATTGGCAGCTTTGTTTAAACACTTATGGTCCTCATACGGGCCGGATTTGACCCGCTTGAGAAACCTACCTCTTGAACGGAGCAATGTGGTTGAACGGTTCATACTTCATACCCTGTCTGTTTGTAGAAAAAATAAATTGAAGGTTCAAATTCCAAATCAGTCTCGATCAATAGATAATATGCTTTCGTTCTTCCTAGAAACGGAGAGCAAATGCTATGCGCTTTTTAATTGGAGTGAGGCTATGGTATTTTGCAATACACGGATCGTTTCGTGTATTGAATTCATGTCTCCGTCTTTAAAGTTTAAATAGTCGATCTGAACCGCTCAAAATTATTATCATATGAAAATATACTTGGAAACCAAATTTTATATTTTTTGAATTTTTTTTACTATTTTTTTTTGTAGGTTTAATCACTACTTTTTTATGGTCCAGAATTTTAAGATTAAGTGATTTTCTAATTGTCTCAAAAAAATAGTAAAAAAATTTCAAAAAATATAAAATTTGCTATTTGGACTTATTTATTGGCAATCCAATAAATACATACTTGCATTGCCTACATATGTTATATGTAGGCAACAACTAGGCCGCACCTTTTGTGGATTGACATAGCCCAATAAGCAGGGGTGCTAACGGATCTGATATTACTCTTATGTAGTCGGGTCTGTATTTGAATTTTTACGAATTTGATACGTACAGATAGTTTGGATACCAATTTGAATACGGTTTGAAAATTATAAATATGATTTATAACTTATAAGGCTGGTATTATGCTGAGTTGAAACGAATTAAATATTATCTATTTGTATTTTCAAATTTTAATTTGTGTCCATTCTTTCGTAGATACGGATAATTAGTATTCAAATAATTGTGAATATGATAGAAATATGGATACAACTTAAGCTGAAATTTTTTTAGTTACCATCTGAAATTTCATAATTCACACAGTATTACCGTTTGATGCAAAATTCGCACGTTACCACGTGTGCAGACTAAATATGCACACCAAATGTTTTTTATTTAAAAGATTTTTTTTTTGTGAGCAAACTGGGTCTCAAAATGGATCCCTCTTAATTTTTATAAACACTGGATTGACTGAATTGAGTTTGACCCTATTGAAATTAATTTAGACTATTTGTTTATAACTTTATATATATTGCAACTCAGGTACCTGAGTGGACACAGACTCGGAAACAGACACGGAAAAATTGCCCATGGTCAAATTTCTACCATAATGTGGGACCTAGTTTATTTATTTAAATTTACCAGTATGTATTGTTCTTTTTTCTCTTTATAAAATTTGTCGGCTTGGAGTTTTGAGCCTTGGACTCATTTTTCCGAAATTTTTATTAATATCCAATAAACAAAAAAAAAAGTTCGAATTCTACCTGTTTGACAAGATTTCGAAAAATGTCTAAACCACAATTTTATTTCACGGTTTTGGACCAATTTTCTGCAAATTAAATTCACGGTTTTAGCCCCTCCAAAACCGTAGAACAAATCTACAGTTTTGGAAAATCGGAATTTTTTTTTGCGGTTTTAGGTGAATTGAATCCAACTCAGAAATATTTCTTGTTTTTTTATTTAATTAGAAATTTGTATGACTTTTTTTATTTTTTCTATTAAAATATTAGAAATATTTTATATATTTCTGTGAAAATAGATGTAATACTATATATTTTGATTTATTAGAAAGACTACGTCAAATAACCTAGATCAACAATTTTCAGGCCGGATTTTTTGCGGATGTAAGAAAAATTAAAATATTTTTTTGTGTGTTATTGGAAAAAAATAAAAATGTTTTGAATCTGAGTTATTGATCCCGGTTTAAAATTCACTTCTAGATAAAAATAGAAAATATTGTAGTCCTTCTAGTTTTGAAAAATAATAATTAGTTCTCAAAAAATTGTGATGAAATGGTTTTAGCCGTGAATTAAATTTACGGTTTTAGTCTAAAACCTAAAACTGCAAAAAAAAATTTCAGTTTTCTGAAAACGTGAATTTATTTTGCGTTTTTGGAGAAGCTAAAACCGTGAATTTAATTTGCCAAAACCGTGAAATAAAATTACGGTTTGGACATTTTTCGAAATCTTCTCAAACATAGTGTAGAATTCAAAATTTATTATTTTTTTTGGATATTAATAAAAATTTCGGCTCATTTTTTTACAACTTGGTCAAATCACGGTTAAAGTTCGAAAGAGAATTTTTCTACAGATGTTTGTAAGAACCGTAATATCATTTTTATTTGAAAATTAATAATAAATAATCAGGGCTTGACGTTTCTAATGTAATTCTCATAACTAAACAATATGTCCAAAAGGTGGGGGAATTTCATGTTTACCCCTCAAAAACCCTTGAAATGACGTATTACCCCTCTAAAATTCATAAAATCATATTTACCCTTCTAAATTTCAAAAACTCACAAATTTACCCACTTTTTTTTTATGAAAACTAATTTTAAATTTATAAAGTACACGTTAGGCCCTTTATTTGAAAATAAAAATATGTAGCTTGTGTTAGAGAAATATTCGTCTTCTAACTGATTAGTTTCCGAAGATAAATAGTTCATTTCTCTACTTGTGACGCATCTGCACCTGAAATTTGAAGTGGAGAAATGAACTATTAGTCCTCAAAAACTAATTAGTTACAATACGTAACATTTCTCTTACATATGTTATATATATATTTTTAAATAAATGGTAAAATGGATACTTTTTAAATTTAAAATGAGTTTAATAGAAAAGTTAATACATTGGGTTAAATTTGTGAGTTTTTGAAATTTTGGAAAGGTAAATAAGATATTATGAATTTTAGAGGGGTAGGTTTTTGAAGGGTATTGTGAAATTTTCCCAAAAATATATAGAAAAGATCATGGCATTGTCACGATTTCTTATTCAAAACTGTTCCTTGTTTCTGAATGTTTGAACAAGTATGAACTGTGACAATGAATGTTTGAACATTTTTATTAATATTCAAAGTTTAATAGAAATTCATTAATATACACAACGACCCGTATGCAGCTAGTGACAGTGTCGTATGCGGCTGATGATTAGCAGAGATAGGAAACCTGAATCACATTAAAACAACTGGATCAACTTGAACTAGTGAAATCGTTAAAACTTAGTACCTAAAAAAAACGTAGTTTAGTGTTCGCATGCGGCTAGTGAATTTAATTACTTGAAATTATGTTAGCGGAATTTTGCATATTTCCGAATTGGGGTCGTGCGCAAATCCGAGTTTCCTAGCCAAAGTTATGGCCGTTTAAATTTTTTTTTTAAAAACGATGCTTTCGTGCAAAAACACCGATGACGCACCGATGCTTTATGCACGGCTTAACGATGGCAGAAGTGCATCGATGTTTCATTACAAAAAATATCAGCGGATGCACCGATGTTTTTTTAGCACTACCCTGCTTAATTGCCAATACTAAGGCTAATAAAACATCGATGTTTCATTACAAAAATATCAGCGACTCACCGATATTTTTTTAGCACTACCATACTTAATTGCCAATGCTAAAGCTAATAAAACATCGATGTTTCATTGCAAAAACATCGATGATGCACCGTAATTTAGCGTAATTTAATGTAATTTAGTGTAATTCAGTGTAATTTAACATAATTTCAAGTAATTTAGCGTATTTTAGTATAAATATGCTAATTATACATCAAAAGAAGTAATATAACCAATAATTTAAACTAAAAATTCGAATTTTTAGTGTTAGATTTCAGCATCTTGCTCTTCATTAATTTCTATTAATTTCAGCATCTTTGGATATTAATAAACATGTCGGCAAATAGAATAGTATCTCTATGCATAATGCACTTAATAGATAGTAACTGTTGATGCACAGTGGATTAGTGGAAGGTTGAATGCTTTAAATTTCGATTAGTCCCCTTTACAACAGATATCGGGATCTTGGATATTCTGTTCTAACACAACCGTAAATCAAATATGAATTCAGATTCCCCGAGTCGATAACGAACTTGTCGTTCGTGTGGTGAGCGACTGTAGCAAGCGGGTCCATGATAAAGAAACTATGATGTCTGGCAGAGTCTCTGAAAAAAAAAATGTTATAGTCGATGTTTTAAAATGTGATTTTTAATATAGAGTTTGGTTAAGGTGTTATGGATAGCATAAGACGTTCCGTGTTATTGTCTTAAAAATTATTATTTTTTTAACGCTTGACTTTGTACTAAATGATTTCGAAAATTTATAAATTTTGTATGTAAACGCATCAATGACGAAGTAGATCAGTTTAAACGGATTAGATTTGTCGTTTATAGTCAATCCAATAGATTTTCAAGATAATAGTACAGAACGCCTTATACTATCCATAGCACCTTAGCCAAACTCAAAAGTAAATGTATTAAAATCAACTTAAAAATTATCATTTTTTAACCGCTTGACTTTATACTAATTGAATTCAAATTTATAAAATTTGTATGTAAACACATCAATGACGAAGTAGATAGATTTAAACGGATTGAATCCGTTATTATAGTCAATCCAATATATTTTCAAAATAATAATAATACATAACGTCTTATGCTATACATAACACCGTAGCCAAACTCAATTATAATTTTTAAACCCAATTTTTCACCTCAAATTCATGGTAGTATCATCTATCATGTGATATGACTTGTCACTTGTTGCTTGTTGGGCTTTATTAGCTACAGAGGAGTGACTTGAGAGCCATTTCCTAGAGGCCGACATTCCAACGTGTATCCAATGGAAAGGCCTACAGCTTTGTCACTCTTCCAATCTTCTTTTGATGAATGTACTTGGGGGGCGTTTGGTTCGCGCTATAGATCATTCCAGGGAATAGAAGGATTCCAGGGAATATTATGCCAAGGAATGTCATTCCAGGGAATTTGTCATTACCATGTTTGGTTCGCGCATGGCTATTGTTTCAGCATTCCAGGATATATGTCATTACCATGTTTGGTTTGCGCATAGCTATTGCAATGGATATCAAAACATGTCTTCACTATTTTTAAATTTTTAAATCTATTCCCTCCACTACAACTGCCCCAACATTGACATTGCAATTTGTACACTTTTCATCTCCTCAACGTTAATTTCTCATTTGTAAAAATTGAAAGCAAGTACTTCTTATATTTAAAATTCAATCAATTTTACATTCTTTAGGGATGCTCCTCTCCTGACGAATGATTAACTTGATTTAGAAATTAATAATTCATAACCAGTACAACAGTTACTGATACAGTCCTAATTTTTTTTTAATTTAGAAGCTTTATCTAGAAAAACTTTTAAAACGACAAAATAAAAAAATGACTATATCGTTCAACTAATAACATATCGACTCAGTGATTATTTCTAGAGCTTCTCCACGTAGTAAACATTTCATGAGCTAAAGTGTCTCTCCAATTGGTCCATTCATCTGTTGATTCAATATGTGTAATTCGCTCACCATCTAGCTCCTCTAGCAGTAGGTTGGCCTCTTGCATTTCGACATCCAAAGGATCAATAGGCATTTCCCTTCGAATATGATTATGAATGAGTGCACAAGCTGCAATTATTCGACATTGAATTTTTACCGGATAAAATGATTTTCCCCTAAGAATTGCCCATCTCCCTTTAAGAAGACCAAAACATCGTTCTATGACATTGCGTACCGAAGAATGTTTGTAGTTATAAAACTCCCGTGCTGTTCGTGGTAATCTGCCATCACTCCAATCACTTAAATGATATCTTTGACCTCTGTAAGGTGTAAGAAAACCCTCTCCATTTGGATAACCGGCATCACAAAGATAGTAGTAACCTGTAGTTAAAAAAAATTACAAGTTCATGACTAAAAACTTTCAAAAATGGCTGAAAAGTTGAAATTCAAACAAGTTCATGACTAAATAGAAAACTGAATTTATATGATAAATACTAATTAATATGCTTACCATGAGGTACTTGTAATCCATTTCTCCTAGCAATTGCATCACGTAATACTCTTGAATCAGCGGCAGATCCTTCCCATCCAGGTAGAATATATATGAACTGCATATCTGGAGAACAAACTCCTAAAACATTTGTGGCAACCTCCTTTTTCCTAGTACGGTATCTGGCTTTGTCAATGTCATATACATTCACTTGAATATATGTACCATCTAGTGCGCCAAGACAGTTCTGTTAAATAGAGACAATAGTTATTTGATTTTATTTGCCATACCCCAATTGTTGTTTATGATTTGTGAATTGTAGAAGTACCTTAAACCATTTCCATCTTTCATCAGTTGAATCTTCAGGTATTGGTTTTGGCTTCTTAAGCAGAATATTATGGCATCTAATAACGGCATTAAGCACATTACGGAATTGCCTGCTTATTGATTCTCCGGATCTCACAAATTGTCTCTTTATTACTCTGTTTTTCTCATCATGCGCCAAAATATGCAAAAAAATTGCTACTGCCTCTTCAACTGATATACTTCCATCACATCTCAACCTCCCCACACTTGACAACATGTCACACAGGCTATAAAAAGCTCTTCGATCCATGCGTGTATTTTCAACACAAAACAAATCACTTTGAAATACCATTCTTCGAAGAGTTATAGATCGAATAGTGTGCCTCTTCAAAGCATTACGACCACCCCACGAGATCTGACGACAGTGTGTCATCAACACCAACCATAACAAGGTAGCTTTAAACATTAGATAATAGAGCATCTCAAAGTATGAAGCGGTAACGGAAACTGTAACAGGAATTGTGTAAAGATTTGTCGGTTCGTCCATTGTTTCACAGTGCAGGATACTTGAGCTCCTGAAATCAAATTACTTTATTTAAAATATAGCTGTAGGGATGTACATAAATGAATGTGATAATTCTTGATTTGAGAAAGATACTTATGAGAAATAATATTTTTCATTTTAAAAGATTTGCGATCAATTGAGTACAAAAACAGTAAATAAAAAATCTCTTGAATCTATGAACGTAAATTAGCAAAAATTACAAGTTTGGTGTACTCAAATCAATCGCTATCAGGGAAAAAAAAATCAACCATGAGAAGAGATTGATTTTTCTCGTACCTGAAGACTGAGAATCGATGGAAGAGCAAATGCCTTCTCTGCGGAGTGCGAAATTTCCAATAGAGAAGTGGTTTAATAGAGAAAGGATGGCGCTCCGCAAAAATGAAATAAAAATATTGGCGCTGATCGGAATGGGAGAGATTACCGTGAGATGGGAATAGAAAAAATCCATCATCAGCGTGGCTAGCGTAATAGCCATAAACTATGGAATTGAAATGGCAGGGAATCACAGATTACCATTTCCATGCCCTTGTCCTTTTCGCCAAACATGGTAATAGCATCAGGATGGCAGGGAATCAATCTCTAAAAGCACAAACCAAACGCCCCCTTGGTAAATTTTATCGGCTCTTGGGTGTCATAGATAGCATAAGGCTATGGTATAAAAAATTTATTGTATAAATTTTAAATTTTAATCTAAGTAGTTCAGTAAATTAGTTATACGATGAACTTATAGAATACCAATGTTTACTATTTTTTAATTTTTTTTACTATTTTTTATTAATTTATGAAAGATGGTAAAAATTAGTCTAAAATATTGGTAATTTTCTTTTATTTTTTCCCATCTTTCATAAATCATAAATAATAGTAAAAAAAGTTCCAAAAATAGTAAAAATTAATATTCTAGAAATTCATTATGTAACTAATTTACTGAGCTACTTAGATCGAAATTTCAAGTTTATATGATAGGTTTTAAGACCGTAGCACGGGAGGCCTTATGTTATCCATAGCATCTAAGCCTTACTCTTTTTTTTTACCCGTATCCGATGGTCCAGTCCGAACCATTCAATCTACTTTAAGATTTATATGGATGATTTATTTTAAATTTACCTCTTAAATCTAAACGAGAGCGTGAATCTTAATACAAATCAAACAGTTCTAACTTGACATTAGATTAAATTTGGTGAGATGTCCATCCAAGCGCTTTATTTTCCTAAATATTTTTATTGTTTTTTTTATCACTTTGTTCGCGTTGGCATCCATCAAGAACGCCATTTTACCAAAAAAAAGAATTTCAATAATTTGTGCCAATTATTAGTTTGGTTATTGCCTTTATTATTATTTTTATTGCATCACAGGTAGGACTACTTTATTAGTCTATTCCAGATCCCTACGTTTAGTTACTACAATTTATTTTCTCTTCTCTTATAATAAAAAGAGTAGGGTTAAAATGCCTCGTTGGTTTTGCGCCCCCATCATTCTCTAACAACATTATCTCTATTTTTAAAGTCTAAATAATCGATCCGAACTGTTCAACATGATCTTCATACTAAAATATGCTTGGATAACAAATTTTAGAATTTTTAGAATTTTTTTACTAATTGTTTAGAGAGGTACAAAATCACTATATTTGAATGGTCCAGAATCTTCTAAAAACAATGATTTTGTACCTATCTTAAAAAATAGCAAAAAAGTTCCAAAAAATGTAAAATTTTGTATCCAAGTACATTTTAATACGAAGATCATATTGAGCGGTTCGGATCAACAGTTTAAATTTTAAAAATAGAGATAACGATATTGAAGCATAATGAGGCACAAAACTAATGAGACATTTTAACCCTACTCTAATAAAAAAAAACTAACATTTAAAGGCCACCAAACTTTGCCTTCGTAATGAATTGATTATGAAATTTTATTTTGTCCACCAAACTTAATATTTTGTCCGACATAAGTCATATATTCAAATAGATGTTAATAATGTGACGACATAAAGATATCTTATTGATATGAACGATTTTTTTTTTTGCCGATGTGGACATGTTTTGTTACACGTGTGATTAATATAATATATGTAGATCCTTATTAGTTTAAATGTATATATTAAAGTGATTTGGCGGAAACAAAAAAGAAACTAGCAACTTATTATAAGTTTTTTTGTGACTTGTATAAAGAACAAATCAAACTGAGGTAGAACCAGTATAATTTATAGGATGGAACAAACATTTTGGGCGAGACATAATTTTATAATTATTTTGAATATAAAGTATATTTTTATTTTTATTTTGTGAGAAAAATATTGAAATAAAGTATATTTTGATGAAAATTTTTAGGGGCAGGTAAAATTTTATAAATTTTTAAAGTTCAAATATAATTTTATAATTTTTTTTGAAAAAAAAGAGAGTATAATCAGCATCTGATAAAGAATGATGCTTACTTGCAAAGTCTAAATCCTGAAACTCAATACCTATTGAAAAAGAAAGTGTACTTTAACCTAACTATTCCCACTTAGGATATAATCAAGGTTTAAATCAGGTGCTGTTGTGAGGCATTTGTTGACGTGGACAGTTTTGGCCCAAATAGATTTGATGGATCATTCAGTGTCCCTTGCTAAGAAGCTATTACTATCATTATTGTCATACATTATTTTGTTCGTTTAATCATTAACCATTTTTTTACATAAATTCTCTCTGTTTTCATAGGCAAAATTTCAAATTGAAACGGAGACACATAATAAATAAGTTATTGTAGTATAATTTATTTTACAAGAGAGTCTAAAAAAATATTAGTACTTATAAAAATTATAAAAATAAAATTGAAGACGACGAATAAATTAGAAGGGAGTCTACAAGATATTAGTACTTATAAAAATTATAAAGAGGAAGGTTCAATTTCTTCATTTTCGTGTACCTCCATCATGTCTTTATTTTTAAAACGTTAATAACTTAAATTTAAAATTCAAATATCAAAATATACCCGTTAGATTTGATCTTTATTGAGAACGAGTTTTTGGTCTAGTGGCAAAGGCACATGACTCCCTTATGGGAAGTGTTGGATTTGAAATCCACAAAGTGGGGAAATCTTATTTAATATAAACAAGAGTTTGAAAGTATGTTGGGTGGCTTTACCCTCAATCCATGATTTAAAAAAAAAAATTGATCTTTATTATTTCCTCTATACACATACAAAAGATTACGTCATTTCGACTATGTTTTGATCGGCATGAAGATCTTACAAAAATACATTGATATGGATAAATTCAAGAGTTTTAAACTTATTTATTCTTATAAAAAAAAACAGAAAAGTAATAATTTTTTTATGTGCATGTAGAGAAAATAATATAGATCACCTCTAGCGGTTTTATTATGACATATAAGTTTAAAAAAATATTATTAGAAAATTAAATATTGAAGGCATGATGATGGATGTAAAAAAAAAATAGAAGCCTTTGAACCCTCCTCAATTATAAAATATGAAAGATAAAAGCTATTACATTTTTTATTAAATTTTCGCAGAAACTGCGAAATCGTGAACAGTTGTCTAACTCTCAACCTTTGAATAGCCACAGTCCTAGAACTTTTCTAGCCAACTGTGCTACCGTCCCCATTAAAAAAAAACTATTAATTTCTAATTCATAGGATTGGCCTAACCATCTATGATTAGACTTTAAATCCATCCCTGTCTATTCCATCACAGGCATATCCGACAGTCTCTTTGTCAACTTAGATTTAGTACCACAAGAGATATTATTTAGTGGATTGTAGTTGTATTATTATACTATTAGATGACCACAACATGGGTTGTCAACTTGTGATAGTGATTAGTGAGGTTGTATTTTAGTTAATATATTCTTTGTGGGTCCCTATTTCCAAGTTCTATGATGTAACCCTGCACGAAATTAATTCGAAGTTAGCCTCAAATTTTATATGAATCAAATTCAAAGTAACACTGAGTGGCTTCGATAATTTTGTATAACTTCTGTTCTTTCAAGTTATTTCATCAAAAATGATGTCGCTGTACATGTCAAGTTATTTAGTCATATCCAATGCTCAACTACCCTGTTATAACTTGCAAGACTCCGGTACTAATGAAATTATTCGCACCGAGTAATTACAAAAAATAGCGACACCATTAAAATCCAGAAAAGTCTAAAATACGGCAGAAAGTTCTTTATTCATTAAAAAAAGTGAAATGAGTATATGAAAGAAAAAAATAAAAAAAAAGAATTAAAGTATTCCTTTTCTTGTCAAAGGAAAGAAAATGGTCTCTCTGTTTACTTTTCACCGTGCCATTTCAACCACAACAGAGTGCGAACAAATTGTTTTTTTCTCCAAAAGTGAGATTTGAAAAGTAAAAAAAATGAACAATTAAAGAAGAGAGATTTGGAGTTGACTTTATAGAATCTACAAATGGTGCCAAACATTGGAACAACAATTGCTAACAAGTCCTTTCGGCATGTAAAATGATTGGTCCTGATAAATTTAAAACTAAAAAATAGAAGCTATCAAGCTAATTATTGATTAATTTATAGCCTATAGCTTTAAGGTTCTCCTTATCTTATTTGTTGATGTAGTTCTACAATTATCAAATTAAAATAAAATTCGGCATTGAAAAGGGGATGGGCCTAGTTTTACTTAAAGGGTGTAGCTATAACACAGAAATGAGCTTTGGGCCTTTGTTATTTCCAAACAAAAAGGAGCACACAATAACTTGAATTAGGTTCTGTTACTTTACAAGCAAATTGTCACAAAATTTGAGCAGATTTGTACATTTGCCTTAAAGAAATTGCAAAAATACGGCATGTAGTTCTTCTATTTGGTGCCAAATCAAACAAATATTAACAAATGAAGTCACAAAACAAGGTGACAAACACAGAACATATGAAAAGAAATATTTCCAGATTTAGCGAAGTACAACAATACAACAAAATAATTCTTCTGACTGTAGGAATATACGAGGCGTAAATTTCTTATGGTTAACAAGTCTCACTATTAATTTGCACAATTAGCCACCAATAAAAATCTCCCCATTTTTATCATTCAGCAAAAATGGGAATATTGAGACCTAAAACATGTCTCATACCTAAATGAGAACAATGCTGCCAAATTAGGCAATTGAAGAAAAGCATTTTGAGGCAACTATAAACTCTATGAAACCAATAAGATGCTCCAACACTGCAAAGACACAAAAACTGTGGTTAGATTATGCATTTAACCACTTTTAATAAAAAAGAAATAAGGCTAATTTGAGACTTTTAGATGCACATTTTTTTGAGATGCGCACTTGAGAGTGCACATACCTATCTCTGTAGCAAGCATTCGGTAATCCAAATTTCAACAAATTAAAATACCAGCGTAAAATATTGGAAGATAATTAAGGCAACAAAGCAACGATTTCGCTACCAGTATAAAATATTGAAGATACCCAGCTTAGACTCTATGTTTTACTGTACCAGGTGATTTAATTCAGCTTACTCTATGTTTTACTTTACTCTTACGGTACGATCCCTACCAACCAATTGATACTTGGTTAGTACTTATAGTTATAGTGTTAAATGAAATAATGGTGGTACCAAGTCAACTAATAGCTACAGAAAATTGCTTAGACCTGTACTGTAATTCTGTAAAGGAACTAAGCATTACAAAGTCTTATTATAAGTTTTTATGTACCATGGATCACCGCTTCGGGCTGCCATGGCGAGATTTTGGGCTGCTGTGGCGAGACCGGGAGAAAACTGGTACGGGCAAAGTGAACTTCTCACCAGAGGGGGTTGTGTAAACCTTGCGCGGGACCCGCAATAGGCAGGACCCACAAAACATGACCCCACCCCCCTGTTGCTCTCTCTCCTCATAATCATCCTCCTCATCTTCTTCTTCAACCGCTACTATTTGTTTCTCTCTCCTCTCTCCACCTCCCTTTTCCTTCTCATCAATGGCTATGTTTGTTCGGTCTCGCATGGCCGGGCGCCGCATCAAATCCCGGTAACCCACTGCTGGTCCATGAGTCAGAGCCTCAGCCACTGTCAGTGGGACCTTTTCAAGGAGTACAACACCTATGTTTAGTACCCCTGTAATCCTACCAGATGCCCGTCTGATTCCTAATTGTAAAATTTGTAATTAATTATTGTTATTACTGAACTTATTAAAGAAAATTATAACTATAATCATATTCGTACAATGTCAGGGTTCAACAGATTAGCTCAACCAAGGGGTATCGAACTGAGGTTACTAATCTAAAATTAGAGCATTGAATACATCAATTGTGATAGAGGAAATTAAATTGAACCTGCATTCTAGTATCAAGAACAATCAAGATTAGACATGATTAACTGCTTAGTATAAATTGCATTAATCAATTATCACACAAAATGATGATCAACCATTATTAATTTAAAAGGCTCAAGATTTGGTTCTCAGCCAAGGCAAAGATGAGCTCTTTATACTGATTTCAGAAAGAAAAGTACAGATGCTATGTGTGATAATTACCTAAAGCAGCGAAAGAAGGCGAATTGGGGGCTTTAGAGAGAAGCCTCTCGCCTCCTACAAGAAACCTAACCGTGCCAACGAGTGAATCGTTGTTATACCAGCCACCGGTGCAGTAGATCTCGATACAGACAGCCGAGGAGGAATCTGGCAAGAGGAAGGAGGTCGGTACGCGAAATACGAACCTGTCGTTCCAGGTCGGGTCGGGCCCACTAGTACGGTCGATGCGAGTGCGGAGCTTGTGCGCCGGGTCCACCCAGGTCATGGCGTAGGTCTGGATACGATGAAGGCGAGGCGGGATCTTGAGACCTTGTGCCGAGATCAGGGTTATCTCGAGTAATTGCGTCTCCATTGTTAGAAAGGAGAGCGAGAACAGAGAAGAAGAGAAGTGTCAGAGAACTGTGCTGAGGTTTAAGTAATTAAGTGAGAGATTAAGAGGAAAAAAATAAAAATAATAAAGTGGTACTGGTGATTATATAAGGAAGGTTAACGTTAAAGCCTGATTGATCGGACGGCCTTGATTCTTTCTAAATGTAGTATGCAGTGGCCACGCTAATAAATGCTGAAAGAGACGAGGTTTTATGCTTGAAATAAATGCTGAATGAATGAATGATTATACTAAATTAGTTACCACACAATTATGTGTTTTGGGAAATTTCCTTTCGAACTAAAACTGTAATTGTTTTTTGGATTTTGCTCCAAAAAAATATTTATTAAAAGAACGTTGACTTTTAGTAGGAACTAATCCATAAAATAAATTTTGCATTCAGAAAATTTTGAACACAAATAAATATTATTTACAAAACATCAAAATTCATACAATAATATACAACAAGATTAACTACACCACAATTTAACAGAAAACATAAAAATTGAATAGTTTTAAGAATTATATTGCACCGTAAAAATCCGAAATTTTTATTAATACCCTAAAAAAAATAGCAAATATGCTCTCTGTATGGAAAAAATTTCAAAAACACCCTGATCGCTCATGTTTGGGCGGTCAGTTCTTACTACCAAACTGCTCCACGTTTGGGTGGTCACCTCTTAATACCAGACTGCCCCACGTTTGGGCGGTTTGGTGTTTAACTTTTTTTTTAAATGCTGTATTTTTTATAATGCTGTATTTTTTATGTTAAATTTTTTTACAATTTTATAATTTACAGTTCTATTTTTTATAATGATTTATGGTTATAATTTGTTATAATTGAAGATTATATTTTTATTTGTTGTAATGTTTTATTGTAGTTTTATTTGTTATAATTTTTATAATAATTTATAGTTATATTTTTATAATTGACGATTATAATTTTATTTGTTGTAATGTTTTATAATATGTTATATATTTATTGTAGTTTTATTTGCTATAATTTTGTTTAATGTTATAAATTGGTTTTATTCGACCAGATAAACAACAAAACTAAATAATCTAAATGGTAAGTCTACAACATAAAATCTAACAATCCAAACATGAAATATAACAATTCAAACATAAAATACTACAAAATCCATCTAACTAAAAAAACATAAAAAACCTAACGACGAAGGCGGCGACGATCGGAGAGATCCAACCTAGCAGGTGGATAACGGTCTCTGGGTGGCAGCTGACGCCTCAAGTGAACCTCCTCCTCCTCCTCGTCATCCTGGAGATCGTCCACATCCATCTCCGACGCCGCACCGACCGCCCATGGATCCTCCTCCTGCAAAGATAACTGTGTACGGCGGACCCAAGGGAGATCCTCCTGGATCACCGGCTGTGTACGCATCTCCCATGGATCAGCCTCCCAGTTAGAATGATACGTGGCCGGAGGCAGTGTGCCAAATATAGCAGAGGCAAAGGCATCTGCAGCCTGCGCCCCACTCCCACTAGCCTCGTTGTCGTGCTCTCTAGTCTCTGCGTATCGTGGTATGTGGAGGCTCTGTACCTCATACCCGGTATCATCTCCAGTAAGGTCAGTCATAGTGAACTCAGGATTGGCCTGCCAGATAGGAGCAGGATGTAAACAATGTTAGTTTTGCTACATACAAATAAATAGTAAGTTTATTAAATAATAAAGAAAATCACTGACCTCGTCAATCTGCACAGGAACTCCATACTTGTTGTTGTAAGCGTTCCATGCGCTGTTATTCAACACCCAGTAAAATTCAAATAATTGTCAAGTGATCTTTTCTCAATTCAAATAACATATTTGTACAATTTACAATAATTAATAAGAATTATTATTGCAAACTAAATTAAAAAAAATAATTTCGGTATATGCTAAGCAATTCAATCGCGTCGGGAAAATCAACAACCCGTGCACGATATTTAACAATTCAATTTCTACGACTCGGTACGACGTAACCAAACCAATAACCCTAAACCCTAAACCCTAACCCTAAATCGACCCAATCGCACAACAAAGCAACATTTCAACAGGGAGGAGCTCGGCTCCAATGCCATCACAAGGCACAAAATATAAATAAAAGGAGTTGTGTCGGGTTACCCGAAAATAATCGATTCGTGCTTCGTATAGGGAGGAGTTCGACTCCAATGCCTCGTCTCGCCTCGCTTCGTCTCACATCGCCTCTCCAATGCCTCGCAAAAGGGGAAGGGGAGGGGGTTGGCAGCGAGAAAAGGGAGGGGGACAAGGGAGGGGCGGTTTGGCAGCAAGGGTTTGGGTTTGGGAGTGAGGCGGTTTGATCTGTTTGGGAGAAAAGGGTGAGGGGTGGCCTGGTTTAAAAAAAAAAATACCAAACCGCTCAAACGTGGGGCGGTTTGGTATTGATAGTTGACCGCCCCACTGTGGGGCGGTTTGGTATAGTGAGTGGATCGTCCGTCAATGGAGCGGTTAGGTTATTTTTAAAAATATTTGTATACTGAGGTCATATTTGCTGTTTTTTTTTTTTGGGTATTAATAAAAATTTCGGCGTAAAAATCAAATACTTGTTAAATAAGAAGATAGAAGAATGATACAATAACCATTTGACCAAACATTGAGGAAAATATTAAAATGAACTGATAAAAATATATATTATATGATACATCCAAAAAAAAAAATTATGATGCATCAATTTGTGTAATCAAAATGTTCATAACAGCCTTGCGGTTGAAATATATCCACGTGGAATTCAGGTAGCAAAACTCCCCCCACCCCCGGTCACTGGGCCTCTAATTTGCTCCCATATCAGCAAAATCAAAGGCCTAAAATCTAAGAAATAAAAAAGCAAGCTAATTCTGAGGTTGAATTAGGCATCATCATAGAAGGCCCAGTAATAATTTGTTTTAAAATGTATTTGGACCTGTTTCAGGCTTGTTGAGGCCCATATGATAATTTGCCGTATTATGATAGCCCAATTAACTTAATTTAGTTTCTTACTCCGACAACCTCTCAGAAAGCCCACAACTTGTTTCTCTGATTAAAAACAAGCGGTCCTTGTGAAAAATTAGCAAATATATATGAGTGAGGCTATGGTACTATGCATAGCGCGGATTGGTCTATACTGCGAATCAATATTCTTGTTTCCAAATTTCTAACAATTGATTCCAACTGTTCAATATAGTCTCCATATAAATATATATTATTAAGCTAAATTTTACATTTTTAGTCTAGAACAGTGATTTTCTACTCATCTAAAAAAAATAGTAAAAAGGTTCTACCAAATGTAAAATTTAATTTACAGGTAAGTATCCATATGGAGTCCATGTTGAACTGTTCAGATCGATTGTTAGAATGTTCAAATTGAAAATTTGAATACATAGCGTGGGCCAATATGCGCTATGCATAGTACCATAGCCTCACTCAATATATATTAGATATATTCATTTATTGAATTTATTTTTTATGTTTGGTAGGCTAGTTACATATGAACAGACGCAATTTTACCGTTGCTAGCTAGTTCATGTAACTGTAACAATCTTTACATTTTGTCAGCAGCTCAAGTTCTGAATAGGTGAAAATTAATTACAATGTTGAAGCTCAGAGGAGGCAATCAGGTAATCAGACTGTAAGTACTTAGACAAATCTACCTTGGGCTCATTGGCTAATTACAACAAATTCAATATGTCATAACAAAACTTGCTCCACATCAATAGTGACAAAATAAACAATGCCAGTTGCTATTAGAAACCTTGCATATGTATATTTATAATTATCCAAGTATGGCCAGACATTGCAGTGTTCCACTTGGAATTGAATAATTAACTGAAATATTCAATCTCGATGCAGCCATGCAGGTGTTGCTGCTAATTAATGCACTGCTTTGTAGTCTTGGATGAAACCTAGACTAATTTAGTCTGGTGACATTTTCTTTTGAGAAGAAAAATAATAGTTCTCGGATAGATATCATTTTATGTATTTTTTTAGTATCCTTACAAGTACTTTTTTTTTTAAATTATAAAATTAAGACAGTAGCTGTATTCTTGTTGTTAAACAGCACATGTATTAAAAATTGAAAAATTTAAAAGACATTTAGTCTTCCATATGAATGACCAATCAAATTTTAAATTAGCTCAAATTTATTACGAGTTTTATCTAAGTAATTTTAAGCACATTTACAAGTTATATTACAATTTTTAAGATATTAATTTCATGTAACATAAAAGTTAGACATAAACTAAAATTATCCTCAAAATTAAAAATCATCATTACACATATTATCCCCTTTTTTCTACTATGATCTTATCCTTTTAAGCACAAAAGATTTTTTTTTCTTTTCTTCTCTTGCAAAGTTAAAGTGCGGTTAAGGTGGATCTTTCTGAGGCAAAATAAAAGGTGTATCTTTTGTTCACTCGAGCATATATACCCAAATAATTTACAAGTTATATTATAATTTGTAAGATATTAACTCTATGTAACATAAAGTTGGACATACACTAAAATTATCCTCAAAATTAAAAATGATCATTACACATATTACCCCCCCGCCCCCTTTTTCTACTTTGTCCTTATCCTTCTATACACAAGAGATTTTTTTTTTTTTTTTTTCTATTCCTCTCTTGCAATGTTAGAACTCAATTAGAATTATAAAGTGTGGTAAAGGTGGATCGTAAGAGGCAAAATAAAAGGTGTATCTTTTGTATACTTGAGCATACATACCTAAATAATTTTAAACGCATTTAGTAGTTATATTATAATTTTTAAGATATTAATTTTATGTAACATGAAAGTTAGACATACACAAGAATTATCCTCAAAATTAATAATCATCATTACACATATTAATTATCCCTTTTTTTCTACTTTGGTCTTATTCTTTTGAAGCACAAAATATTTTTTTCTTTTCTTCTCTTGCAAAGCTTAAGTGTGGTAAAGGTGGATCTTTCAGATGCAAAATAAAAGGTGTATCTTTTGTTCACTCGAACATATATACCCAAATAATTTTAAACACATTTACAAGTTATTGATTCTATGTAACACAAAAGTTAGACATACACTAAAATTATCCTAAAAATTAAAAATCATCATTACACATTATCCCCTTTATATTTTCTACTTTGTCCTTATCCTTTTAAGCACAAATTTTCTTTTCTTTTCTTCTCTCGAAATTTTTTTTTTTAAATCATGGGTTGGAGGTCCAACCCAACACACTTTCAAACCCTGTGTATACACAAAGGATTTTCTTATTTTGTGAGTTTCGAACTCAAGATCTCCCACATGGAAGCCATGTGCTTTTGCCACTAGAGCAAATACAGATTTTTTTCTCTCACAAAGTTAAAAACTTAGAAATCTTTTGTATACTTGAGCATACATACCTAAATAATTTTAAACACATTTACAACTTATATTATAATTTTTAAGATATTAATTCTATGTAACAAAAAGTTAGACATACACTAAAATTATTTTCAAATAAAAAATAAAAAAAAACATCATTACACATATTTTTCCCTTTTTTCTACTTTATCCTTATCCTTTTAAGCTCAAAAGATTTTTTTCTTTTCTTCTCTTGCAATGTTAGAACTTCATTAGAATTATAGTGTGTGGTAAAGGTGGATCTTGAGAGGCAAAATAAAAGGTGTATCTTTTGTTTACTTGAGCATATCTAGCTTTTCAGACCATTTCAAGTGGTAGCTGAGTAGCTGTAAGTGGAAAAAAGCATCTGAGTTGCACTTGCACGCACAGCACAGAGAATAAATAATCAACTAAAAAAACAGAGAATAAATAAAAGCTTTGTCTGTCAATAAATTGTAAAGAATAAAAAGCTTTTTTCTCCAGAGAAAGTGAGAAACAGAAAACAAATAATATTTACAACTCTCCGTCTGTTTGCTTTTTGAAATATTCTATTTGGTGGCTTCGTGAATCCAACTTTATTTTATTTTTTCAAGTAACTACTAGGGAGGTGACACGTGTGGAAAAGCTCTTTTACATACTGTCTTCGTCTCAAGCAGCACCTGTACCAGACAAGAAAATCATGATTTTATAAAAATCCAAGATCTCCTTGTTTCTAAAAACAGTAATAGTTTTCTTGGGGGAATTTCTTCAATTTTATTTATTGAAATTCAATATTAGATCGTACAAGGAAAGGGATGTTATAGCCACCGATGCGACCGCATAATATAATCGTAGAGAATTAGAAAGACAAACAAAAAATATGCCGTAAAATTCAAATGTCAATTTTATTTTTTTATTGATATTTCATAATTTAAATAAATGTCAAATTCAAATCACTAATATTGTTCATTTTAATGAGAAATACGTAAAATTTATAATTAATTATAACAAGAAAATTGTATTTATCGACCAGTTAATCAAATAAAATAAACATGCATTCCTCGTAAAAAAGAAAAAGATCGACGGTTTGAATTTGACATTTTAAGTTTAAAATTTAAATTATAAACAAAAAAAAGTTAGTTTGTGGCATAATAATAATTATAATAGTTTTTTTTTTTATATATAGTAGAGATTTAGGGTTTGCTTCTGATTAAAAATTTGAGAGGTAGAAAGTGGAAGAGATGGAGGCAGCAAGAACCGACATTTTTATTAATATCTAAAGTTAAATAGAAATTAATTAATATACTCAGATTTCCTGAGTTTTTATAAAAATACTCCTACCGGCCATTTTCTGGCTGGTACTCAATTTAATCAACTACCGATCAGAAAATGGTCGGTACCCTGTTTAATTCATTACCGGCCAGAAAATGGCCGGCACCTTTGCTATATATATGTGTGGAGGGTTGACCGAATTTCTCACCATTCATTTCATCAAATTTTACACTATCTCTCATCGGTTGAGCTCTTTCTCCCAGATTTCTCCATCTCTTCCAAATTTTACACTATCTCCCAGATTTCTCCATCTCTTGCTATATATATGTGTGGAGGGTTGACCGAATTTGCAAGTAAGTCCTTCTAATTTTTTAAAAATTCATTTTTAGTGCAAAATGGTTGTAAAATGTTAGGATTTGTTAGTAATGTAACCAAAATTAGAATAATTTAGTTGTAATTAGTGTTAAATCCGTTGTAGTTAGTTTTAATTATAAAATTTAGTATAGTTTAGAGTAATTAGTCAAATTTAGGGTTTAGGGTAATTTGTAATTTAGTATAATTAACATAGTTGACCATATTTTAGCGTAGTTTACCATTTTTTACTGTAATTAGGATAATTAAGCGTAATTTAGTGCAATTTAGTGCATTTTTTACGAGATTATGCTAAACAGAAAATACTACAATATAAAATCTAAACGGAAAATACTACAATAAACCCTAAAACAGCCAAAAAAAAATTAAAAGTACCGGTCATTTTCTGGCCGGTAATGAATTAAACAGGGTACCGACCATTTTCTGGCCGGTTGTTGATTAAATTGGGTACCGGCTAGAAAATAGCCGGTATGGGTATTTTTTTAAAAACTCAGAAGATCTGGATATATTAATTAATTTCTATTAAACTTTGGATATTAATAAAAATGTCGGCAGCAAGAAAGACAGTTACCTTCCAAATTGAGTGCTTCAAGTAGAAGAGAAATGGTAATTGCTCTTTTTGCCTTTTTCTTCCCTTCTTTTGGATTCTTTATATAATTTGAGCTTATTAAATAAGCAATTATGACTTGGACCAGCCAATCACTCTTTATCTTCATTTTTTCTCTAGCACTTCTGAAACACAGTCTTGGAAATTAAATTTTATAGTCTTAAATATTCAAATTTAGCAACAAGTAGGTTAGAACTTTTATTTAAAGGAATATGTGAGTGGGTGAAGTACTACGTGTCTATAGTGTTTGACTAAGCGACATCCTTATGAAATTGAAGGCGGTCCGACGAGCATCGACCAAAATCAGTTTGATGGACATCAACTAAAATTGGTCTAATCTGTATCATGTTTAATACATGACTTAAATTAATTTGTCTGAAATTGGAAAATGAATATCTACTTATAACAATAGACTCGATATACTGGCAGAATAAATATGAGATAAATTAATTTGTCTACAGAGGTACAACTTCGTCCTAATTTTATTTTACTCTTCGTGTTACATCTCACTTATTGATAATTTAAGTATAAAATAAATAATTTACTCCACCTCTCGATCATTTCACAATCAAACACCAAATTTTTAACTTCTGATGGTATATTTCTACATGAATCCAAATGGTACCTTTCTTTTAGTACTGTTGATAAGTTGATGAGTCATTTCCTGATTCTCCTGAATTGACTCAGCACTAGCAACCTCCCAGCTGTAAATGATGTAATTAATGTTTGAAATAAAGCAGAGCAAATCTCATGTAATCATTAATGGAACCGTTAATGAAAGCTATGACCGTTGACATTTCTGGTTAAATTATCTTGCTAATTAAATTAAATTTTGGCGAATCTATTGGTGATCGGTTAAATTCAATGCATTTTTGTGTGAGGGTCTTCTCTCTTATAATTTATATCATATTGTACAAGCACATTACTTCATTATCAATCTAGCTACATGTTTACCAGTCTAGCAACTCCGAAATATTTCAGGTAAAATTTCAGCATTCATATTTTAAATTCTTAATTTGTAACGGTGCCAAATTTGCGGTAGATTTACGATTGTCCAATCGACGCCAAACCCAGGCGGTAGCAAAATAAAATTGACATATTCCAATGTTTTTGGAAAATATTGATTAAACGTGAATTGAAGAAAAGAAAAAATAGAAGTTCATACCCATTATAGATAGATATATGATACAAAAATCCAGATAGTCACGTTAGATTCAAAATCAGAATGTAGATCCAAATCGTCTAATATTTTTGACAGTGTTTTTAAACTCAACTAATAATGTTATTTATTACTCGACTAATAATGTTATTACAAATTGGTGGACAAGCGACTACAAAATCGATATAGCATGCATCTCCTTAAAGAAAATAAAAATAAAAAATGATGCTAAGAACCTCATGACATGCTTTAGGATTGCCGAGAAGAAAAGTTAAAACGCATTGCCTGATTGGAAACAGTAAACAAAATCAACTCGTCTCATCGTATTAAATTTGTAATTAATTGAATCCGGAGAGATTCTCCATCCCGTTGTAGGGATTTGGAATGTTAAGTATAACGCGGCACGTGTGTTAAAACCCTAATATTTGGATTCTCCAACAACCCCAACTTGCTTTGAGTTTTTTTTTTTTTTAATATATGAGTGTTCTTTCAAATAAAATTTACAGAATCTCTGGCTACAAAACTGGAGTTATAAACTATCCCTAGATCCAATTATCTAACTATCTAATATTCACAAGAGATTTTTCATTCAAATTTTAAACATGTGACCACTCATACGAAAATATTGACCACTCATGTCTTCATTCTCTTGCGTGAAAGAAATGAGAACCATATCTTAGGACATTTCAAGGACTGAAGAGGAAGAAAAAAAACAGAGATAGAGAAACACCACTATTTACTGGTTCTACTGAATTTGGAAAGAGAATAAGCAATATTGCTTCATCAAGACACTCACAATGAGGATTAAATTAGATTCGGTAATTTTCTATTTGGTGATTCCAACAATGAATTTGAAAGTTTAAGATAGCGAATATTCATTTTAATTTTGAAAAAATTGTATTGTTATTTAAACGAGTAATTGGAAGATCTATAGTGTATCGAATAATGAATATGAAAGTTCAAAACATCTGTGGATAACTGTTAATAAAACACATTTTCAAATGTTGCCCTTTGTTAATTTTAAGCTTAAATAGACGAGTTTAAATAAATATATATATTTAACATAGATAACATACTTACATCTGACATAGTCAAGTATGCAAAACATATATTTGAATATAATAAATGTCGGAACTTGTTGCCTGATGCGAAGTTTAAATATTGGATTTAATGTAGCAAGTAGCAATCACAAACTGTTGTTTAACTAATGTAACTTTGACCACAGTTGTGACTTTCA
Organism: Carex littledalei; assembly: GCA_011114355.1. Taxonomy (NCBI): domain Eukaryota; kingdom Viridiplantae; phylum Streptophyta; class Magnoliopsida; order Poales; family Cyperaceae; genus Carex; species Carex littledalei. Next base: position 10,837,119 of record CM022081.1, read on the forward strand.
TGGTGTAGATTTTAACAGGTAACTTTTGGCTCAAAGCACCGAAGAGGTTAGAGAAATTTTAAAAATAACCATTTACTCCTTCTTTAATAGATATCTCATTAATTGAGTATAATCAATTGATAATTTTTTCTTTAATTGACTGCCAATCCTAATTAGCTTTTTTGACTTAACAAAAAAAAAGCTGCTGCGAGAAAAAAACGAATTCATGCTTTGAATGCGCTATTTCTATTTCTTCGCTCAGAAATTCTCAAATCAAAAGTAATTTAAAATATTTAACTAATTTTATTTTCGAAGGTAACAAATGTTAGTTTCTCTTATCAGATGTGGACGAAACTTGTATTTTTTAAGGAAAAGACAACAAAACAATATAAAAATCAGACTTTTTGTTATATGGTGTTGAAAAAAATAATGACAAAAATCAGGAAAAATAAAATTTCAAATGCAGAAACTCAATATTTAATATAAAATAAACGGGTCGTTATTTTGAGCAAAAATAATGTTTGATTTTTTAACAATAAAAAGGTAATACTATATACTGAATTTCATATGTATATCTTTGAATTTATTTGAAGAAAATATTTCCATTAAGAGGTGATGCTCCATTAATGCTTATGGTATACTAGTATACTGTTTTATTAATTTCCTTTTTGAAACATGGACATAGTGGTCCAAATAAAAAATTTCTCTCACCTGATTGCTACATTGAGTCCATTTTTTGCTGTTAAAATCCGCACCCTGACTTTCATAGGTTACTTTACTGAAAGAAAAATAATATCATTAAAAAAATCTAAAGCAAATTAGCTCCAAAACCGTAGAAAGTTGCCATAAATAACTCCAACTGGTATTTAATTAGGATGGCAGCATTTATCAAGCACCCTATCAAGTTATCTGATATTGAGATTTCAACAATAAATATTCATACGATAGGACCATTATATGAAAAAAAAAATAGACGGATTATTTCTCCATTCATCCAATTGATTTGCAGCATTTATTATATATTCATGTCTTGATTGTGAACTCTGCCCAAGAGCTAAATTGGTTGCAAATATTAACTGTTATACTCTTAAAGAAAAAGTGATCTTAGTTTATGATAGCCCTAAAAAAGTTCTCTTTCAGCCAAAAAAAAGTCGAATCTGAATAATTTATTTAGTTTTTTTAAATGAAATGTGTCCCCGTAAAAGAAATTTAATTTCAAACTTATGCGAACAACATCAAGGTTCATAATTAAACTAATCTTAATGTTTTTATATTTGTTTATCTCCTAACCTATGATACAATGAATTATAAAATTTATCAAATTTTACGTGGACGGTTCTCAAGAAAAAAGATAAAGCTAATCGGTTTGAATTTGACCTTTCAATTTTAAATTTTGTAACATTTGTTGACAGTACCATAACCCTCCTCGACTACCTTTTTTTTATGGCAGCTTATCAGAGATATTGTTCATTTTCATCTTTTTTTTTTGTTTAATCCGACCATAAGTTAGGCTTAATGGTTATGTTTGATTACTACTTAAATTTATGAAGGATTAAATTATTTACTCCATCTTACTCCTATTTTACATCTCATTTAGCAGGTTAAGTGTGAAATTATAAATTAATCCATTTAGAGGAGTAACTGGAGTGTAGAGTAATTTAATCAATTTGAAGAGGTGGTTTAACTTGCGTCGTCTCTACTGCATCTTACTCATCATGGTTTACAATTTGTTTGACAGATCAAGTATAAAGTAAAAAATTTGCTCCGCTTCTTACTTCAAGATCAAGCATGACCAATTTTTGTGGTCTTGCTTAGTCTATCATAGTCTTAAATATCTTAAATATGAACAAAATAGATTACCTTTCAAGATGTTAATTCGTTCCTCATAGTCATAAATAAGAACAAAATAGATTACCTTTCAGGATGTTTAGTCAGGAAGAATATATACCTTACTTCACTAGCATTTGGTCTCTTTTCTTTCAAGTGTACATATCTTTAGACTGTTCATGAGTATCATCTTCTTGAGGCCTACAAATAGCTAGTTAAGCTACTAGAGTCGTGTAGTAAAGTTCTTCTCTCTCATGACTGAGATATGATCAACTACAATATATATTTATTTGATCACTAGCCCTACCCTCCAAATTATCTCAAGGTCCAAAATATATAGTCACTGCAAAGCTGATTACTAGTTTCAGAACTATTTTTTTCTCTGATCTTTCATTGTTTTAGTCAAAAGATGACACAAGCTCAAATTTCTCTTTCCTCCTAAGACAATTTTTAGTGAACCACAAATTATATTCTTGCGAAGTGACAATTAATGGACGGACTAAAAGTTCATAACTTCTAATTATTCATGTAACACATTAATTCAAAATTTTCATCTTTTAATTATTCATGTTACACATTAGTTCAAAATTTTGACTATCTTCTTGAGTCTTTTATATTTCGATAAACATGACTGTTCAATTTGTTCACTTCTTAATTAAGTAATGCATTTATTTGAGCATTAATATATTTGTCTATTCTTTGAAACGGTAACAACTCATATTTACCAATCAAAACATATGCTATAACCTTCTTACAACAATTTCAAAATTTAATAATTCTAAAATCGACAACTATAAACACATATTAAAAATAAACATACTGCATCCTGTCACAAACAAGCTTCAAACCGTCAAAATTTCAATAATGGTATAATGATTTTTTCTTCAACATCAAACAATTACATGCAGTTGTTCACAAGTTATGTTAACCCAACAACAATAACTAATGATGATAACTACAATTATTAACAAAAAAACATCATAACAAAAACAGTTAATACTTTTCTCTCATATAATAATGTTCTGTTAATTTTCTAGATTAGCAAACTATATGATGCTTAATGGAATATTTAACTTTTTAGGTGAAAGTCGACAATTTTTTTTTTGAAAAATACTTAGTGGCTGAAAAGTCGACAATATCACATTTGTTATATAGAACTAATTCATTGAAATTGACCGAATTATAACACCATTCACCAAAATTTTGTTTAATATTTTATGCATCTCGTCACTATTTCCATCAATTTTAGCGATCACAACATGAAGTTATTAGGTTTTTACAAAAACATTGCAACTCAACAAAATTGTTTGAGATATTCCCACCCCTTATAGCTATTTGACACTGCTCGGCAATTTACAGCAATACGAAACAACATAGAAAGAATCTACACACAAAAAGATTGTATAAATATAGGACGCAGAAAGCAAATACAAAATCCAAATTTAAATACATAACATACTACTGAGTCAAGAACAATAGTGACAATGAGCATGATAGATATATCTCACTCAATATTTTCTTGGCGAACTTTGTCGTTGCTTTGTAAGGAATACCTTTTTATCAGAGAGCCTACGTCTTGTCAAATTGAAAGAGACTATGACTCAACTTTCAAGCGCATTGTAAGGAAATTGTATATCACCAACAAATAAAAGCAAACACACAAGTGATACAAATATAAATGATCCTACAATTATATATCCATTTTCATTTGTACCGATAAAAAGTTTATTTAAATAAATCATCATATTTTAAAACATCAGTGAGACTATGTAACATGTAAGCAATTAACAGCATCATTAAATTTATGCAAAGCAAAAATTACAAATCTTTGAAACAGAATGTTTAGCTAATTATAAATTGAAAATAACGCTATCAGTACTAAAGGAAACAAAGATTAACTCAAATCTAAGTATGCTCCAAGCAGATCGATTATATCAGGAGCTAGCCACCACCAACCTCCGGGAAGTATAAGCATTATAAGCATCTCAACTCATGAAATTGCAAATTAATAGTTGTTAACATATCATTACAGTAGATAAATAAACCAGAAGTGATTTCATCTAGTGTGCAAGGCAATTTGGAAAGTTATCATCTAATCTGTCTTCAAAAGAAGCTAAAAATTACTAAAAACTATCTCTTAACCCCCAATAAATTAAAAAACGAACAAATGACAGATCTCATTGAAGAATATACAATTGAAATTAAATAAATGACTAATTGAAGCACCATGTACTAAAACTCCAAATAATTTCACAAGAAACCTAAGTAACAATATCCATCTACAAAACCAAACACACTTCATTAAACAAAGTAACAATATTCATATATATTTACCATACCTTGAACAAAATTAAAAGATATATGGAGATAAAATGAAAAGACTGGATATAGAGATAAGAGCAAGGGAGCTCCCTTCAGTCCAAGCAAAGATAGCCCAGGATCGAACATTAGCTCCCGCTTCATTCACTCAGTCACCAAGAAATTAAGAAGCAAAGAACTCTTCTTGGCACTTGGATGAATGAGTCGGCAGCTAATCTAACCCTGTTGCCACCTATGAGTGGGCTGAAGAGAGCTCTCTTTCAATTTCAGATTTAAATCTTATCTCCTAATTAAGTACCAAACCCTAACTAGGTAAAGCAAACACCCACTACTAAATAATGATTACAACAAACTTCAAAACAAAGATCAAATTCAGACCATTTTCATTTGCGTTTGCTTGGCCTTACAGGACAATATCTTTGTCAGATAAGGGATTTATTACTGAACAAAATGGGATTAAGAGAAAACCTAGGTAGCACAACCAAAGCAGAGAGAGCAAGGCAATCGTCGTTTTGTTGTTCATGTTTTTCATTTAGGGTTTCATTTTTTGGGTTGTTTTGGAGGAAAATTTTATACCGCAGGAGGAGAGATAGAGAGATCGAAATAGAGAGAACATGGTGTGAAAGGGCTCTGAGAGGGGAGGGTTTAAATAGGGATAGAAAGCATGACATCATGGCAATGTGTACCATGAAAACAGTAAAATATAGGACTTGCAGCAGTATCGATCAGAGAGAAGTATATAAATAATAGAGCAAACCACCAGTTGATGTTTTCTCTTCTCGTTTTTCTAAGCAAGCCACACAGGACGCATCTTAAGTAGTTAACTGTAAGTTTTAATCCGGTTTAAATTACTTTTTAGAAATATACTAGTAGTGCTACACAGTTCAAGAAATACTGTTTTATTACTGTTCAGTGTTCACTGTTTTCCGAGAGATTATTCACTGGGCTGTTGAATTCATATGTTTGTCTGTGGCGACAATATAAGTAACATTTTATGTGTGCAGCTTTTGGGTCAACATTTGTTTACTTCTTCAGTTCTTTGTGTTGAGTCCCTAATAAATATTTAGAGAAGGGGCAATAACACAGTTGGCTTGGAGAAAAGGTTCTAATACTGTGGTTACCCAAAGGTCGATAGTTTGAACCCCGCTCACGACTTCGCAGAAACTTTTCAAAAAAAAAAAAGAGCCCCTAACAATTATTTAGCGTTTTGCAGCTACGTTCAAAAATTGTATCCGAAATTTGGACTTAAAACATCAAGTATCTCAAGGAAGAACCCATCTTATATTTTGTATAGATGAATAATTTGGATTGAGAGCAGGATTAGCAAGGTAATTAGTAGTTAAATGTGGATCCACAGAATTTCGCCAATTTAATGAGAACAGATAAAATCTCTCTTTCACGCAGATGTTTTGATATTTTTGTCTTTATGAACATTTTTTGTCAGCACGAGTGCATCCAACTTCAAATTCAAAATGATACATCATATTTATAGTTGTCACTTTCAATGTGTATTAGGAAAGTTCCATCCAAGATAAAAAAATTTGGGTAACTCATCAAACGTCTCCTTGCTAAAGATAACCTCATGAGGGGAGTATTTCCAGGGGCGGACCCAGAGTATTCCAGGCGGGGGGGGGGGCAGCTGCCCCCCCCTGGATTTTGAGTTTTAGTGGAGATTTATCGGTTCCGACCGACTTTGTCCCCTCTGGAATTTATTTTGCCCCCCTCTGGATGTTTAATTTGTAATTCGAGTTAAATTTAGGATTAAAATTGAAATAAATCTATTGAATTTTGATTGGTAATTAGAATTATAAGTCAGAGCATCAGAAATTACAAGTCAAAGCATTGGAAAGTATAAGTTAAAGCATTGTTTTTTGTTGAGTACCCAATTAGTTAATAGATTTAAATCCGATTAGATATTTAAATCCGATTCGATATTTTTTTTCCCCCCTGACGAAAATCCTGATTCTGCCCCCGAGTATTTCCTAGTTTGAGACCTAATTAATTCATCGTGCTTTCTTATATTGCTCCTTGGGTGAATTGAGAACATCTTTTCCGACTTTACTCTGTGGAAATTTAAAGAGTAGAGAAAATGATGAACAATTGTTCTTGTTTGCTTATATATTTTTACATGTTCTGTACATGGGTATATATAGCCTAAATTACATGTGTATCTCTACTAGTCGTTTGGCTACTTCCTATTTTACATAGGCTGGATATGTTGCCTAATTACACCCTAATTATTACCTAATTACAAGAATCCAGCTGGGTACTAATTATAGCTGTACAACTATCAATTTGAGGCTAGCTTGATTTGTTGCCTAAGTTAGCCTGTGATGAATAATATTCTGAGGTTGATATCATTCTTTCTCAACACTCCCCCTCAAGTTGGACTCGAATAAATTGATTGAGCCCACTTGCTAAGTATACTTTCAAATGTTGATTTGTCAAGTGCTTTGGTGAAGATGTCTGCTAGTTGCTCTTGGCTTCTGACAAACGGTGTCTCAATTTCTCTTGATTGCACCTTGTCTCGAACAAAGTGGCAATCAACTTCAATATGCTTCGTTCTTTCATGGAAGATGGGATTGGATGCAATGTGCCGTGCTGCTTGATTGTCACAGTACATCTGCATAGTTCCTTTGCACTCTATCTTCATGTCGTGAAGTAAGTGTTTGATCCAAGTAAGCTCGCTTGCTGTGGATGCCATAGCTCGATATTCTGCCTCTGCGCTTGATCGTGCCACAACATTCTGCTTCTTGCTTTTCCATGTCACTAGGTTTCCACCTACAAATGTACAAAACCCTGTGGTTGATTTTCTGTCACAGCTTTCAGCCCAATCTGCATCAGAATAACCAACCACATTGTTAGTAACGTTTTTCTTCATCCAGATTCCTTGACCTGAAGTACCTTTGAGATATCTCAGTATTCTATCGACGGTACTCAAGTGACTGGTACGTGGAGCATGCATAAATTGACTTACGACACTAACTGCAAATGCAATATCAGGTCTGGTAACCGTAAGGTAAATCAATTTTCCTACCAACCTTTGATATTGTCCTATGTCAGGTAATGGTTCACCATCTTCTGGTCCAAGTTTAATATTGGTTTCCATTGGAGTACTGGCTGGTTTTGTTCCTAGCTTACCAGTCTCTTTTAACAAGTCAATGACATATTTTCTTTGAGATAAAAATAAGCATTTGCTTGAGTGAGCTATTTCTATTCCAAGAAAATAAGAGAGTTTTCCAAGATCCTTGATATCAAACTCATCTTTCAAACATTGCTTAACTCTTTTAATTTCTTCATTGTCATTTCCAGTGATGATAATATCATCTACATAGACAAGGATAATGGTCGTTGATTTTTTAGAATATTTAATAAACATAGAGAAATCAGCTGTGCTTTTAACAAAATTATTTTTCAAAAGAGAAAAGCTTAGCTTGGCATATCATGCTCTTAGAGATTGTTTTAGACCATAAATCGTCTTCTTAAGCTTGCACACCAACGATGAATCTGATGTGCTTTTATGTCCCGGAGGAAGAGTCATGTAGATTTCTTCTTCCAGATTCCTTGAAAAAATGTATTTTTTACATCCATTTGGAATAGGTTCCATCCTAAGTTGGTAGCTATTGATAACATGATTATAACTGTACTCATTTTAGCTACTGGTGCAAATGTCTCTTGGTAGTCAATACCATAGGTTTGGGTGAATCCTTTGGCCACTAACCTAGCCTTATACCTTTCAACCGTACCATCACTGTTGTACTTGATTTTATATACCCATTTACAACCTACAGGTTTTTTTCCTTTTGGTAAGTTGACAATGTCCCATGTGTCATTTTTTTTTTCCAAGGCATGAAGTTCTTCTTTCATGGCCTTACGCCAGAGTGGATCCAAATTGGCTTCATCAAAACTGGCTGGTTCGGTTTGACTATTTATGTTACTCAAATAGGTCCGATATTCAGGAGATACCTTTTCATAACAGATAAACTCTTGAATTGGATACGTTACTTGATGAGATACATAATCCCTCAATTTTGTAGGAGGCCGAGTCTGTCGTATGGACCTCCTCAAGGCACTTTCTTCTTGAGTTGGCTCTGCATTTGACTCTCTTTCCTCTTCTCCCCCTGAAGAAATTGCGCTTGATTCATCGATCTGTTCTTCCTCTATAGTCTCAACCTGTTCTTGATTGGTGACTTCAGGAAATAGAAAATTATTTGGAGACAACATGGTTGATTGGTTGTTGTCTTGCTTGGTTGGTTGGTAATATGGTTCACTTTCAATGAACGCCACATCTCGTGAAATGTAAAGTTTGTGATTTTTTGGATCATATCATTTGTAACCTTTCTTTTCTAAAGAATACCCTAGAAATATAGTTTTAACAGAATTCCTATCCAATTTGTCATTTCTTTTGATGCGCACAAAGCATGTACACCCAAAAACTCGAATATGGTCTAGGTCTATCTTCCTTCCTTTGAGAATTTCTAAGGGGCTCATGTTGTTTAGTTGTATACTTGGTAACCTGTTTATACGATAAGTCGTTGTTAACACTGCATCTGACCAGTAAATCTTTGGGACGTTATTTTGAAAAAGCAATGCCCTAGTAACTTTAAGGAGGTGACGATTTTTTCTTTCTGAGACTCCGTTCTGTTGAGGAGTGTTAACACATGTGGTTTGATGTAAAATACTTTTTTGTTTGAGAAAATCAGCGAAATTTTTGTTGACATATTCTGTCCCATTATCTGATCGAAAAATCTTTACTTTAGCACTATATTGATTTACAATAAAATTAAAAAATTCTTGAAAACAAGAAAATACCTCACTTTTTTCTTTTAAAAGATAAATCCAAGTAGTTCGAGAATAATCATTAATAAAAGTAACAAAATACTTAAAGTTATTATATGAATCAACTGGAGCCGGTCCCCAAACATCAAAGTGAATCAAATCGAAACATTTTTCTGATCGGCTAGTAGAAGAGGGAAAAGGCAATCTAGTTTGCTTAGCAAGCTTACAAATATCACAATTACTTGAATCTAAATTATAACAAAAAAGTTTGTTTAAAACTTGATCAGAGGGATGACCAAATCTCCAATGTAGTAATTTGTCACGATCTACCGGACTCATTGACACAAAACACCTATTGATAGTATCTTCAAGATAATATAGGCCATTTTTAATAATTCCCTCACCAATCTTCTTCCCTGTGACTCGATCCTGAAATGTCACTTTATTTGGTGAGAAAATAACATCACAATTTAGGTCTTGAGTTATTTTTCTCATTGATAATAAGTTTGAATTAAAATTTGGTAAATACAAGACATTTTCAATATTTTTGTTAAGTAGGTTTGTGGTGCCGGTACCAAATATTTTAGTTTTGTTGCCATTAGCAACAATTACATGTTGCGGTTCTTTTAATTTTGTGAGATTTTGTAATTTATTTGGGTCCCAAGTCATATGATCAGTGGCACCGGAGTTTACAATCCAATTATTTTTATATTGACAGATATTGGCAAATTTTGGAGCACAATTTTTCAACTGGTTGAAAATTTCACAAAAATTAGTATGTAAAATAGAAAGTTTAGATGAACCTGCAGCATGTTGCTGTAAGAGGCTGCTCAATTGGGTCATGAGCTGTGCTAACTGTACAGTTGGTGCCACAGAAGATCCAGGAGGTTCGGCCCCTTGAAGTTTTGTTGGTTCGGATCTCATTCCAGCCGGTTCACCCCCTTCATCTGTTCGGTCTGGCCCTTTGCTCAAACCGCTGAAGGCCTCTTTCTTTTTTCCGCCGCCCCACCCTCCTTTGCTGCGCACCGGCCGGAGATGAGGGTGAAGAACCCAGCACCCTTCTCGGTTGTGCCCTGCACACTTGCAGTGGTCGCACCAGTCGGGTGCTGCGGCTCCCTTTGTTTTGGCCGGTCCTCTAGGGTTAGGGTGGTAGTGAGTTTTAAAGGCTTTGTTCTCGGTGGTTTCGGGGTGATGAGAGTTCATGAGAGATCGCCTCGACTGTTCTTGCTTGATTCTCGCAACCACATCGTCAAAGCTCGGCATATCGGCCGATGCCAAGACTTGAGATCGGATTGCTTCATAGCTGGGGTCAAGGGCTCCGAGATAGGTAAAAATCAGGTCTTGGTCGGCTCTTTTTTGGGTTTCATTCGGATCAGTGGTTGGTGGAAGGTATATGTTAAGTTCCTCCCATTTTGACATAATTTCGGTTACGAGTTCATTATTGCTGAGGTTACCTTGCTTGATTCTGGAGAGTTCTTGTTTGAGACTAAAAATATGAGCAAAGTTTTTGGTTTGGCCATACCTTTTTCTTGCCTTGTCCCATATTTCTTTTGCCGATTTGGAATACATTAGCACATTTGAGATTTTCGAATCCATTGTACTGAGCAGCCAGGACATAATCATTTGATCGTTGGTCTCCCATTCTTCTATTTGTGCTGTTTCTGCGGCTGTTGCCTCGTTTGTTTTTGCCGGTTTGGGTTTTTCTTTGGTTCCAGTGACAAAGTGAAGTTTCCCTTTGCCACCAAGACCAATTGTAACTGATCTGGACCAAGGTATGTAATTCTTGTTGCCATTGAGGATTATGGTTGTAAGTTTGGTGTTATCAAACTGTTGTGACATGGTTTTATGGGTACTGGTACAGAGTTTCAGATTACTGGTTTCGGTCTGATGATTTTTTTTTTTTTGGTTGCTGGTACCAGATTTTTCTAGTTTCTGGTTTTTGGTATCAGATTTTTCTAATATAAGGTATTTTTGCTAATTTTCCCCTTTTTTATTTTTCTGGTAAGAACAGAGACTTACTTGATAGAAATTCTGCTTGCTCAATGATGTGGATTTAAATGCACCAGGTAACACATCAATTTGCTTGGCTGTAGATACCGTTGCTAAAAATCTGAGAGCTTTGTTTTGAAGGGAAAAATTGAGGCTGTTGCTTTTGTGACTTTTGTGGTTTGCTTGCAGTTTATTATCTGCAGCTGGATTTTGTTGAGTCAGGACTTGTTCCGCTCTGATACCATGTGGAAATTTAAAGAGTAGAGAAAATGCTGAACAATTGTTCTTATTTGCTTGTATATTTTTACATGTTCTGTACATGGGTATATATAGCATAAATTACATGTGTATCTCTACTAGCCGTTTGGCTACTTTCTATTTTACATAGGCTGGATATGTTGCCTAATTACACCCTAATTATTACCTAATTACAAGAATCCAGCTGGGTACTAATTATAGCTATACAGCTATCAATTTGAGGCTAGCTTGATTTGTTGCCTAAGTTAGCCTGTGATGAATAATATTCTGAGGCTGATATCATTCTTTCTCAACATACTCTTTTTGCCCAATTCAATAGGTACAATGCGGTTTCCAAATTAATCATATTGGACACAAATAGACAAAATTTGAAAAATCTATATGACAAAGAATGAGATCCAATTTGAACATCAAAGTGCTGGACACAGTAAATAAAAAATTGGTGAATCTTCTCCAGAGAAGTATGACACTTGAAAAGCATCCCGAGTTAATTAGCAAAAGCCGAGCTGGAAGCAAAAATTCTGTTGCGGAGTTACTAATTTTGTGATTTGGATTGTTTGATTAAGAATGTTTGCAACTCATTTTGTTTGGTTTATTTTTCTTCACATAAAAAAAAATCTAACCCTTTATTATTATTATTGTCACTGGTCAAATTAAGATACCTCTTGTTATATTCCCTTACCCCTCTGCATAAAGGAATGATTAGTTCCATGGTTATAGTCCGAATACTCATAGTCCAATACCATTCAGCCCATATTAATTCTTTCATCCACAGAAAGCAAGAAAAAAAATAAAAACCTTCATCCACGGTTAATTAAATCAAGAAACACTGATGAAAAAGAATTAACAAAAATAGAAGCCGCTCGTTGTGTCTTTTGTTCTTGAACCATTTGAATTCTCTTTCATGAATATCGATCTCTTCTTGTGATCAATAGCGTGTGCTGATAAATTTCAAATCAATTTGAACAAAAATAATACAAGTCATTAGGACTGTGCATTACAATGCGATCATTAAAAGAAAGAAAGAAGAAATGGGAAAAACAATGAGACCGGATCTGATCAGGTCCGGTTACCTTCTTCAGAAGAAAAAAAATCAGAAAGAACCAAGAGGGAAGATGAAGATAGGAAAGGTGACGTGCGCTTTACAAACTAAGTAATTTTCAACGAATTTCGTCTCTTCAAATCGGAATGTGTAAATGGAGTAACTTTTACATTAACCTTTCTTTTTTCCTTCTGTTCCTTCCCTCTCCGGCTCTCCGCAGTAAAATTCAGAAGTACTACATTCCAGATTGACTTGGTGAAGATAAGTCATTGTAGGTTGTAGCAATTGTAATTAATTAGCGGATTAATTATTATTTAATTTTTAGAACTGCAGACTTAGTGTAGTGATACGAGTTTCTATCCCTTTAAGGAAAGATGCAGGTTTAATTCTCAAAAATAGTGTCTAAAAGATGTTAGAGTATGTATTGAAACACTTTAATAAAAAACATATTACTTAATTTTTAATTTTGTTCTCTTCTCAATTTGTTATTTGATGCAGGGTGGTTCAAATTATTATTTTGATTTCTCGGTGCAGCTAGGGGTGTCAATGGGTACGGTAAGGGTCGGGTGGAAGTATTTTCATACCCGTACTCTACCCTTACCCGCTACGAATTACCTTACCCGTTATAGTTGTCGGATTATGAAACGGCAGCGGATAAATAACGGGTAATGCTATTATAATAAAAAAATTATTATTTACTAAATAATAAATTAAAGCACATTAATTTCACAAATATATATACATGTTTAAAAGGTCTATACTTTATTGAGATTTGCTGAAATTAATTTATTTACGTGTTTTAATAGTTAATTAAGCGTAACACAACTATTAAGAATAGTTGAAGAATTAATATATATAATATATATATATAATTTTTTTTATAATTACCCGATCGGGTAACGGGTACGGAATAGGTTTACCCGTACCCTTACCTGTATAGATAACGAAAAAAAATCTTTACCCGTATGACGTATCCATACCCGATAAGTTTACGAAAAAAAACTTATCCATATCCTTTTTATCAGATACGGTACGGATCGGGTAAATGAATAAAAGGGTGCCATTGACACCCTAGGTGCAGCGTTTGTTTTTTCAATTTTTTTTTTTTTTTTTTGCAAAAGAGAACATTCTCGTTAAAGTTCGGGATTCTCTGCTCTCAAAGCATGCAACAAGTTCCAACGAAGCTCTACACCTAATAGGTACCTATAAGCCTAATTAACCAGGGTATCTAGTGTCTCACTTAATCACACAACGAGGGTATATTTTATTGCGCTCTACTTCTCTTTCACAATCTTAACTACATCAATGCATTTCTTCAAAAAAAAAAAAGAAAAGAAACTACATCAATGCAGCACATCCCACTATTGAACATAAATAAAAAAGGACTGGATGCTTTCAAAAGGAAAAAGGAATGATGCAATGTTTGCCCAAATTAGTTCATAAAATGGATCAGCATTCCAGAACTGGAAATATGTTTGCATTGCTTTTCTATAATTAAACATTGTGGAAATTGCCGTATCTAAATAAAATAGTGGATGAATGAATTGTTCAAGGATGCTATCTAGCTATCCATTTGCGCTGTCCCCTGTTGAATGCTTTTCAATTCAAGTATCCTAGCAGAACTGATCTTCTAATTATTTTAAGTTTATTCTCTCTTGGAAAACCTATTCATGCGTGGGAAGAACAACTTGCATGTTTGTTAATTGCTATTTTTCTTTTTTCACCCATCCAAGTCCATAATAATTGGTTGAAACTTAAAATTAGATTCTGTACCTGAAAGTCCAAAAAATATGAATTAAAGCTTCGAAATTGTATGTCTAATTTAACAAAATGAAATTAGTTGATCCAAAATTAAACCTCTTTGGTATTTTATGCAAGTGTTTTTTGGACAATTTTTGAAGGAACCGAACAACAGTTTGCCCGTGCAAATTAAGGCGAAATTAAAACCTCCAAGGGATGACTTCATTAATTCTTTCACCAACTTTCTTTTGGCAGGTTGGCGATACAGCAAACAAAATGACAGACATGCTATGAATAACTGTAGAGGTTTTGCTATTAATGACAGTGAACCTGTCAAAAAGCATTTTGTTACCTCCAAAAAAAGGTTTCCTGTGGCATTGTTTCTAATAGACTGGATTGAATCGATGAACTTAAGCGGGTCCGCATGTCAGATAAATTGAAAACATATAGTACATATTGAAACAGGATTTCCTTATCCTTTCCATTGTTTTGTTGGTCTTTGTTTGCCCAGTTGTTGCATGTATGTATTAGCAACTAGTGATTATAAAAGAAGTTATTATAAAACATATAGTACATGTATGTCTTTCTATTATTTATTTACTCTACAGAAACTAGTGATCATAAAAAAAAGTTATTCCGAACAAATTCTGTTACAAATTTAGTATGATCTGTATCAACAAACCTCGAAAAATATCTTAATTAACAAGAGAGCTCGTATTGTCAATTATTAATAACAAATATTACGGTACATGTATGATAATATTCCCAAACTAGAATCCAAATTAATTATATTCTCTGTCACAAATTCTAATACGGTCTCTGTAAAAATGCGCTGGTAAGCGACTTTACAGTAGAGCTAGCTATGTTAGTAACAGTAACAGTACATGCTGGTTTAATTCTTCTTTTGGTTTTTGTTTTGGACAAAAAAGTACTGATCTCTGAGACCCGGACTTTGCTCCAGAATTTTAACTTGACTTGAAAAGAAAGAAACCGCAGAGATGAGATGAGCTGAAGATGATGATGATATATGATATATGCATCTGCATGTACATGGATTTATACATATAATGAGTTGACCTTTCAGAAACTGGAACAAGGGATAGGTGCCACACACTGCCACGTACTGTAGCCCAAATGGCCACTGACGAGACAACTCGTCTTGGTGGGTCGACCCCACACTGCTTTCTTCTTCTTATCGTAAGGTGGTAACTTTTGTTTCTGTTTCTGCGCTCTTGTTGTTGGTGGTGGTGTTTTCATCTTTTACTTTCTCATGTAGTTATGTTGACCCCCTTCATCTGCTCTGAGCCTCTGCTCAGTTCAGAATTCACTGCATGAGAAGGTTCTCTAGTTTGAATTGCACGAACTAGCTTGTGGCGGGTCACTGGTATCCAGTTCATGGAATATCAGTCCTTTATAGCTGTTTATTTTTTGTTTTGGAGGAAGTTAAATGTTAATTTTGTCTTTTCTATCAAAATTTACAATTTTTCGGTCAAAACGTTCTAATAGAATATTTGTCCATAAAAAAATAAATTTGTGTGAACGTATGCCATTTAAGGTACCAGTAATTAATACAATTACAAATATAGTTCAGGAGTAATTTCTTGAAGTATAGATATATTTTGAATTTTTTTTCATATCGATAGTAATGAAAGTCGAGACTAAAATATAAAAGGTAATATTACTAGATAGGTAACAAAAATATTAACATTGTTAATAACAAATTGCTCAATATAACTAATTTTAACCATTTCCTGAGAAATTAGTGAGAAAATGAGTTTTAATGCAAAAATATTCAATTATGATGTGAGGATGAGTACATATTAGTTAGTGAGATTTAATGAGTATAAACTTAATTTTACCTTTACTTTAAGTATGCATTGTTATTTGCTTCAAAAGTTTATCAGCAACATATATTGAACAATATTGAAAAGTATTGCGTACATTGAAATTAGCTATCGATTGAGGATGGTATGGACTATGGACTATGGAGTAAAATTCTCTGGAATCTGATTTTTCTAGTTTACTATGTGTATAGCATCTCTCATGTGTTATTGTTTGATTTTTTTTTTTTAATAAAATGTACCGTTTAAATTAATGAGAAATTCAATATATTACTATGAGGATCAGTCTTTAGTCTAATAGCAAAGACAATGCTCTCTCACACTCAAAGACAATGCTCTCCGTGTGAGAAGTCGCATGTTCAAAATCCGGAAGAGTAATCATTTGTGAGTATTAAATAATTAAGTGGCTTGACCTCCAACCTTTACTCAAAAAGAAATTCAAGTACTATATAAAAATGAGATGCTAATTATATAGACAACATTTCAACAAATATGGATTTATTTGTTTGCCGTGAATTTCTTATTTGTTATTACTTAGTTTATCAGCAGCTTTTGTCTACGAGTAAAGATCAACACTCACAACGTGAGAGGTTGTGAGTTCGAAATTCGGATGAAAATTTTTCACGAGTAGTTCTTCGTATACATTTAAAATAAAGACTAGATCTTCAACTTTCTATATAAAAAAAATTATAAATTATAAAATTTAACTAGTGGCAAAGCTTATAATAGATGAATGCATGATCACAGAAAACTTCTTGATGACTGCCAGAAAGAAACTTTTAGTGTCACTGAAGTTTGTCTAGCTTAGTGTCTTGAAAAGGGTCCGGTTCGGTCCGGGCCGGTCCAAACCCGCCCGGTCCCCGGGTTGACTCGGGCACGGGTTAGCCCGGGTCAACGGGTTGAGTCGGGTAGGGGGGGGCGGGTTGGGGTCTGACTCGGCCGAACCTAACCCGGTCTAAACCCGGCGGGTTAGGACGGGGCGGGTTAGATCGGGTCGGGGGTCGGTCCGGTCCGGGTTGGTCCGGTCCGGTCCAGTTTGGTTTTTTTTTTTTTTTTTTTTCGTTTTCTGTTTTTTTTTTTCTGTTTCCAGAGAGGCAGAGAGGGGCAGACAGAGGGCCAGCGGCAGATTTTTTTTTTTTTTGCATTTTTTTTTTCTTTTTATTTTATTTTAACTCAATATATTTTTTGTTATAACTTATAACAAAATCAAATTAAGTTAAAACCGAATTTTTTTAAAATCAAATTATTCTAAAACCGAGATATACCGAAATACCGAATTAGTTTAAAACCGAATTATTTTTTATCTTTAAAATCGAATTATTTTAAAACAATAGATTTAAAAACAAAAGTTACCCTCCTCCTTTATTCCGGGCTTGGGACCGGCTATGTAAAATAACATAGGCGGAGTTCTAACTTTTTTTTTGTTAGTAATTATTCTTTAAAATAAAACAATTGAAATATTTAGAAATTATAATTTAAAAAAATGTAAATAAAAATTAAAAGAGGATAGAATTTTATACCGACACTACCTATCTAGTAGTTGTTGTGCATATACCATAGGTCGCTCTCTTGCTCACCGTCCGAATCTTCGTTAAGCTCAGGTCCCTCGGTACCGCTTTCTTGAGTGTCGACACCGGATGATGACGCTTCCAATCTCATGCCATGTTGCGTGCGATTTTCAGCATCAATCCAGTCTTTCAAGCACACAAGCCTCTCGAAAACATGTGCACCCAGCTTACTTCGTTTATCGGTGAGGATCCTGTTCGCCGAGCTAAAACAGGATTCGGAAGGGACGGTCGACACGGGCACGGCAAATATGTCGCGAGCCATCATCGCCAATGTTGGATAGGCAGTTGCATTCCTCCTCCACCAATCCATGAAGTCAACTCCTTCCATTTCGTTGGTCCCCAAATTGTAGCTCATTAACTCGTTCGTGTTACCTTGGGATCCCGTCGGGTCGTCATCATCCTGGAAATCGCCTAACAATCCAGTACTGCTGTGTGTGGATAGACTATTAAAACAATAAAAAAAATTAGTGCACAAATAATGTAGATATTATAAATAATGAATATTAAAGACATATGTATATTTATATTCATACCTCACGCCAGCGGTCGAAGCCGGTTGGTCGGCATTTCTTCTTTCGCTGTATATGGCAAACATGTCCTCCAATGCCCGTGTTACGCGGGGCTCCTCGTCCCTCCAACTTAATTTTAGATTTTTCTTGTAGGCTACGAGTATTTTTACCGTGAACTTCTTCTTGTATGCCGGATGGAGGCAGTTTGCGAGAACGGTCAAGAGGGGTACATCTTCCCAATATTTAAGAAATTTTTTCTTCATGGCTGCTACGATCGGATGGAGAGGGGAATCCTCACTATCACTATCTTCCATATCACGGTACACCTTCGAAATGTAGTAGAGATGGTGCAGCAACTCATGTGCCGTCGGTGTGTACGAGCAAGATAATTTCACGGTTGCGGTGAAAAAGGTTTTAAGGAATTGTGTAAGCTGTATTATTCGCTGCCATTCGGGGTCGGTGAGTTCCAAAGCAACTCCTTCGTCCGTCGATCTCAACATCTCCCCTATAGCCGCCTTGTAAGGAATGCATCGGTTGAGCATCCTGTAGGTGGAATTCCAACGGGTGTCTATATCCCAAGGTATCCTCATTTTGCCCAAACCTATTCTTTCGCACAAAGCGGCGAAATTTTGTTTTCTTTCTTGGTTTGAATAAATATGGGCAAGACCTCCCTTGAATTTAATTATTAAGTCATTTACTGCTTCTACCTTAAGACCATCTTTTACGGTAAGGTTTAGTATATGGCAAGCACATTTTTGGTGAAACAGTGCACCATTCATGATTGGTTTTAGGGACCGGATGAAATGATCGATGGACGCTACATTGTTGCTAGCATTATCGAATGAGATAGCAAAAACCTTGTTCCGTAAATCCCTTTTGAGATTATATTCTTGTAAAACCTCAATAATTGAATGGTAAATAATTACTGCAGTGTGCGGGGAATCTAACACCCGAAAACTTAATACCCGTTTTTGTAAAACCCATCTCTCATCGATCCAATGACCGGTAATACAAGAGTACCCTAGGCCGTGTTTACCGGCAGTCCATATATCGGAGGTAATAGAGACATTATTATTTGCATATCCAAATATAGCCCGTAGCTCGTTTTTCTTTTGGATAAACTGGTTTTTCATTTCACTAACCATTTTTCTATGATGGATTTTCTTATACAATGGTTGAGCTAACCCCCGAATGCATAGCCGGGCAAAACTACTACAATTACCCATACTAATTGGTTGTTCCTTGTGGGCAATATATCGGGCAAATTCTTCAAGCATTATTTTTTCATCATATCTTTGGTGGGTTCTACTACCATCCGGGTTCATAAGGCTTTGGACTAACCGCGGGTCCGCATGTTCTTGCGGTTGCTCACCCTTTTTCAAGTGACCATCGGCATGTTTCTTAAATGTGGACATACCATTCGCTAGTTTATACTCGTAAATAACTTTGCAACCGCGTACCTTACATTTTATAGTATTGACAATTCCGCTCGCATGAAAGGTCTTTTCATAATACCGCCACCAATCGGCCTTGTATTCGGGCACCTTGGTTTTCCTCTTCTTCGGTGGTTCCATGGGAATGGGTGCAACAACTTCGGCGGTGGTTGCGGGGACAACTTCTTCTTGTATTTCCGGGACACTTGTCGAGGGACCGCTTGGTCCGCTTCCTATAGGGGCGGTGTATTGAGTCGATCCCGTAGAAGCCGTACCTGCTCCATATGAAGGGTTAGAATAATAGTAATTAGGTGGTGGTATTTGGGAGGGATTTTGTGGATATTGTTGATGATAAATAGGTGGTGGTATTTGGGAGGGATTTTGTGGATACGGCGGTTGAATTTGAGAGGGATTTTGTGGATAAATAGGTGGTTCTTGTGGTTGAATCCTACTTTCTATTGCCTCCATATTTGGTTGTAGGCCATCGGGCGTAGGGTTGAAAAATCGGCGGAAACTCTATCAGCCATACGCATCCATTCGGGCATTTCGGGGTCCATTTGTTCTACATATTAAAACCAAATTCATATCAAAATAAATTCAATATAAATTAGATTAAATGTAAATTAATTCTAAATTACGTCTAAAATAAATCTAAATTAAATCTAACATAAATCTAGATTAAATATAAATTAAAGTAATTAAAAGAAAAAGAACAAAAAAACAAAAAAGAAAAAAAAATTGCGAAATGGCCTATGGCCGAATGTTTCTCCTTCTCCACTTATCCTCTGGCGGTCTGGCCTCTGCCTCTGCCCTCTGGTGTGGGCGTGTGGCCATTGGCCGAAATAAAAAAAAAAAAAAAATCCAATTTTGTTGAACTTCAAAAGAAAAAGAAAAAGAAAAAACAAGAAAAAGAAAAAGAAAAAATAAGTGTAATTAAATTTAACAAATTATAAATCTAACAAAATAAAATATAAATTATTTAAATTCAAATTTATCTAACAAATTTATTTATTTATCTAACAAATTTATTTATCTAATTCAAATTTAAAAATTTAAGATAAATTCGAATTTAAAAAAAAATAAGATTA
This sequence comes from Carex littledalei, assembly GCA_011114355.1. Classification (NCBI taxonomy): domain Eukaryota; kingdom Viridiplantae; phylum Streptophyta; class Magnoliopsida; order Poales; family Cyperaceae; genus Carex; species Carex littledalei. The sequence continues at coordinate 10,857,491 of CM022081.1, forward strand.
TTTATCTAATTCAAATTTAATTTAACAAATTTAAAAATAAAATATAATTTAACATATTTAAAATATAAATTAGATTAAATGTAAATTAATTATTAATTACGTATAAAATAAATCTAAATTAAAGTCTAATTGAAATTTAAAAAATAAAGTCCAATTCGAATTTAAAAAAATGTCTAATTCAAATTTAAAAATTTTAAAAAAATACAATATAACATATTTATCTAACAAATTTATTTATCTAACCTATTTATAAATAAAATAACTTATTTTACAAAGTAAAATGACTAAAATCTAACCTATTTCAAAATAAAGTACAATAATCTAACATATTTGAAAATATTTGAAATGTAACCTATTAAAAATAAAGATAACATATTTAGAAATAAATCTAACTATCCAACAAATTCTAAAATAAGAAATAACTAAAAAATCTAACCTATTTAAGATTATTTTCGAATTTAAAAAAATAAAATCTAGCCTATTTCAAAATAAATCCGAAAATGATAATAAAATATAATAATCTAACATATTCAAAATTCAAAATTTAAAAAATAAAATATAACATATTTATCAAACAAATCTATTTATCTAACCTATTTATAAATAAAATAACTTATTTGAAAAAAGTAAAATACAACCTATTTCAAAATTAAATACAATAATCTAACAAATACAATAATCTAAAATCTAACATATTTGAAAATATTTGAAATGTAACCTATTAAAAATAAAGATAACATATTTAGAAATAAATCTAACTATCCAACAAATTCTAAAATAAGAAATAACTAAAAAATCTAACCTATTTAAGATTATTTTCGAATTTAAAAAAATAAAATCTAGCCTATTTCAAAATAAATCCGAAAATGATAATAAAATATAATAATCTAACATATTCAAAATTCAAAATTTAAAAAATAAAATATAACATATTTATCAAACAAATCTATTTATCTAACCTATTTATAAATAAAATAACTTATTTGAAAAAAGTAAAATACAACCTATTTCAAAATTAAATACAATAATCTAACAAATACAATAATCTAAAATCTAACATATTTGAAAATATTCAAATGTAACCTATTAAAAATAAAGATAACATATTTAGAAATAAATCTAACTATCCAACAAATTCTAAAATAAGAAATAACTAAAAAATCTAACCTATTTAAGATTATTTTCGAATTTAAAAAAATAAAATCTAGCCTATTTCAAAATAAATCCGAATTTCATAATAAAATCCAATAATCTAACAAATCCAATAATCTAACATATTGAAAAATAAAATCCAATAATCTAACATATTCAAAAATCTAACAAATATAACATTTATTTGAACAAACAAATAAATGTAGCTTATTTATCTAACAAATTTAAAAATAAATCCGAATTTAACAAATAAAAACTAACAATATTAAAAATTACTAACAATATCTAACAATTACTACAAATTACTAACAATTACTAACAACTACTAAAAAATACTAACAATTACTAACAAATAACAATTACTCAAAATTACTACAAATTTCTAAACATTACTAACAATTACTAAAAATTATCTAACAATTCATAACAATTACTAAATTAACCTATTTAAACTAATTCTAATTATTTAACAATTACTAAAAATAAATCTAACCTTTTAATCTCGCGGAAAATTCTTGCGGGAGGTAGAATGAAAAAAATCCTTCGTATTCCTCTACTTTCGTCTTTCGTATTCCTTTGCGTATTTGTATTTTGTAGAATGAAATAAATTGCAACTCTTTTTTTTTAAACAATAAAAATAAAATTTGAGAATAATAAAAATATTGAGAGTATGAGAATATGAGATTGAGAGAATGAGAGATTGAGAATAATGAGTATGAGATTGAGATGTGAAAATTTATGAAGAATGGGGGTATATTTAAGGGTGTGTTTGGGGGGGGGGAAAATCTGCCGTTGGAACAGTAAAAAAAATTGAATTTCGGAACTTCGGGCGGGTTGGCTCGGGTTGACTCGGGTCCCGCCGGGTTAGACCCGGGTTGGCTCGGGTTAGACCCGGGTTTGGACGGGTTCGGGCGGGTTTTGGCCGGGTTTACTCGGGTTCGGATCGGTTTTGGCCGGGTTAGGCCGGGTTTACTCGGTTTTGGGTCGGGTTAGGCCGGTTCGGATCGGGTTTAGGCCGGTCCGGGTCGGGTTCGGGGTCACGGGTTGAAACGGGAGGGGGGGGGTCGGGTTTCGCCCAAAAAACCGGATCCGACCCGTTTTAGACCCGACCCATCACTCTAGGACGGGTCGGGTCGGGTTCTTAGTCGGATCCGGGTCGGTTCGGATCCGGGTCCCGGGTTTGCGCGGGTCGGGTTGGACCGACCGGGTTTTGTCAATACACTAGTCTAGCTCTAGCCAGTCTCCTCTAAACCTCTCTCAGTAGGAAGAGACAGGGAATAGCAAATGCTTTTTAACTTTCGGCAGACTAACAAATATGCTTTCCATGATCACACTTGTTTTCTTCTAGTTTTAAATCATGTGATGTGAATTGATCATCTGGACATTATAAGCCGTTTGACATGATAAAATAAGAAAAATAAAATATAATTCACACCATATTAAGATGCAAGATTTGAGATTTTGGGTCATAAAAGAGCTGAAATCTAAATTAAAAGGATCATTTTTTCTAGAATTGGTAATTGCAAAAGAAAATTATATACAATCCACAAATTAATCAATTGAATGGTAACTTTTTATAAATTAGAACAAAGAATATACATATCTTCACATGCAATTGCTACTCCGTTGCTAAACGTAAATTGTCGTTGTTCATGTTGATTTCCTTTTTCTTTTTACAGGTCAAAAACGGGGATCAGATTCAGACATGAGGTGGCCGTTTTCAATTAAAAAATAATTATTACACTTAACCTCCAACTTTTGATCTGAAATTACCTCCATTCCTTTTGGGCATAATGCGTTTACTATTTTTCTATGTTGCATGGATACGGATACGGGTATCGTATCAGATACAATATGGATACGGCGATACGATAATTTTGAAAAATCTAGAATACGATACGTCTATTATATATATTATTTTTTATTATTTTAATTATGATATTTAAATGAATCATAATCATAATTAAACCAAACTTCCACAGTTCATTAAGAAAATAAAAAAATGAGTAAAATGGAGGTGTTCATGAAAATAGAAATGGAGAAGAGAAGAAACAAGACTAAAAGGAGAAAGAAACAACGAAATTAAAGGTGAGAATAGTTCTCTGCATTTCTATTCCATTGTTTGTACAGCTCTCAGTGATGTCTTTTTAACTCCGTTGGATCTAAATTCCAAATTCACTGCATGTAGTTACATATCAAAATACTACAACGAATTTGTCGAGAAATTAAACATTGAGTTGAATACAGCAGTGAAATTTGCCCCGGAGATAGTGCAGCGAACGTATAATCCGGACCGGAGCGGAGCGTTAGTCCCACTACTAAATTTAAAAGAATCTTTGGATGTTTATATATGGTATGGAACATAACGCTGAGAAGTGAATTCGGCAAATATCAAATGGATATTATTTCACGCGAAAAAATTACAAATTTGGCGTATCGCTAACGTATTTCACGTATGGGGGCGTGTCCGTTGCGTTTCAGTCCGTATCGTTGACTGTATCGGGTGGTGTAGGATACGCTACGTAAGCTGATACGCCAGCTGGCATATCCGATACGTATCGGTGCCGTATTAGGTGCGCGTATCGGTATCGGACACAAATACACAATCCTATATAGAGTATCCGAGTAACATAGCTATTTTTCTATACAAATAAAAAAATGTCATCACTCTAACATTGTAAGATATTCTTTCTAGTCCGATGCTAACAATTATGTATTTGTTCAAACATTTTGTGTGCTGTCAAAGCTTAAATTCAAAATAATAATTAACAGCCGTCACTGCGTCTAGCTCTCCAAATGAATAATCTTAAAACATAGACAAAGTAATTGTACCTTAATTTTATGTGTTGAATATGCAAATTCTAGCTAAAGAAGTGTGTATATTTTTGTTTACTGAATTTGTAAACAAAGTAATGGTGCCTTTTACTGAATTTGTAATGGAGCTATATATGTGTGCTCTCAAAATTAATTAAGAGTACTTACACATGTAAACGCAAATGATTTTGTTTTTATGATCATGTATGTGAATCATAATTTAGATAAATATTCATCCAGAATTTCAGGTCCAAGACACATAAAATGTTAATTCAAACTTACATTAATTTAGGAAGGGCATTTACCAATTACCATAACTGAATTGAAAAATAAAATAAAATAAAAGAGCGAGGTAACACCGTAACAGGAATATATTCTTTCTATGAACTTATGCTGTATCTGTATGTATAGTTTTTTTCCTGGTTTTGAGTTGAAGTCGTTTCCTGTGTGAAATTTCATTGATTAAACGCTGGATTCCCTCTGCTTCCTCCCCTTTTCAATCCATCTTTTCAAATCAAAAGAACATATATCAAAACGACGCATAACAACTCACCTGTCTGATCCTCCACCATTAAAGCACCACACCCACTTTTGGGTTTCATTATCTTAATTTTTGAATGTAGTTTTTTTTTTTATCCGGTACATCCGACGTCACATGCTAATGCTATTCTTGATAGTTGAATCTGCATCTCTCTCAGTTCGTGCTACTGCATTAATTCGCGGTTTTTATTTGATACAATACTGATTGAAAAAGGGATTCAATTTATAAATATGCATATTTGTATATTGATGGAATTTCAATATTCCACATATGGCCAGATGGGGTACCTCAAAAATGCAAAAATATTCAAAGGGAAAAGGTAAAAGATATTGAAAAAAGAGGGAGTATATAATACGAGCAAAGCTAGCGTGTGTTGTGCTCAATAAGAGAGTTAGGTGAGCACAATTTTAAAAATCTATCGGCTTGGCTTCAAACTACGAATTCAAACCGTTGAAACCGATCTACTTCGCGAGTGATGCATGTACATACAAAATTTTGAAAGTTTTGATTTCAATTAGTGCAAAGTCAAGCGGACTCTTGTTGAGCACAACACACGCTAGTTTTGCTCTATATATAAAATGCAGTTGTACGATTGAAATACATTTAAAATAGTTGGCAATATATCTGTCGTGTATTAATTATGACAAATGGAGAATGTTGCGTATTATATGAACGAGTAGCCAGCAGATTACCTTATAAGCAAGACACAATATCTCTGTTGCTTAAACAGTTAAACATCAAATCCTGTTGGATTTGAGAAGAAGAGACTGCCAAATAATGTGAACTGCTGAAGTGCAGTAGTGCGCACACGTAAGGGAAAGAAAAAAAAAGGGGAAAGTTGTATGGGCGAAGTTTTGTTTTTCATAGGTTTTTTGGGTTGGGGTTGAAAAAGTAGATCCATCCCAAGATCATAAGATATCACGTCAAAGATACTACTACAGTGATTGAGGTGGAATGAGTTGTTTATTCGGAGATAAGATGACATAAGTTATTTTTGTTTAGTTATGATTTAAAGTTAAATCATGACCTAAATTATTTTTATTTGGTTAGTGACGTAAACTATTTTTGTTTGGTTAGTGTGTATGTTACTTGAGAGATGGAAAATATTGAATTGCATGTATATTGTTATATCTAATGTTTATTGTTGAATTAATATAGTGTATTTGTTTGTATGGCCAACAAAAATTTCTTGTTATTTGGTCTAATTTTTTGTTTACGCATTTTATAATAATTAGCAAGTTTTTTTATTACAAACTAGTATAAAATTAAATATCATAGTACGAGAACTAAAATTATTACAACTAAAAAAATTCACGTAATAGCTTATGGAGCCTGGATATTTGGATTAATTTATGTCGGCGTAAATGATTTTTTATTCCATACTATTTTGTGAGGCTTTTATGTTTGTAATAGCATATATAAGCTAGTGCGAAATAAAATATTTATTTTATGAATTATAGCACAACCAAACAAGGACTTAGTAAGATGAAATTATGACGGAGTAAGTTAATTTATATCTTTTTAGACGAATTAGCTTACTCCACACTGATTATTCATATTGTTTACAAAGTTTATCATTATATTATTAGTGACAATTCTTTCCAGGAACCGTTACTGTTATATCGTCTTAGTAACGGTTTTTCGAAGACGTATATTAATAATGGTTCTTGTAAAGAATTGTCACTGATAATCAGTGATGGTTTCTTAACCCATAACCGTCATTGATAGTTTGTCATTAGTAACGGTTAATTTCTTAGTCTAGAACCATCACTGAGATCTTTTTATTTATATTTTTCTCATTTTTAGTTGGGCTTAGGGCTCTTGAGCTTCTGTCTGTGTAATTTGTACTAAAAGTTTTGGTTCAAAATCTAATCTCTTTTAATCAATACAACAAAATGAGGACTTAGATCCTCATTTTTCTTCAATAGAACCATCACTGAGTGACGAATCTTATCAAAGAACCGTAACTGATCAGATCGAAAATTGAAATATATGAATGATCCATATTGTCGTTCAAGGCAACGAGCATTACATATATATATATATAGAGAGTGGCTAAGGTCAAAGTGGTATGACTAAGGCCTTGGTGCTACCAATTAGTTTTTGCAATTTTAAAGTTCAAATAGTCGATTCAAACCGTTAGATGTTCAATCTATATTAAAATATGCTTGGAGACCAAATTTTACATTTTTTGGAATTTTTTTACTATTTTTTAAGCCACTTTGAAAATGGCAGATCCGGGTGAACAGTAAAAACAGTGCAACCAAATTCTGGACCATGTGATCAGCAATTTTCAAAGTGGCTTAAAAAATAGTAAAAAAATTCCAAAAAATGTAAAATTTGGTCTCCAAGCAGATTTTAATATAGATATCACATCTAACGGTTTAGATCGACCGTTTGGACTTTGAAAATTCAAAAACGACTTGGTAGCACCAAAGGCCTTGGTCATACCACTTTGATCTTAGCCACTCTATATATATATATATATATATATATATATATATCATGTGTAATAACAAACTTACACAAATTTAAAACTTTTTTAATCATCTATCAATTGAAACATACTTTTGGAACGACGACGAAAGACCATATTTTAAACATATCGTGATTCGTCACCACTCGTCAAACTATCATCAAATGAAATTAAATTACATCCTTCACAAATTTTGTTGCAGAAATTGATTATCAATCGACATTGCACCGAATATCTAAAAATTTAGCTGCTTGGGTTTATTGACTATTGATAAGTGGGTAAATAATAGAAAATTTCTTCCAAATTTATAAGCTGCTTACTCTTATAAATTTTTTTATTTTAAATTAAATTTCACATTTTATTTTTTCATCCAGATTAATTAATCTGATCCATATATAGAACTTGAGATGGATACCGTCAAATAACCGAAATTTTTATTTATAGCACAGCTTCAAAAAAAATTAAATCAAGAAACCACCGTTTTTGAAAATTTCGAAATGTACCATGGCCGCACTGGCATTGTGCGGCCCCTTTTACTGGGGACCGCATAATGCCGATGCGGACCCTGAAATGGGGCCGCACAATGCCGGAGCGGCCCCGATTTATATTTTTTTTTATCAGAAATGTTTGGTTAGGGTTTTGTTTTTAAATTGTTTTTGTTTTAAATGTCGTTTAATTTGAAATTTTTGTTCGTTTGTCTGATCAAATATAAAGAAGCACTAATGATAAATATAAATGAGCCATATAAAGAAGCATACAATAGAACAAGAATGAGTCTATGGTACTATGCATAGCACGGATTGGTCCGTACTACGGATCAATATTTTCGTTTTCAAAATCCTAACGGTCGATCCGAACCGTTCAACATGATTTCCATATGAGAATATACTTGTGGGCTAAATTTTCTATTTTTTAGAATTTGTTTACTATTTTTTTAGATAGGTAGAAAATCACTGTTTTTGGATGGTCCAGAATTTTCAGATCAAGTGATTTTCTACCTATCTTAAAATATAGTAAAAAGTTTGAAAAAATATAAAATTTAGTCTGCAAGTACATATTCATGTGAAGATCACGTTGAACGGTTCGGATCGACCGTTAGAATTTTTAAAATGAAAATATAGCTCCGTAGTACAGACTAATATGTGCTATGCATAGTACCATAGACTCACTCATAGAATAATATAATGCTAATGTTTGTTAAGTTGTAACTCAACTTCCGCTTTGTAACTTTTGAACACATCTAGGGCTTGAGCATTTTCCTTAATTAAATATATGTAGCCATATCTTGAATAGTCATCTATGAAAGTAATAAAATACCGCTGTCCATTTCTTGCAGCCGTTGGAAACGGTCCGCAGATATTGGTATGTATTAATTCTAAGACGTCAATATATTTTTTGGCTTCATATTTTCTTAAGTTGGTTTGTTTTCCTTTTATGCAATTCACACAATCATTAAGATCTGAAAAATTTAAGGGTTCAAGAATTTCATTAGACACAAGACGTTCAATTATGCGTTTAGAAATGTGACCTAATCGCTTGTGCCATAATGCAGCCGAATTCTCATTAGTTAATTTTCTTTTCTTACTTCTGGTATCCACATGCAAGGCTTTAATATAAAAACTATTGACATCCAAAGAATATAGATTATCATAAACTGAAAGAAAACCAGAACCAATTTGTTTTGAATCATGAAACAAACCAAAGTTTCCATTTCCAAAAGTACAAGTAAATCCATACTTATCCAATGCAGAAATAGAAATTAAGTTACGTCTAAAAGACGGTACAACAAAAGTTTCATACAAATTCAAATAAAATCATAATTTTAACAATAATCTATAAGTCCCAATAGCCTCCACCTCAACTTTATTGCCATCGCCTACAAAGATGAATCTTTCATCATCACTTGGCTTCCGGTAATTTAGGCAGCCCTGCAAAGATATACTTATGTGAGTAGTTGCTCCTGAATCTATCCACCAAGTATATCTAGATACAAAAGTTAAATTAACTTCCGTACAAACCAAAACAAGAGACATACCTTTCTTAGCACGCCAAGCGTGATAATTTTGGCAATGATTCTTCTTGTGTCCAACTCCACCACAAAAGAAACAACCGACACCATCTGAATTGGCAACTTATTTGCCCTTATCCGGTTTCTTTTGAGTGGTCACTGCAGCTTCCTTATTATCCTTAGTTTCCTTAGATTTTTTACACTTGAGCGATACCTTAAACTTGGAAGTTGTAGCAACATGGGCACTTTCTGTCTCATCTAGGGGTCAAACACTTACACCCCGGGGAAGGAGAAACAGTTCTCCATTTTAACCTAAGGACCGTCATATGCCAAAGAGACCCAAAACATAAATCATAAGTGCGGAATACAATACCTTATTCCATAACGTTGGCTATAGAATCCTCAATTGCGAAGAGCCATCTCCGTGAGCACGAGACAAGTCTTCAATGGCAAGAAGTTATTTTCTTGCCTTTAAGTCGTATGGTCGTGGATTAAGTCTTCCAATACAGCAAGACACGCCTTTGAGAAATCCCTTTCAAGTTTCCTAATGGATTTCTCTTCTCTAGATCTTGTTGGTAAAAAAAAAAAAAAAGACACTTAGATTCTGTCTAAAATAACTGTTGTTCAGAAAACTGAGTTGTGTGTGTTACCTTGTGCCTTGGGAACCCATCCTTATATAGGGCAACACATCTGGCACTTCACGTGTGGCCCGCACAAACGGCTAAACGTGTCTACAGAACTGCTTTTTCTCTGAATAACCGACTTTTCTGATTTTACAGTGTTTTGTGCGGGCCGCACAAACTTATGGCTGTATTCCAACTCTAAAAAGGTATTTTGTGCTGCCTGCATCGAAACCGTGCAGTCGCATCAAAATATGTGCCGTTCACATCGAAAACCGTGCAGTCGCAAAACTCTCTGGTTATCGGCCAACTTAATCGAGATATTTTGTGCGGCCCGCACAACTCTCCACATAGCGGTTATTCTTTCTTGCAAATCTCAGAATCAGTTCATCAATAATTTGATATTTGTCCAAATTATTCTATACATGTATGGACCACATTCTATTGAATACATAAATTATGAAATACCTTAATTCCATATTAGATCATTTAATTAGAATAATCATACATGACAGTATATAATTCATAATTATATTACATATATGCTCAACCGTTTGATTATAATCCAATAATACATATATATATACCCACTTTTTAGTTTTAGAAAATAATTAACTAGATTTATTATTTTTTTCCTCCGAAACTTTAGTTTCTTTTGATAGCGCCACACAACGGGCCACGCAGAAAAATTATACACCCCTTTGACCGAAGCAAATATCCCACCCCCTCCCCCATTGATCGTAATATTGGAGGGGACCAAACCAAATTTTAGGTTAACCCTTTATTTGGGTTTCAGAAAAAAAGAAAGATCGAATCAAATTTTCGACCACCTCTCACATATGGAATTTTCTGTGTTGTTGCGTAAGAGGAGGTCCAAATCAAAGTTTCAGTAATCTCATACTCAGATCGAACAAAATTTTGGTCCTTGCTGTTTTTGAAGAAAAAACAATGAATTTATTTTGTGACAAATTAAAATTTTATTTTTTAAAAATAAATAAATATAGATATACTGTAATTTCTCACGACAAAAAAATTACATAGATTGAGATACAGTGAACTACAAGTCTACTATGATTTGTCTCATCGTTTGGTCATTGAGTGAGGCTACGGTACTATGCATAGCACGGATTGGGTCCGTGCTACGGCTCAATATTTGAGTTTTCAAAATCCTAACGGTCGATCCAAACCGTTCAACATGATTATAAAATGAATATGTACTTGCAAACCAAATTTTACATTTTTTTGATTTTTTTTACTATTTTTTTAGATAGGTAGAAAATCACTGTTTTTGGATGGTCCAGAATTTTCAGATCAAGTGATTTTCTACCTATCTAAAAAAATAGTAACAAAATTCGAAAAAATGTAAAATTTGGTTTGCAAGTACATATTCAATTTATAATCATGTTGAACGGTTCGGATCGACCGTTAGGATTTTGAAAACTCAAATATTGAACCGTAGCACGGACCCAACCGTGCTATGCATAGTACCGTAGCCTCACTCTTGGTCATTTGCTTCGGCCGATCCAAAGGTCAAACATTCCTTCTACGTAATAATTTGATACGCGGCGTTATATATTGAAATGGTGCATTTAAGTGGTAATAAAGGTTTAGCCGTTTAGGTGGTATGGAGGCTTTGTTTGTAGAAAGACAAAGCAAACGAGGATGCAAGTACCGATGCAAGAGCATGTCGAGTTCCGGTGCAACTCGAGTGGCACGGGAGATAAGCTCGTCCCGAGAAAGAACACTTCGGTTCCATAAATTACAGCTGGTTTTGTCTCAACACCTTCTTAAATATAATTCTCTTTGAGGATTTGATTCTGAACCCCAAAGTAGTACCACCAAAGGTTCCAGTATATGTTATTTGGAATCCTGATGCATATATTGTTCTTGGTCGATGCTTTAGACAATTATTTCAATCCTCTAGCTAGTTCAGAAAAAAAAAATATTTTAGGAAAAATATTCCAACCCTACTATTTCATTATTATCATTAACGTTACGAACTTGTTGTTCAAGATAAATCACTAGAATTACAGAGCCATTGATATTATTCAACTGAATTATAAATATTTTAATTCGGACCGGACCGGTCAAAAAACCTCTTTATTTAAAAAAAATAAAAATAAAGTTTTAACCCTCTTTTACTATTATTTTTTTTTCAGTTCAACTTGCTAATCAAACTCTACTCAAATAAGTAGAATATAACGCTACTCAGCTGAATTTTAAAGACGATTGCGAGAAAAAGGATAATTAGAATATAAGAATATCCATATATCAGCTCCTTTTGTTTTGGATAATTGTTTCAGAATCTCACATGAAATACAAACCGTCAGATCTTGAAAAGGACAGATCCAGTCAAGGAAGCAACTGGAGATCGAGGTTGTGAAGCAGCAACATAGAACCTGAATTTTCATTTCTCTATTTCTCATTTACTCCTGACCTGCTGGCGCTGGGTGACATACGAAAAGGTTTACTTGATACTCCACGCAAACTGGTACGAGCTCTCTCCTAATACTATACCATTTGTTTATTAGCAGCTCTGTACTGTACCGGTGGCAGAGCGAACAGGTTCTATCCTGGTAATGACCGTATGAGACGAGACAGCGTCGGTCTATTGCGTAGAGCTGTAGACCGTACTAAATACAGAGACCTACATTGCTGAGTTGTCTTTTCCTTTCTGTGACGTGGCCCCTGCAATTATTACCGTCACCTTTTAGATGGATTTTCTTAAATCTGTTCTTCGTTCTTTTTCTTTTAGAACGGGGCTTATAACTAGCTCGTTACCTTACCTTTCTAATGCGTTCAACTTTATCCTCAGTAAAATACGCATATTTCATGTTGGAAAATGTATACTTGTAAAAATAAAAAATATGCATGGTTCAAAACAATTTAATAAGAAAATATTCTAGAATTATTTATCACGTGGCGTGGGTTCCACAGAGCGTTCTCATCGAACGCTACTGAGAACAATTACAACATGCTCCCCGCTATTCGTGTTATCAAAATTAAAATGACAAATACCGAGAAATTTTCATTAGCATGCAACAATAATTATTGTTTAAGTTGATTAGGTTCTTTTTATATAGCCTAAAATTCGATTAGTTGATTACAGTGGTGTCCAATATCGGCTTGTATTCCTGACAGCCTGAGGGTTCAAATGGTAAATTCAAGCCCAATCTGTTCATCCTTTTCTATGTGAGGGAATAAAAACCACTTATAAGAATTCATGTAAAACAGCCCAATTCATCCAATATAAATTTAAGCCTAAAATGCATGTAAAAGAGCCCAATAGCAACTTCTTATAAGCCCAGTTATTTCTAGCAGGAGCACTATCTGAAATCACTCGTGAGAGAAGAAAAATGTCATTATCCATTGCAACTTCTCCTCCTCTTGCCTGCCTTCGTCGCCTCAAAACCTCATCCCTAGTCCCCGTTGATCAGAAAAGTTGGGTCACGGGCTTAAACTGGAGACGAGAGAGAAAGGTGACCCCACTATGCTCCGCCTCTCCGTCTCAGGCTCCAATGGAGGCGGAGGGATGGAAGGAATGGTTGAACAAATTGCCAGATAAGACGGAGCCTATGTACTTGCATAGCTTGCCTTGCATCGAGGCTTGGTTGAGAAGTTTAGGGTTTTATCAGAGCCGTGAAGATCTATCAGCGTGGATTATTGAGAATCCAAATTGGCACGCGAGGCTTTATCTTGATTTCACGGATATATATATTCGGTAATTACTTTTTGATTGATTCGTATTTGTGTGAATTGATTGAACATTTCAAGTCCGAAGACAGTACCATATGGTGAAATCAAATAATTACATAGATAGGATTTGTTGGGTTTCTTAGTTATCAATCCTTGATCAAAATTATAAATTGCACTTGTAATTTGTTAATTTCGGCAATGATATTTTACTGTAATGTTTTGTTAATAAATTGGCTGGTGAATATTGAACTAGATTAAGATTGCATGTCATAGTTGCAGAGTCATTGCAATTATGACAGCAAATTTGGGACTCCATCCTCAAAATTGTTACCTGGCAGAATTTTGCATGCCACCGCCATTATATATTTGGATTGTGGGACTACTAAGTTACATTTATTGGCTCCAGACATTGTATTTAATTCATTGTCTGTTGGAATTTATCTAACCTGGTCTCTGATGTATCAACTAGATATAGGTCTGTGTTTCTATTCCTATTCAGCAGAACTGAAGTAAAACAGATGCACATTTAACAATAACAATTGAATCAGATATGCCCCAAATAACAAAATCAAAGCATAAGAATGCCAGAGTCTAGGGTAATACATATGAAATTCTTAGTTTTCAAGTAGATATTTATCTTATAAGATCATACTTTCTTGGCAAAGCAGGTACCTGAAAAGTGGGCCTGGTAATTTAGAGAAGGATGTAGAGAGGAAGTTCAGTTATGCATTAAGCAGAGAGGATATTGAAAATGCTATACTTGGTGGACCGTAATTTCTGAACAGGATATGTAGAGATAATTTTAAACACCATTCATTTTTCAGCAGATTCTTATGATTAAGGCAAATAATGTTCTATATCTTTTGAGAGCAAATTTTTGTTTTACCGCTTTGTATATGAAGCAGAAAAGTAATATGTCATTTTTTGTTAGATCATTTGAATTAAGGGCATTAACCAACTTGTTTTGAACCAAAGTTGGTAATGATTTGTCATTATGGTGGTCAATGACCTTAACTATATTGCTCAAGAATTCAAAAGAATAGAAGTAGAACTAGATGAAAACACTTCCTGAATTCTGTGGATATGTGATTCCCTTTTTCTTCTATATCTTTTCTTTTGGAAGGATTTTGTAGCATGGTTCCCTTTCTTAATTGAAGAAAATATAAGAAAATTTGGATTGCTAGCCCACGCCACTCTTCAGCCGGGGATTGGATAACTTCTGTAATAAATTACATACAGCACTTGTCACCGTTTTGCTATAGATTTACCAACACTAAACCGTTTTCCTCAGGTTAGCATTTTAACGAATATAATTAGATTGGAAATGGCTGTGCAGCTATCTCTACAATAGAACATAAACGGTTTTCTCTTGCAATTTCAAAGGGGGTCGTTGGTTTCTTGAAAGTTAATTTCCTTTGCCAAATATGTCTCTTGTTGAATTGGCACTTCACTTGCATTCGTTTTTATGACCAGCCTCATTGTCGACCTTGAACTTCATACGATCGATGCACACCGTAAGAACTGGAACGTGCGTGCTTTTATGTCTTTTCCTAGATGGCACGATCATGCTGTCCAAAAAATCATGTTTCTAGGAACCGCACTTACAAGTGACTTTACTTTTTCTACACAAAAAATATTGTCTTTTATCTTTTAAATCAAAGATGAATTCTGTCCAAAACATTCATTTTACATCAGATGATCTAAAATACTATAGCACTAGAGCCTGCTTCAACTAGAATGAAGCCGATATATATAACCAGCCTTGACTGGTACTCAGCTCACGATCCCAACAGAAAATTAGACCATGTACAAATGATTTAATATCATTTTGATTAAAAAAATTAACTCTAGCAAATAATTAAAATCCTAATGCCATAATATTTGCACGGATTACATGAAGCCATAAAAGGTTCAATAAATATCCTTCATCAATGAAAGTTTGTCCTTTGAACCCAAATAAACCAAAATTAACTCGAACTAAATCCAAGTCAAGTCCAAACCAAGCTAAAGCTCAGAAACGCATGAATGATCTCTGACAAGACTCAGATCAAACCAGAGGAAGCCCAGATCAGACCCAAACACATTACCTGACAAACCTAAACTCTCTCTCTGTTTTTTTTTCAGGGGGAAAAGCCCGTAGGCATACTAAACTCTCTCCTTAATCCCATGAATTATGTTAAGCTGCACTAAGGAGCACCCGTTCGGCAATAAAATTAAAAAACAACTTTCTTAAGAAAGCTTTAAGTTGGAAAAATGCTCAAGCCATGTAAAACCATGGCTTAAAAACTTGTGCAAACTTAAGAAAGTTGGGCAAAAAGAGCACTAAGGAGGTGACATTAAGCTTGATAAAGGAGCACCCGTTCGATGAGTTTAAGACTCCTTAGAGCACTAAGGAGCACTAAAGTGCTCTAAGCCATAGTTGCCGAACACTACCGATTCTCCTTGGAACTGGTACAACACCTGACATTGACTGGTACACATGTTGTAAGTCTGATTGTTATGCTAACAAGTCTCTTTTAATTTATTTACATCATTTTAGATGTGGCAGAGAGCTTTTAATTATGAAAAATCACTGTTTTCGAAGATAAGATCCATAAGCAAATGCTTTGTCAGTCTGAGATTATGCAAGATAGTCCTTGTCATTTCTTTTATTCATCTCCAGAGACTATTGACAGAATAAAGAAGTCCTTTATGCAGAAAGCTTGATTAACAGTTATTTAATTATCAACAACTCATGTGTCCAGTGACAACATGGCATATTTGAGTTGCCTTTAGCTAAATAAAAAAAAATATAACGGCTCTTTCAAATAAAAAAAATATAATAAAGAAGGTCATTTTTTTTAAGTCTTTCTTGATTTGCCATGATCTGCATTCATCACCACAAAATCCTTTAACCCTGGAAAAAAAGATAAGAGAGAATGTAAAACAAGTAATTATACTGGTGATGAATGCTCTAATTTGTCAAACCGACATGATGTTCGGTTTCTAATTTGTCAAACCGGCCACTATCTTCGGTATGCTTTTAAATTGAAACAGGTTTCGCTCTGTAACCATTGTGTACCATTCAATACCAAAAATAATGTTCAGTTTTCAAAATTCATACCAAGAATGGTTTTGTAAAAAGAAAATGATGCATTTTCAAAATTCATACCTATACATGAATATATCTTTCCCTGTGATATTCTTATCACAGAGGAAGCATTGGGTTGGTGTTGCACCGCCAAATGCCACTGGCTGCACAGGAAGCAGCACCAACCGTCCAATCTTAAAAGATTACTGTTGTAGAACTGGTGCATTTTTCTTCATTTTTTTCATTAATTTTGTCCATTTTTTTTGTTTTTTTGTAGAGAGGTTTAAGTGATGAACTGGTTAATTCCATCTAAATATTTCGTCAGAATATATGTCTAAATATCCATTTTTTTTCATTTTATCCATTTTATTCATATTATGTCTGAATATCTCATGTGAATATTTTGTCTAATTATTTCGTCTGAATATAGAATATTCCGTCTAAATATCACATTCAAATATTTTGGTAAACTGACTATATTTCCGTATCGAACATACACGTGCACACAGACTAGCTTTTGGAATATAAAGTTGTGGTCCAATAATTAAATAATTGACTCATTTATTTGTTCAATTTTAAACGTGCATATGTTTTATAAAGAGCGTAGAAGTGTAGCAATGGGGCATCGATCATTGAGAGAAACTAGATAAAAATATAGTGGAATAATTAGTCATTTATTATAGCTATGAATATCATGAAAGAAACAAAAAGAAACTTGTTACAAGTAGTACGTACCTCATACAGTACTCTGGTGGCAATAATACTAACCCAACTTCTCCTTCTCTTCCTCCTCCAATTCAAAATCACTGAATTTGTGAAGAACACCATCGCTCTGCCCGGGTGCCAGGAGAGCTATAGTGAAATTCTCATCCCTTACCCTTTCGGTATTAGTAAAAATTGCTATGTGTCAAAAAATTATAATAATACTTGCAAAAACCCTGATGGCCCAAATTGCTTCATGGAAGGCTTCAAGCTCATTTGCAACACATACGAGGATAACGGTAAATATGTTCCTTACCTTAATCCGTTCCGAAGATCCAATGACATTTGAGATATTCTGAATATAAGCTTGTCCTTGTGCCAGGCACATATAAGCAGCCATCTATCTAAGCAGTGCTACAACAGCACCACAAAGAAAGAGAATCAGTACTGGAATACTGATGCATAGGAGTTCAAAAATATTGCACCATTCTGGCTCAATATCGAGAAGAATAAATGTACAGGGAATGGGTGGAATACACTTGCCTATCTTATCCCTGACAACAATCCTCCTAATTACTCAATAGGGTGCCTTTCTTCGTGTAAAAGCCTAGATACCTGTCGAAATAATTAATTTGTATTGTATATAATTAATGTTCTTCTCATTTTAGTTTTTTGTGTAGTAGTTAAAAATGAGTAGAACTAGGGCGTTCTTAAGCTCACCAAGTCCTTTTTGAGCTTAATTCAAAAACCTATTGAATTGGTTTTAAACGATACATCCAAATCGTTGAAACTAATCTACTTCACGAGTGATGCGTTTACATGTCAAATTTATAAAATTTCGAACTAATTTAGTATAAAGTCAAGCAGTCAAAAAAAATATAGTTTATAAGTTAATTTTAATGTGTTCATTTTTCATTATTTTTTGACCGCTTGACTTTATATTAAATTAGTTTAAAATTTTATAAATTTGACATGTAAACACATCACTCGTGAAGTAGATCGGTTTCAACAGTTTGGATATGTCGCTTGAAATCAATCCGATGAGTTTTTGAATTAAGTTAAAAAAGAAGCTTAGTGAGCTTAAGAACACCCTAGTTCTACTCGTTAAAAATTAATATTCTCGTATTGTATATGATGTTTTATTTCATGTATGAATGGGGCAATGAGCTTTTATTTTGTATTTTGTTTGTTTGAAATTTGATTGCAAAGCGTAGGCCTGTTAGTTTTATAATGCAAATTAACTTTTGATTTACTATAGACTTATACCATATAATATATGTAGTCGTAATTAATGATTCAAATCCATGATGTCTATATGTTTGTTAAAGAAAATTATTTCAATAATTTTTACATGGCAAAAGTATTTGAATAACAAAATTAGTTTTTTTTTTCCCCTCAAATGATAACAACGAGGTCATGTGCATATATGCATGTACGTACGTACAATTATCAATATTGTTATATATATCTTTGGTCCATCTACACTACACCATGGACCCTTGCAATGTGCTCTCACTTGTAATGCGATCGCAGATGAGAGCGGATCGCAGATGTGCTCTCACTATATCATTTGTTATCTGGGGTTGAAGCGATCGCAGATGAGAGCGGATTGGAAAGCACTCTACATGGTTTCCAACACCTGACATTGACTGGTACACATGTTGTAAGGTATAACAGATCAAATTGCTGGGAGTACCTCTGGTTTGATCTGCTGTACCAGTCAACGGATTACCTGACAGATCCAATGATATTTGCACGGATTACATGTGAATTAATAGTTTAACGTCACTAAATTCGATGAAAAATAAATTAAGATAAAATTATGGCCACATAATTTGATATATTATATTGATTTATAAAAAAATAATCTAAAAATTAAAGTTGTTATGCATTTAAAACAAAATAAAATAGCTACTATATTTTTTTTTGTTCTAATTGAAAATAGTGTTTGCATGTGGTTCGGTGTACCCGTATACATAGTAATTGTTTACAAGTGCCGAGCATTCGTTAGCAAAAAGTTATTTATCAGTAGATACTAAACATTATTCTGATTATATGGGAATTACCTTTGGTACGTTTGGGTCATCTCCTTAATTCGTAACAAGACAGCTCTAACAGCTAAATGAGTACAAAAATTGTATATTTTACATGATAGATATCACCTGCGTCGCAAACAATCAAGGGAAACAAGATACAAAGTCTGCTTTTTTATTGCTTGCAGCTACTCCAGTACAATATACATCAATTGACATAATATAATTAAACACAAATAGGTTCATGCTTCAAGGGATTGTGTTCAGTAATAACTCAACATAATAAAACAAAGAATGTTCTACATGTAGGAGGAACTACGAACAATTTACGTACAATAAATATACCGCAACACGCCGTGCTCTCAAAGTACACAGTTGATCACGCCGCAATCTGGCCAAAGAGAAGTTTCCGGATCTACAGCAGAAATAATTAGAACTCAGCAAAAACTGGACTGTATCCTTCTCAGAATGGGAAAGCTTAATATAGCAGCATCCAAGTGGATTATAATCTTCACAAAATGAAATTTAATCTACCATTTATTAATTTCTAAACTGTTGCATTAGGAAACCTCAAAAAACTAAAAGAAGGTTGATATATTCCTGCAAAGATTTATTTCATAGCTATACAATAATCAACAAAATTGCCAAAGTACAGTACTTACGGTTAGAGTCCAACTACACTTTTATTGTTGTTGAATTAAAAATACATAAGCTTTTCTTTTATTGCAAATATGAGTAATGAAGGCGGGTATTGTTAAACTTTCTAAATTAAGTGGGGCTCTTTTGCAAATTGTAGATTTTCTGAGTTGGCAGTCACTCTCCTACAATTCCAATGATAGCAGGAAGGTCCAACTCTCAAGTTTCAGGTTCTTATGGAAGCTTATCCAGACCCAGATTTGAAGATGAAATATCCAAACCCCAACCTATAATAGAGCCTTAAAAATGACTTGTTACAGTGACACACAAGGTGACAACAATCAATGAAACCATGCCTACAATAATATAGGCAGAGTTCCAGATATAACTAATGTTGGGCATTTAAACAGCTTGCCGTAATAATGAGAAAGAAATGCATGCTAGAAAGTGTAAAGAAGATACCTCAGGTAACTTTTTGTGGAAGACAACCTCAAGCCGTGCATCAAGCGTGTTCTCAAACACAATCTTTCCATCTTTCGAAGCCAACACCACACCGCCAGAGCTTTAATAACAAAAATAGAAACAATTGGAAAGTATATATCATGCACACAATATTAGCTGTGCTGTATAATTGTTATTGAGAGCAATTTATGCAAAGACATAAAAAATATGCAAATAGCAAGGTATCTATTTTGACGATTGACATATAGTAGCATCACAATATGATAACTGATTTCTTTTCCTACAAGGGTCAAGGTTAATTAATGGCTCAAATATGCAACTAAAGAGTTTTAAAATATAAAAAAGAAACAAGGAAACCAAACTAAAGGAGGTTGCTTTATTGGCCAGTTCTGAGATCCATTTCTAATGCATGTCAAATTGATAGAGATATACATTGGGGATATTAGTGACTGTACAATGTGGGAGAAAATTAGGAATACAGGAGTGATAGGTAGGAGATGAGTAGTGGAGATGTTTAGGATTATATAAATAGGCATCATGTAATTGTAATCAAGACACAAAGATCAATACAAGACCCTCTCTTTCCTAAAATCCTATATGGTATCAGAGCAGGAATAATGCTGGAATAAGGCTAACGTCTATCACAGGAATTATGCCGACAGTCCTATTCTATTTCAGCTTATAAAAAAGGAAATATTTTATTCTAGAAATAAATCTCTATTTCCCTATTCTAGTCTAAACTTTCTTTATTCCACTCTATTCCTGATCTGCATCATTCCTATTCCTTTTAAATTCTTCCCTATACTCGGAATAAAGCATCCTATTACACTATTCCTCCAGATCTACTTACTCTCTTTATTCTCCTTATCTCTCTCTATTCTCTCAGATCTACTACTATTCCAGCAAATAATCTCTATTGCATCTACTTACCACTCTTGCATTCCTAATTATCTCCCACATTGTACACTAACTAATATTTCCAATGTATATCTCTATCTCAATACAACCAAATTAAAATAATGAAATTGCAGTTTGCTGGGAGCACATACCAGAAGAGACCATGGGAGTGATGAGAGTGATGATGATCAGGGCCAGCCGGGAGATAGACATCTTCATCAACAAAAACCTCAGGAGGAGCAACTTTTGCCTTCTCAGCATATTCACTCCTGGCCGACTCTATTACCTCATCCACAAAGTGCTTGTCTTCCTTCCGGCACCTTAGCAATACACCTGGTTCCTTCAACCTCAGCAAGCTCTGAATTAAGTAATCACAGAATAAAAATCGGATGGGATTAATTAACAAGTGCCAGCACAACACTAAAACTATGACTCAATGAGCAAACATATGTTATTACCTGAACAATGAGATCCTTGACAAGGTGTTTGTAAAAGTTTTCGTGGTGACCGAAATGGAGGGACTCGAGCAAGTGATGATGGCCTTTGCTCACGTTCACGAGAGACTTCACTGCTTCATCTTTCATTTCATTCACCAAGTCATCTTGTGCTTGAAGCACCTTTATTCTTGACGCATTCAGTTGCATGGAGTACTCACTGAAAAGTAAAGAAAAGGAGATATATGAGAAGTAAAGGAATAAAGGATGCATGAGCATTTTAGGTACCAATCACTTGTAATAAGCAGAGGTTATGTTTCTTTGGTTGAGATATGATAGCAAAAGGTGAGGGTTACTGATGCAAAGTTAGGTTCAATTGCATCAAGTATGCTCTGACAGTTGGAAATATTTTTTTTTTTTTAAAAAGGAAAAAGTTAGAAATCAGGAAAGAGGGACCAAGAAAGTTCCAATAATTGCTATAAGCTAAATTGAGACTTAATTGGAAAAAAGTTTAAATAAGAGGAGATAGATTGCTTAATTGAGTAGAAGAAGAGATTTCCTGGAAGAGCTCTTCTTCCATTCTATTCTAATTTTTGTAATTCTGTTTGGTACCCCTAATTTGGCAAACAAAAATATGATTCTTAAAATAATTTCAAGAGAATAATTATATTCTTAATATTATATTTATGGTGGTGATTATTATATAATCAATAATAAGTAACAACAACATAATTTATGTAAATTAACATTATAAAAAGCAATAATTAGAATTATACCAAAACTTTATTATTAATTAGGAAAATATTCAGTACTAAAATTATTTAATATCTAAAAATAAATTTCAATTATTTATCTGTAAGAAAAGGTGGAAGAATTTGGAACAAAATATTCCAAAGTTTCTTGGCCATTTTCCACTCTATACCACTTGTGTTCGGCAATTTTCTTATGGAAGATATTTTCTTTCTTATATCTAGAGGAAATCCAAACACCCTCTATAGTAACTGTTATGCCTACAAGCGGGTCTACTGCAACTTTGCATCACTAACAAACAAAAGCTGATAAATGACATTACAGAATTGTATGGTACTCAATGCCAAAAGAAAGCTACAATGAGAATACATTTGGATCAATGGCTTGCATAATTGAGGAAAACCAAGGAGAGTTATGGGCTCTACAAGTAATACAAAGATAAACTAAAAATTATGGAACTCGACTGAGGGCAAATCAAGGCTAAATTGAACTTCAAGTAACAAGGAATGGGTCACCATGGTAAGCTGGGTTAAATAATTCATCTGACCAAACTGCTTGGAGTTTATACATTTCAGTTATAGGTAAGAATGAAAATAAACAAACTAGAAGAGATGGATAAAGTTAATACATCTTTTTGCGAACTTCGACTTGCTTCTCCTTTTTCTCGTATTCTTGCCTGATTTTTTTCTTCTCAGCCTCCACCAGTTGTAATTTCTCTATATTGAATTCCTACTCCAAGCAAATAGAACAGAGAGAGAGAGAACAATCAAAATCAAGTAACACGAGGTATAAATTGGGTAGCTATTGACTCCAATTTAATATGATCTTTTCTCATGCTTAGTTGCTCAATTTATGTAGAAACTGTAGGTAAATTCAAAACTCAGTTTGTTATGAAAATACATATATGCAAACTGATTTAATGAATCCCCAAACTTGAAAAATAATAAACTGATTCACTGATCCCAGCATTCAGTAGTTGGAATCAGAATTGTCGCAATATGTGAGATCACTGCTGCAATTGATTAAAAAAATAAAAACAAGAAAAGATCTGAATTTCAAATATATTAATTATATTAATTTCATATTAAGATCAGGAAATCTGCACATCTCCAACGGAAAAAAAAGACAGAATATAACAACATGGAGTTTGGAGGAATTTAAACCGGCTGCCTCAATTTTCCTAAACTATTTACTTGTTAATTTGTTTAATTTGGTGAGAGAAAGAAAAGCACAAGTAGATCCTAAACATTTGATAATAGGGAACTAAAGATCATAAAATATATATGTACTTAATGAGACCCTGGTACTCAAAACAAAGGTGTATTTACTATTTAGATCTTAGACCACTCGATCAAGAGAGAAAAAGAACCTCTTCAGCTGAGACAGAGATCTCGTTGGCCTTCTCCTCGGCCTCCTGGCGGATGAACCGCACCATCTGCAGTATCTGCTTCGACACATCTGCATCGTTCATCTTCGCTATTCACGATCCGACGGCTGAGATTGATCGATCTGGTTCCCCGATAATAGCCGGAGAAGCAGGTTAAATGTTGATGCCTGTGGTCAGAAGGGACTAGAGAGGCGGAGGAGAGTGACAACTGATAAGGTATCAAGGACCAACGAGTAGAAAGCTGGAAACAGTAGGTGCAGTAGCGTTGCTGAATAAGTAACGGTGTACATTAAATGCAAGAGACCAAGTGTAGGCTTGGTTTAAGTAAACGGCCCATCATTGATCTGGTCTGATCTGGACCATTATTATTATTATTAAATATCGCAAGATTAATTAAAAAATCTTTATCTGGATATTAATATTCGAATAGTAAATTTTTGCAATAGTCATTGGTAGATAGTAGTGTATTGATTTTACCCGCCCGGGTCGATCCGGACCGAGGAAACCCGGGACCCGGACCGATCCGAACCGTCATAAAGGGTTGGATCGGGTTTGAAACGGATCGGATGCGGTTTTCTAGGCGAAACCCGACCATACCCCCACCGTTTCAACCTGCCTACCCGAACCCGACCCGGACCGGCCTAAACCTGACCCGCCCCTAAACCCGACTAAACCCGACCCCAAATCGGTCTAACCCGGCCGAACCCGGGTGAACCCGACCCTAACCCAACCTAACCCCCCCAAAACCCGACCCTAACCCGACCTAACCCCCCCAAAACCCGACCCAAACCCGCCGAAAACCCGGCGGGACCCGAGCCAACCCGCCCCAACCCGGGTCAACCCGTCCGAATTTGAAATTATTTTGAAAAAAACGGTGCAGAGGCTTGCTGCCTTTTTTATTTTATTTTTTTTCTTTTTCTTTGGAAATTCGGCAAAGCCTCTCTGTTGTTGAAATTCGGCAGAGTTGCTGCCTTGTTGAATTTTTTTATTTAGTTTAATTTAGATTTAATTTATATTGAATTTAGATTGATTTAGATAATTCGGTTTTAAAATAATTTGGTTTTAAACTAATTTGATTTTAGAATAATTCGGTTTTAACAAAATTCGATTTTAACATAATTTGATTTTGCTATAACAAAAATATATTGAGTTCAAATAAAAAAAAAAGGAAAAAAAAAACAGCCAAAAACCCTCAAGCAAAACAGAAAAAAAAAATAACAGAAAAAAAGAAAAAAAACGAACCGGCCCAGACCGGATCGGACCGCCGACTCGACCCGCCCCGACCTAACCCGCCGGGTTTAGACCGGGTAAGGGTTGGCCGACTCAAAACCAAACCCGACCCCCCCTACCCGACTCAACCCGTTGACCCGAGCTAACCCGTGCCCGAGTCAACCCGGGGACCGGGCGGGTTTGGACCGGACCGACCCGGCCCGGCCCCTTTTCAATACACTAGTAGATAGTCGTGGAACATCATGCATTTGTAATTAGACTGCGAAAAGTACATTGTTATTTCCTTTTTAAGTGACTGGGGTCACAATATTCAAAAAATCAAATCATAACACCAAAAAGCAGGAACCTCTGTAAATTCGGCCCAATAAGTGAATACAGGCCCATGTCTATTACCTGAGTTTATTAGGTAATAAATGGCCTTATGGCCGGGAGTACGGATGTGGATCTAATTTTCACGTCCAACTCCGCACCCGACTATCCGATGTCGTAAGTCGTCACATAACCATTTCTTTCGCCTGTCACATCTTCCTCGCACTGAGCGCCACGTCAACCTGTCGCCTCTTGGTTTGATAAGCAAGGTTTCCACAAACAGCAAACAGTAATTCCAGCGAATCAACCCCACCGACAACTAGGAAGTCTAGACTAGATTGGTCGAAGGCTAGAGGTAGGTAATTGAATGTCCGTGGCATCTCGTCCGTTCATCCAAGAGTGAGCGGCTGAAATGAAGCGGCATTGTGACGGTGACTCGTCCAATAATTGTTAGACACGTTGCAGGAACTCGCAGGCCTTTCACATGTTTTCTTTGTTCAAAGTTGGTAATTGATCATACCCATGCCATTCATCATTGTTACGTCGTCTTCAACCGAGTTAATCGATTTAGTGCGGTATTGCCTCTGCATGAGCATCTCATCAGTCATCCCATTCACCTTTAGTGTTCGATCAGGGCCGTTGGATTTTGATCGAACAGCTGCCACTGCCAGTATGCAGTTACTAAGGATTTGACCTTTCTACAATAAAAAGTTGCAACCCCGAAAGTTTTAAAGTTAGCATCACAAAAAATAATAAACCAAAAAACTACGGTTTTTGGGCAATTTTAAATCTATCACGGCCGCACCGGTGTTCTGCGGCCTCATTTACTGGGGACCGCAGAATGCCGATGCAAATCCTGAAAAGGGGCCGCATAATGCCGGAGCGGTCCCTCGGTCCGCATAATGCCGGTGCGACCCCCAGCCTATATAAGGGGTCCGCTGGTTTCATTTTTTGTATTAATTCAAAGAAGTTTCAATCCCTTCAACTCCAGGTAAGTTTTCTTCTTCTTTTCTAGTTTTAATTTTAGTTTAGAGTAGTAATTAGATTTAGGGTTTAGGTTGAGGTTTAGAATTTAGACTTAGGGTTTAGAATTAGATATTAATTTAGGGTTTAGAATTAGAATAGGACAAAAATTTAAATAGAATTGTACCAAATTTTAATTAGAATAAGACCAAAATTAATTGTTTGAGCACCAAAATTAAACTAGACTTGTACCAAAATTTAATTAGGTTTATTTTACCAAAATTAATTGTTTGAGTTAGATTAGACTTGTACCAAAATTTAATTAGGTTTATTTTACCAAAATTAATTGTTTGAGTTAAATTAGACTTGTACCAAAATTTAATTAGGTTTATTTTACCAAAATTTAATTATTTGACCAAAATTGGTACCAACACTAATAGAAAAAAATTATCAAATACAACACGGCATCTAGTAGAGATATACCGTCCAATAGGGGTGTACCATCTTCCAGTCTGTACACAACATGGCCCTATAGCCACTCCGTACCAAATGTCCCGGTACATCGAGAGTGCGTTGGCAGATGTTCCGGGTATCGGAGTCGCACTAACAGGGTCAGCGACTTCTTGTGGTACCCGAATGCGGAGCACCGGATTCTAGAGGCTGGGTAAGTTATAAATTAGTCATATTTATAAAAATACTAATAACCTAATTTTTTTTTCTTTTAATGGAATTGACATGATATTTTAATTAAATGCAGGGTGTGGATGCGGTTACGGTTCGTCACAATCACATGTGGCTATGGTACCAGCCGGCGACGGAGGGATATTACGTGCGATGGGATTGTTTCAGCTATCCCAGATGGCCGAGAGAACCATGACGAGGGCTTATCTTCCGGGCTCGTTGAGCGATGGCATCCCGAGACGCACACCTTTCATCTCCTCCGCGCTGAGATGATAGTCACTATACATGACATCAGCTGTATGTGGGGTATGACTATTATTGGGGAGCCAATGATGGGCGTCGAGTACGGAGACTTCCGTCTATTGTGCCTGGAGTTGTTGGGGTACTCACACTCGGAGCTCCAGAAAGAGAAGAAGAAAGGTGAGAAGGATGTGATCTCGCCCAGTACCATCAGCTTGTCAAAATTGAGGGCAAAATTCAAGGACTATCCGGACTATCCATAGCATGTATGTAAGTTGTGCCTTATTTAATTTAAATAATATCATATTTACTTGTAAACAATATTCTAATTTAAATAAATATCAGGTGGTTGTTAGACGGTACCTGCGAGCGTATATTCTCGAGATTATCACTTATCGGTTGTTTCCGGATTCACACGGAGATCAAGTGCGACTGTGTTACCTTGAGCTTCTGTGCGATTTGCCCACTGCGGGCAGGTACAATGTGTGGTGCCACGCTGGCATGCTTATATAGGTAATTAGATATTCTTATAATTTTTTTATTTTTTTCATTCTTCTATATTTCAGTATAAGTAACACTAACATTGTAAATTGTACAGGGGTTTTAACAATGCTTGTCTGAAGAAGAACAAGACCTTTATTGGACCATGCATGTTACTACAGCATTAGTCCTACGCACATCTGATCATTGGCTGACCAGTCCTGGCTAACAAGACAGATGTGCCATAGTGGGTCAAGCCCGAGCCAGACAACTGCCCTACATACGGCGCCAAGTACTGCTATCCAAAGATTTCAGTCAGTGCAGGGCATGGCTCGTCACTCAGCATCACATTCTGGAGACAGGAGATCGAGCATCTCAGAGATGATGTAGAGTTTGTGACCTGGGAGCCCTACAGAGAATATGTAAGTCTAATTTATTTAAAATTTGATTTAAATTTTTTTCATATTTTTCCATTTGAATTGATATATGGTATTAAATATGTGCTTTCAGGTCGAGGTAGATGGGGGACATCAAACTTTTCTCGAGATATTGCCTCAGCAATGTCGGTAGCAGGAGCGTTTCTGGCGTGTAGAGGTGTCGCTCATATGTTTTCAAGTACCGTAATTTAATTTAATTAGTTCTCTACACGAGCAACTTAATTTAATAGAAGCAACGTAACATAATTAAATATATAGATCATAGAGCACCACTACCCCGGTCGGGTCATGAGATAGTTCGGGCTGTGTCAGACAGCTCCGCCCCCGGCACTGATCAGCCAAGGAGTGTGGCGACAGCTTCATCATGCTAGAGACACCACTGCGGGCAAGAACTAGAGAGTCGTGTGTGCTGATTACGTGTTCGAATTAGCATATGCAAATCCCCCATTGGCCGAGCCGGACCATCGAATGGATGTCGCGCAAGTGTAAGAATTTTTTCATTAATTCAAAACCTTCACTATGTTTTCTGATTGTAATATCTAACATTTTTTGTAATTCGTACAGACCTTATAGAGATTGGTACCAGGATCACGGCGCGTACACCATATTTTTGGAGGGGTGTATCGCCGACAACCCCTTAGAGCGGGTACCGAAGCCGAGAGATCAGAGAGGACGAATCCATGGTCTTATCCCGCCGACGCACCATTTGCAGCCATGGTATGTTCAATTTTAAATTTCAAATTACAAGCTAACAATATTTACATTTGTACAAGTTTTTCATATTTTTTTTTATTTTCAGGCATTATATCTGGTCAAGAGTTGCGTCATAGGAGCTACGATGGCCATGACCATGGCTGGAAGAGGCTCGCGAAAGTCATCCTCAAGTACAATGTACCCGCGGTGTGCCAGTGTGGGTATAAGGCGCGTCTCGACTCTCTACTGAGATGCGCTAGCTTGGGCGAAGTTGATGCGGTCGACATATTCGACGAGCCTGATGCCTACGTTCCGTACACTGGTGACAATACGTTGTTTGCAGTCGTCCATGATGCTAAGACCGTTAATCAGGCGTTCGATCGAGGGGCCAATTTGATGCGCCGAGCCGCAGAGCAGGCCATGCCTACTCAGGCTATACATTATGTCGAGTTATACTTGTAATTAAAATACATAACTGTGATTTTTTCCAATTTTCTTGATTAACTAATTTGTAACTTACTGCTGTAGGGTGAGGAGGAGGAGACGTTGGGGTTCACTATCTCTATTGATTTTGGCATAGAGGGAGATGGGTTGTATTCTCAGGGTTACAGTCCGACTCACATGGTACCTCCTGCCTATCAGCCAGGGTATGTTCAGACAGAGCCCATCCCAGAGTTTCCTGGACAGTCCTCACAGCAGGCACCGTACCCTTCCCTCCATGATGACCCCATAGCCAAGCAGGCATTTTTATTCACGCAAGGTGAGTCTGGGCAGACTACGGTTTTTGGTCCAGGATCCAGCAGACATTCGAAATTGAGGAGGTTCATGACGAGCCAGTTCAGTCTTTGGATGTCTAGGCGGAGGACTCTACAAACTCAGCAGAGACTGACGAGACGCCACTCTCCAGGCGGGGTCGAGGATTCAGGAAGAAGAAGCAGAGGATGATTTTTAGTCTTGATCCGTAGGCTTTGATTTGTAGTTTGTTAGATGTTTTGTCAGATACTGGACACTTATTTGTTAGATTATGTCACTTATTTATTTTGTTGCTTTGTTATTTATTTTATTTGTTTTTGTTATTTATTTAGTTTGTTCGTTGTAACATTATCTCGTCATACACAAAATTAAACCGTATGCAGGGCAATACTTATTCAAACAAACGACATTTCTAAACTACGATACGACAAAAAATATATCAATTAACAAATTTTAACTTAAACAAATAAAATTATTTTTATAACAAAAAAACACAAAATAAATTACAGATTTCAGTCTTACACAAAAAAAAAGAGGAGGGCCGCACAGGCATTATGCGAACCCAGGGACCGCTCTGGCATTCTGCGGCCACTTCCCAGGGTCCGCGTCAGCATTATGTTGTCCCTAGTAAATGGGGTCACAGAACACCTGTGCGGCCATGGTAGATTTAAAATTTCTCAAAAATCGTGGTTTTTTGGTTTATTATTTTTTGGAATGCTAACTTTAAAAATTTTGGGTTGCTCCCAGTGCACCCCGTTTTTATCGACAGCTATTATGTTATGTTATTGTAACTTTTAAAATTTTAATGATAAAATTATCATGTTATAATTCAGTCTTTTGTCAGTAAATTTTTTTTCTAAAATTGTTCAAAAGTAAAATAAATGTTTTCTATTTACTCTTCTTTAATTGATAACTCACTGAATTATTTATAAAATGTGGTTTACTCATTGTTCTTATAATATTCGGGGGTTTCCAATACATCATGTTTTTCATAACTTATCATACTTTATATTGTATATTTTCGTTTTCAAAGTATATACTATCGATTCGAACCGCTCAACATGATATCCATACTAAAATATGCTTGGGGGTGAAATTTTATAATTTTTGCAATTTTTTTATTATTTCTTAAGATAGATACAAAATCACAGTATCTGGATCGTTCAAAAACAGTGATTTTCTGTCTATCTAAAAAATAGTAAAAAAATTTCAAAAATTATAAAATTTCATCTCTGAGCATATTTTAGTATGGATATCATATTGAGCTGTTCATATCGATATATTGAACTTGAAAATAAATATATAAAATATGAGTTATGATGAGGTATAAAAAGCACGAAGTATTGAACCTCATAATATTCAACGGTCTGTTATAGATTCAATAGACATATTAAAGACACTTGCTCCAATAGAAAAATGTCTCCGTTAAAGGAATAATGTGGATATGAATGTTTGGATATAGTCCAGCGGCAAAGATAATTCAAATATCCGTCCCTAAATCATGGCATGATTAACTGAAATCATATACAACTTGATGGAATTGTCGTTGCGTACTTCCGTAGTACGAAAATGTGGATGCCACCGAACAACTCTTTTCTAATTTTAAATTTTTTAAAAGGAAACCTATCTGCACGTTGTCATTTTATATATTCGCTGTCTGCCGTTACACTGCCATAATTGCATCCAGAAGTCAAGTATTTCTGGACCAGTTCTGCCGACATTTTTATTAATATCCAAAGTTTAATACAAATTATTATTTATGCTCAGAATCTCATTAAATTTCGAAAAATGCTCAAGCCGGCCAGAAAATAGCCGGCTTAGGGGGTAGGAGTAAGCCGGCCATTTTCTGGCCGGCTTACTCGTTTTTTTTTTTTTTTTCAGAGACGCTATGAAGAGCAAAATAATGAAAGCTAACACTGAAAATTTGAATTTTTTTGTTAAATTATTTGTTAGATTACTTCTTTCGATTTATAATTAACATATTTATACAAAAATACGCTAAATTACTTGAAATTATGTTGAATTACACTATATTAAGTTAAATTACACTAAATTACATTACATTACGCTAAAATACGGTAAATTACGATAAATTACATATGAATAGGGACGATATCTTCACTGAAAAGACGAAAAACGACGGCGAAACTTCAAACAGTCATAAAACGGCGCTCGAGTGTCCGATTTCAGCAAATGACCACTTTTCGGAAAGCTTGCGGAAATGCGCATGCGTCCGTGCTTGCTATGCCAAATTTCAAAATTCAAAATTGCCAAAAAACTAAGGGAAGAGCCTCAAAACTTGAGTTGAAGTTTCCGATTAAGATTTTCATTTCTATTATTCAATCCAAGTAGCTCAGTAAATTAGTTATATAATGAACTTGTAGAATACCAATTTTTACTATTTTCCGAATTTTATTACTATTTTTTATTATTCATCAAAGATGGCACATAATCGGTCTACTTTAGCGTAAATTATCGTAGTTTAGCGAAGTTATTGTAATTTAGCGTAATTTAACGTAATTTAGTGTAATTCAACATAATTTATTGTAATATAGTGTAATTCAACATAATTTCCAGTAATCTAGTATATTTTATTATAAATATGCTAATTACAAATCAAAAGAAGCAATCTAACAAAAAATTTAAATTTTCAGTGTTAGATTTTATTATTTTGCTCTTCATAGTGTCTCTAAAAAAAAAAAAAAAAACGAGTAAGCCGGCCAGAAAATGGCCGCCTTACTCCTACCCTCTAAGCCGGCCATTTTCTGGCCGGCTTGAGCATTTTTCGAAATTTGATGAGATTCTGGGCATAAATAATAATTTGTATTAAAATTTGGATATTAATAAAAATGTCGGCCAGTTCTGCTAACTTGCCTCAATTATATGGCATTATTGTCCTGCTCCCAAATTATATTTAGAAAGTTTAAAATTAACGTGAAATCCAACAGGGATGAGGTGTATATACTAATATTCAGTCCATTCAAAGGCAGGACTGTCCAACAAATCAACACAACTCTTACTTTCAAATTCATATTCGCCGTGAGATTAAATCTGAACCGTTCAATGTAAATTTACACAAATCTTAAAGTGACCTCTCTATATTTGAAATATATTCGATTTTTTTTTTATAACTGGATTGATACTTCATTCTATCCCATGTGGTACGACATGGGATGCACACTCGTTACTTTCACGCTTTATTTATGCTGACTTAATACCTCTGAATTTTCGTAACAACTCACATTTATAAACATCCACTTTCTATTTTAAATCTGAATTTCCACATCAGACTATACATTTGTTACTTTTTTTATTTCCTCATTTCATTATTTTATTCATACTAGTGATAGTTTATATATGAAAAATCAAGTGGTGATTTAATAGCTGTAAAGTAATAAATTTGCTTACAACAAACAATAATTTAGGCCATACTTTACACCTCAAAATCCGATGAAACTGACTTTGATAATACTATTAAATTCACAACCCAAGTGATAATTTTGATAAAATCTAGTGATAAGTTTTCTTATAGCGAATGATATTTTATCATATCAACAATTATTACAAACTAAATTGGAATATTAAAAAATAAAGTGAAAGTTCCAATTGTATGAAGAAAAGGAATCTGAAAAAAAAAGTATCACGACAAAGAAACAGAATATAGAAAACAAAACCACATAATTAA
Source organism: Carex littledalei (assembly GCA_011114355.1). Taxonomy (NCBI): domain Eukaryota; kingdom Viridiplantae; phylum Streptophyta; class Magnoliopsida; order Poales; family Cyperaceae; genus Carex; species Carex littledalei. The sequence continues at coordinate 10,890,640 of CM022081.1, forward strand.
TGACAAATTTAGCTCGACAATGAAACCACATAATTAATGACAAATTCTCTCAGAAAATATGGACTTGCACGGACACTGCGAGAAAAAGAACGAAGTAGCGGGAAGATATTAGACGAAATCAAATTCATATCACCTAAATTTACTCAAATTTTGAGTTTAGATCTGAACTATCATATCTATTTTAATACAAATATTAATGAAATCCCGTATACTTTACCTCGGACCGAATTAATCCGGATACTATTAGGACAATCTGGATCCAAACTCAAAATTGGAGTTAGGGGATCCGGACTCAGTTTAGCTACGGCAAAAAATATTTTTCTTCTTCTGGATATATTCAGTGATTTCGAACTGGCGACTCGTAAACACGGAGGAGACGTATGTTCTCCGAGTCACAGCGAATCGAATAGCAAAATCCAACTTGGGTCCCACGTAAGAACGGTGGTGTACAAAACGACAACGGCAGTCGCGCGTGGCGACATGTGCACCGTTGCATTGCAAGGAGGTTGATGCTGTTCGTGATGTCAGCGTGTGGGGTCATGAGAAGAGTCTTAAAGCTGCCAGAGCAGTTGGGTTCGGTGTCGGTCCGGACAACCTGATTGGGTTTTGGCAAACCATACTTGCAAGTAACTTTGATTATAGAATTTTGTTGACATGTAATGATGCATGCAAGTAACATAAAATGAAGTAATGGAATGAACTACTTTCGGCATCTGTTCTAGAAGGCCTCTTTAATGAAAACCTCCTCGCGAGTTTGGCATATTAATACATCTGAAAACTTTTATATGTTTGAAGTTTTGAATTTCTAATGTCAAATATATTGTTAAGAAAAGGATATTTCAATCAAGTGAAGCTCAAATTATAGCTATCAATTCGCCATTAATTTAATTGGACGTCCAATTCATTTGATACGGTGTAAATTGACAAAATATTAATGTAGTATTGTCTTGTACTGATATTGTCATATTATTCATATAGATAAGATTTTAAAAAGTTCGAGGCCGAATATAATAATTATATCATCATATCCAAATTATTATTAATATTCAAAGATCGATTAAGATAGCGCAACAACTTTTTTTTTTACATAATTTCATTGAGGAATCTTTTTGTTATTATATTAAATTTAGGAATTAGTTCTTGCCCCCTCAAAGCAAACAAGCTCGACTTTCATGTACAAATATATTGAAGGTGGCTAATGAGTCATCTACTTTAAAAAAAAAAAAAAAAAAAACCTGTTACAAAAATTCATTCAGTGCATCACTAGACATAAGGGCTAGGGCATAATGACTAATTTAAAAGTTGAGAATAAATTGACGAGGCTTATAATTTATGTAATTAGAGAAAAGTTGTTTCTCAATTGTGTAGAAATATTCAAAATCAGATGTCGTAAGGTGCTATGCAAAGTAAAAGAGTTTCAATACTATTTCACGTTCAAATTTTATTTTTTAAAATTTCGAACAACGTATCCGAACTGCACCATATGATCTACTTGTTAAAGTATTGTTGCAAATTAAATTTTATACTTTTCATTTTAATATACAATTTTTTCTAAATAGGAGAAAATATGTTGACTAAAAAGATTACAGCCTATTCCTTATAATGGTTTTCTTCTTATATAAAATATGGTAAAATATTATAAAATATAAAATTAGGTATGCAACAAAATTTCAATTCATAAATTATATTAAATTATTCTGAATTAGTGGTTCAAATATCAAAATCAAAATTTGAACATTAAATGCAAATTGCTAGAATTTTCTTCGCTTTACATAGCACCTTAGCATAATTCTACCAAATATATTAATGTTATTTAAAAGAACCAGGGTTCTAAATAGCGCACTATAGCATTTTCGGACCACAAAAGTTATGGCGCTATTGGCGCTATAGCACGCTATAGCGGCGCAATATAACAATAGTGTCGTTTTTTTAACCGTTCCGCTATAACACGATAAACGCTATTTAAACCTTTGAAAAAAATATAAAATCTGTAAGAGAACTACCTGATACTATTTATAGTTCGTCAAATTTAAAATAGTTAAAAAATTACCCAAAAACTCGTTCTTAAATTTGTAAAAGATATTATATTTGTTGACTAATTTCAACAGAAATAAAAACAAAAAACTTAAAATCTCAAATGCTGGCGTGTTCACTGTTGGATTGTGCCATAATCTACTTGTTTGTTTGACTATATTTGCAAAACATATATTTGTTAAATTTTACAGTTTCGTGTCTTGAGATATTGTGCAGGTTCACGACGATATGAATTACTAAAATACACATGAAGGATACATGATGAATTGCAATATTAATCAAGAATGAGTCATGAAGAACCAAACATTGGAGCTAGAAGCATCATCTCAAGATTAAGTTTAGAAATCTGTAAAATTTGTAAAGCATGCTTGAAATTGAGGTAATTTACCTTAACCATTGCAACGGTTAATTAACCGTTACAACGGAATAAATCAATCACAGCCAAATCGATTTATTTCGTTGTGACAGCCGTTGCAACAGTAGACCAGAATTTCCTGAGAATAACCGTTGTGACAACCATTGCAGCGGTTAATAGACATTAGGGTTTTCCAGAGCAGCCAAACCTGTCGTCTGGGGTTAACTGTTGTAATGGTTAATCAACGTTGCAACGGTTAAGGCCAGATACCTTATTTTGCTCAACTCTCTATAAATAGAAGTAAAATCTAGGTTTTGATAATGACTCTAGCCGCTCACAATTGCAATATTCTGAATTCTTTTCAGATATAGAAAAAACCATTGTTGCTTGTGCACACAACTTCAATATTCATACAACAATCTCAAGCATACTCAACCATAATCAATCTCTTGTAAAAAGTAGAGTGATCATTTGGTGATCTTCTTGTTTGATTCATACATTTAAGCCTTTAGTGCTCGTGAGCCATTTTCTTGCTCGGGCTGTGTGATTTCCCAAGCTTTGTAAGGGCTCATCGGTTCCATTTTGTACTCCTTTCTCATTAGGTAAAGAAAGGCGCACCATCTCGAAGGTCGCGAAGCCCCGGAGACATAGGCGTCAGTGCCGAACTCCATAAACAACTCTCGTGTTAAGTGTCTCTTAACTATTCTATTTACTTTACGCACACTTGCTTAGTATAAACGTTATTCGAGTTTCCGCCAAGAATAACTTATACACACGATAGTTAAACGTACTTAGCTTTAAATTTTAAAAGGTCCTTATCCAACCCCTCTAGGTGCCTTAGGGACCAACAAGTGGCATCAGAGCAGGTCGTTTCAAATTAAGACACACTTAATTTGAATCTTTATATTAGATCTAGTAATAGCATCAATACATGTTAGAGAACCTCCAATGCTAACTCACACTACCAAAAACTTTAGTCATTGGAAAAAGTTAATGACCAACTATCTAAACTTAATTGATATCTGAGAGGCCATAAAAAAGGGGTATACTCCAGAGTATGAGAAAACTACTGATAGTTCAAACACCGAATCAACTACCAATAAGTTAACCACTGAATCAAAACTTACAAAAAAGGTAAATGATCTTGCAATTAATGCAATACTAGGTTTGGTACATGAATCAGTAGCTTTAATCTTCTCAAATGCTACAAATGCTAAAGAAATGTGGAAAGCCCTTGTAAACAAATATGAGGGAAATGAGCAAATCAAAAGAATCAAACTCACAGGGCTATAAACCAAATTTGAAACTTTTAGTGTAAAAAATAGTGAGTCCATAGAAGACACATATAATAGACTTTTGCAAATTCAAAATGAATTTATCGAACTTGGACAATCACTTTCTAACAATAAAGTTGTAGGAAAGATTTTACATGTGATATTTAGGAGACCAAGATGGGAATCAATGATAAGCGCTCTTGAGTTCTCTCAAGAGTTCAACCATTTACTCCGGATGAGTTATTCGCACATCTTAGAAGTTGTGAAGAGAAACTTCGACAAGCCGGAGGAAATGGACAAACATCGAAAACCATAGCTCTCCCGGCACAAAAACAAAAACCCTACAAAAAGCAAACCTACACATCCTCAAATGATCATTTTCTAAATAAAATAAACCAAGAAGCCTCAAAAGATTCTTTTTTTCTATCAAAAATACTCCAAGGTATGTTAGAATTTGAACAAAAATATAACAAGAAACGTGAAGAGAGGAACAAGAGGGCTATGTGTATCATTTGTCACAAGGAATGACACTCTATGCAAACTTGCTTCAAACTCTTCCATCGGAGTAAAGATGAAGAAGCAAGACAAGATCGATAATCAAGGCCAACCAATGATAAATATCAAGGTAAGAAAATGTTAAAAGTTTTGCAGGCCATGTTGAATGAATACTCCGATGTGAGTAGTGATGAAGAATCCGACATGGAGGGAAATGAAGAGTAAGAAGTCAACTTAGCCTTGATGGCTAATTACGATGAAGATTCCGATGTAGACATGGAGGAAATCATCACCAACAACAACATCACCGACAAGTTTGCTATCGAAATTCTTAGAGAAGTGGCCCAAGTCTAGAAACAAAAGGAAGGATTCAAGCGACAAGTCATCTAGCACCTCGAATAAGGTACATTTAAATTTTGGATTAAATGGGTATGAGTTCGAAAGTGAATCCACTAGTAACTCATTAGAAACCAAAGAGACTCAAACCAACTTGTCAAATGATCATACATTCACAAATGGAACAAGCATTTTCTGTAAGAAGAATCTAACATCCGAAAATAAAAATAGATTGAGAAAACTCCTAGATGAGGCAAATTCGGATTTGCTTGATAAAAAATAAACTATACAAAAGTTGAGGTCTAAGATTCTTGAGCTTGAACCCAAGACAAAAGAATTAGAGTCACGTATTTGTAAGTCACATCTAAAAGATTTGGAGTCTATTAGACTAGAAGCTAATCATCTATTAGAAGAAAATAGGAATTTAAAAGTGTCATATTCACTTCTAGAAGATAAACTTAAAAGTTGTGAACTTAAAATAAATAAATTACAAATGTCTAATAGTGTCAATAATTGTCAAACACATATAGGGTAGAATGAGATTTTAAAGGTTAGGATACAAACACTAGAGACTGAAAATAAAGTTTTAAGTTCACTTAATGAATCAAGAAGTGTCATTAGGCTAGATCTATATTTTCAAGCGAGAGATCAACTAGAAGATCGAGAATTCGGGAAACTCGGTCTTGGATATGAGAAGGGTCAATCCTCATTGCAATCCAATCACTCGCAAAGCCATAAAAATAAAGATGAACAAACTCAAATTTTTTATGATAAAAAATTTACAAAACTTAAATTTGATAACAAAAAATACATTACTTTTCAATCAAATAAGAACACAACTTTCGATCCGAAAGAACCATCTAAAAACTATTTTAGAAATCAAAATGGAGTATGGTACTATAAGAATGTTGAAGAGTGTTGTAATCATGAGACTCAAAGTAATGGGTCAACAAGATGTGTTCCCTAACATCCTAAAAGGTTTGATTTGACAAGGAACAAGAGTGAAAATGTGAAATATAAAGTTGTGAATAAGTCAAATTGGAACACAAAGATTCAAACCCAAGAATTCAAAATGCCTTTCCACTACAATTTCAAGCAATGACCGAATTTGGAATCAATTGACCTTCCAATATCTCGTAAACCATCTCTTTTCTTTTGCAATTATTGTTGTAAGGTTGGACACACAACCTTGGAGTGTAGGTTTAGGAAGAGAAGCAACATGTTGAATGTTGTTTGGGTTCATAAATCTAGAAAAGAATAATAAGTTAAGAGAATATCTCCCCCCAAAAACTTAAAACTTCAAAATAATTATGGGGGAGATGAAATCAAGGTATGTATTAGTTACTAACTCTTTCTATTATCTAATATGTACTCTTGTAGGTGTGTTTGATTTCTTTTCACAAAGAAAATGCTTGGATCATTGATAGTGGATGTTCTCACCATATGATCGGTGACAAATTTAGCTTTAAAACTTTAGAACCATATGATGGTGGATTGGTTACCTTTAAAACTTTAGAACCATATGATCATAGGATTAGGTACGGTTGAAAACCAAAACTTGACCATTAAAGATGTATATCTAGTAGATGGCCTGAATTTCAACTTACTTAGTGTAAGTAAGTTATGCGATGCCGGTCACCATATTAAATTTGACACTAATGTTTGATATTTAGTTAGATCTTTGGATGACACGATAGTCTACACAGGTAAGAGAAATAAAAATATTGATCATTTACATTTACTCATTTTGAGAATGGCAAAACATGCTTGAACGCCACAGTTACAGATTCATGGTTATGACATCGTAGACTAGGTCATGTAGCTATTGACTCAATTAAGAAATTAGTTAAACTAGACCTTGTTCGTGGTTTACCAATTAATAAAATTGAGACCGAAGGTTTGTGTGATGCGTGTGTTAAAGGTAAATAATTTAAAAATAGCTTCAAGTCCAAAGATTTGGTCTCAACCTTTACAATTAATTCACATGAATTTAGTTAGACCGGTTAGTACACCAAGCTTAACCAAAAAGAAGTATGCATTTGTAATTGTTGATGATTATAGTCGGTACACTTGGGTAATATTTTTGCAAAACAAGAATGAAGCATTTGATAACTTTGTTATATTTTGTAATCGTGTTGAGAATGAAAAGGGATTAAAATTAAATAATCTTAGAATTGATCATGGTGGGGAATTTGAAAATGCATAATTCGATGATTTTTGTTCTCAAAGGAGATATACTCAATAATATTCAGCTCCTCGAACACCTCAACAAAATAGAGTAGTCGAAAGGAAAAACCGAACATTATTAGAACTTGCCCGAACCATGTTACATGAATATCTCTTACCCTATTATCTTTGGGCCGAAGCCTTTAATACGGCATGTTATATAGTTAACCGAGTAAAATATTAGACCAATTCTAAATAAAACACCATATGAATTGTGAAAAGGATATAAACCTAATATTTCTTACTTTAGAGTATTCGGATAAAAATGGTTTGTTCTTGATGAATCACAACGCCTTGCGAAATTTGATTCCAAAGTTATTGAAGAAATTTTTGTAGGATACTCAATGACAAGTAAGGCTATAGAATATTCATTCCTCAACATTGTCATGTCATAGAGTCCGGTCATGTTATATTTAATGAAAGTACTAATAAAATGGCCGAGGAAGGTATCTCTATTGTAGGTAATGAAGATCCAACCAACAATGAAGCAAATGCTATAAACATTGAGAAAGAGCATGTAGACACCACCAAATGCGAATACTAGTGTACCACCATTAATCACACCAATATATTGTGAAGAAATTCATGTTGAAGAAGTTGTACACGAATCACTACCAAACGAGGAGGACATACCTCATCAAGATCAACTAGAGACACAAGAAAATGCATATCACATACCCAAAAACTTAAGGAAAGTTCCCTCTCACCCTCTTACTAATGTTATAGGAGACCCTAGGGAACGTGTTAGAACTAGATTGGGTATAAATCAAATGATTGCCAATTGTGCGTTTGTATCTCAAGTGGAACCCAAAAACTTTAAAGAAGCAAATAATGAAGAAAATTGGATTTATGTTATGCAAGAAGAGCTTAATCAATTTGAATGTAATAAGGTTTGGGAATTGGTACCAAAACCAAATGACCGCATGATTATTGGTACAAAATGGATTTTCAAAAATAAAAGGGATGAAAATGACAATGTTGTTAGAAATAAGGCTAGATTAGTAGCTCAAGGGTATACACAACAAGAGGGCATAGACTTTGATGAGACCTTTGCACCCGTAGCTCGCTTAAAGTCCATTAGAATGTTTTTGGCATATGCCGCTCATAAAGGTTTCACCTTGTTTCAAATGGATGTTAAAGTGCATTTTTGAATGGATTTCTAGAAGAGAAAGTCTATGTACAACAACCATCCGGTTTTGTTGATCCAAATTGTCCTAACCATGTTTATAAATTAACCAAAGTCCTATATGGTCTTAAACAAGCTCCTAGAGCATGGTATGGTAGACTTAGTGCATTTCTAATTGAAACTGATTTCACTCGAGGTAAGAATGACACTACCTTGTTCACGAAAAAGAAAGGAAAAGACATTTTAATTGTTCAAATCTATGTCGATGATATTATTTTTGGTTCAACTAATGTGGCACTTGTCAAAGAGTTTTCAAATTTAATGCATAGTGAATTTGAGATGAGTATGATGGGTCAACTCAAGTTCTTCTTGGGATTGCAAATCAAGCAATCAAACAAAGGAATTTTCATAAGCTGATCACTCAAAAGAAAGCGATGTTTTCTTTTAAAATTTATAAACTCGGAAATGCTATCGGTTCAGACTGCAAGCGCACAATCTTATCGAGTAGTATAATCGAAGTCGATTCACGGGAAATATTGGTTCAGAGTCTTGAGCGATCGAATCACAATCTTTCAAAAGGCAAGACGAAATCTGAAAATTTGAGAGTTGAAGTTGTGATCAATGTAAATTTGGTAATAATTAAAAGTAATTAAAATAAAGATAGAGATGAGAATTCCTAGGGTTTCGGCAAACCATTGCTACTCAATCCACTTTGATATTCTACTTCTGTCGGGTCTGATTTCCTGTTGTTATTTTATGGAAGACACCACATAGGACACTGCGAGTTATCTTATGCAAATGACAGATCTTCCATCGATATACTGCATAGGACACTGCGAGTTATCAAACGCAAATGACAGATCTCTAAATACACATGTTACTAAATAGATCACTGCGATTTATCTTACACAAATGATAGAACTTGGTTCGCATTTTGTTGTTCTGATTTATGGTTTCCCCGCTAAGGTTTTCTTCACATAAATCTAATGACTCCCAACGAGGCTAACTCGTGCAACATAGTTTCTCTTACCATTAAAGCACTGTCACTACCCTAACGGATTAAACTAGATCTTCGATATTAGATGAAGGGATAATAAATCACAAAAACATTTCAATCAAACAACAAGAAATCATAATCAACAAAAAAAATATATATCAAAGCATCATGAGTAACAAGGTTTACTGCCTAGCCCCTAAGAAAAGAACTTAGCCACAGAACAGCATTGTTACAATCACTCCTCTCTTTCTCACTTAATGAAATCTAACCCAAATTACAAAGATGAGTCCCTCTTCTGTCCAGGGTGCTTATATAGGAGTGAAGGGACGTCTGAAGTTGAGTGAAGGCCAAGAAACATGATCTGGATACAACTGTCAGCAGTTATTCCCCAAAGGGCGCCTTGGTTACGGACTGTATTATGTGATACGGTCCGTATTGAGACCATGTCGCTGAAGAGTTTAATGCGTATCGCGCTATCTCCTGGTCCATATCCGGCTAGGTCCGTATTAGGTAATACGGGCCGTAACAGAGCCTTAGTCGATGAGCGTCGCTTATCCGATTGACCCGATTCTTGCTCCATTTGATGTAAAATAGTCTCAAAACCTGTTTTCTGTAATAAAACATAAAGAAGAGTGACAGTAGCCTTTTTCTCTAATTAATTAAACATAAGTGTGAGATAATATGCAAAACCTAAGCCAAAACCCTACGTAATTCATCATCATTTTGACTCTGATCATAAGCCAAACCAAATATGCAAAATAATTGATCAAAAAGTTTGGCATGTCAGATTGTAAGCCAAGTCCAACACCTATGGCCACCTCCACTAATCTTGATGCGGATCCAAGCGGAACTCCCGTGGACATCACTCAATATACAGGTATGACGGCTAGTAGGCCCGATATCATGCATGCGATATGTTATGTGCTAGATTTCACGCTAAACCTAAAGAATCACATCATAAAGCCGTTAAAAGAATTTTCAAATATGTCAAAGTTACTTTAAACTTAGGGCTATGGTATGGTAGACAAACAGACTTAGATTTAGTAGGATACACCGACGCCAACTTTGTCGGAGATCGTATAGATAGAAAGAGTACAAGTGGATCATGTCAGTTTCTTTGTGGATCTCTCGTCTCTTGGTCGAGTCGTAAGTAAACATCTGTCACACTCTCCACAACAAAAGCTGAGTATGTTACGGCCGGTCATTGTTGTACACACAATTATTATGGATGATTCAAACACTAAAAGATTTTGAAATTGACTTCCAAAAAGTACCAATCATATGTGACAACACTAGTACCATACAAATATCAAAGAATCCGATTCTCCACTCCAAAACTAAACACATAGAAATTCGACATCACTTTCTTAGAGATCATGTTGAAAAATGAGATGTTGAACTTATATATATTGACACTCAAATTCAAATTGCCGATATATTCACCAAACCATTAAGTGTTAAACAACATAATGAACTTCGATTTAAATTAGGAATGTTATCACTAGAAGAGTGATTTTCTATTAAATCTATGTCTAGAAAATTGGAGTTAGGAGCATAACAATCAATTAGGATGAATTGATCTTGAAAAACTGACCAGAAACATCATTTTTAATTGTTCCGTTGCAACAGTTAAATAACCGTTGTAACGGATTAAATTAAATTACTCCTCCGCAAAATCCTCCGGAGGACAACCATTACAGTAACCGTTGTAACGGTTATTAACCGTTGCCTTATGACTTGCGCATTAAATGCAATTAAATTATAACGCATGTAATTCATATCTTCCATTGCAATTGTTAATGGACCGTTACAACGGTTGTCAGTGGTAGGCGCCAATTCTGTTTGATTTCTTGACTTATTTGTTGTTTCCATATTCCATTAATTCCTAAATTCATCAAATTTGATTAAAAATCTGTTGATCTTCCATATTCTGACTTTTCATGTTTTTCTCCATTCAATTTTCAAATTGTTCTCCAAGAAACTTCCATAATTTAATAAAATAAAATTTATTACTCAATATGAAAATATGTGAGATATTCAAGAGATTCTTTGATTAACCTATGTAATAACCAACAATTCACTATTTCATTAATAGTAGAAATCTCTTCTCTAAACACTTGAATTTCATTATTTTCTATCTTCTACATCTTCTCTCATCATCAATTATGTCTTCCAATTGGTCCTAAGATTCACAACACGTGTACTCACACGACTTCATTCGCTATAAGGGGCACTACACCGACTATGAGTTCAATGCCAACTCCTCCCCTATCGATTACTATATTTGCCTTGCTTGCAAGAGGGATGGCATTGCCAAGAAGATGTTTACATGCAACGAATGCCAAGAGGCATTTCATCCCAAGTGTGTGCTTATCAACCCGTCGAATGACGATAGCGACCCAAGGTATCGCTCTTGAGTATGTGCAGATTGCAAGGACCGCATCGAGATGAGCAAGAAGAGGAAGAGGGAGTCGAGTGAAGAACCAACCGAGGAAGTTGATCCCAAGGAAGAAGGAAGTGAGAAAGGTGAAGAGATTGAAGCCGACCGAAAGCCTAAGAAGAACTAGTCTACTAGGTTTTCTTTCGTATTTTGATTGCTATGCGTATTTTCCTTTAGTTATCGTTATTTAAATCGTACTTCTATTTTCCTTAAATTCCGCATGATGTATCTTAGGGCTTAAGTTAATTAATATATGTATGATTTCTAAGAAAATCTTGTGTCTTGTCATCAATTTCTTATCTCATGCTAATATACAAAACTTCAATTTAATTATTCATGAGAATTAAAACATTAAAATTAGAAATATAATGAATAGTCAAATATTAATAATTAAATTAGCATCAAATTGAATAATATAATTTCAATATAATCTTTAAGGAAGAATAAATTCAATTTGATCAATTTCAAACTCTTAATAAAATTAATAACCTATAACTTCAATTAAATATGAGTATAAGACTCTATTTGACATATAATGCACAGTATTAAATTTCTATATTCTTGTGTAGTGCATATATGCATGCTTAATTGCCATATCATTTTATTTATGCTTTAATTGCCATATCATTCATTTTATGCTTTAATTTACAATTTTATAAAATTAAGGGGGAGTGCATGAATTGAGGGGGAGCCCTCTCATTTTCTTTATTGTAATATATTCGCCCTTTTGATCATTTCCAAAAAGGGGGAGAGATATTACAAGTTTGGTAAATTGGTATTCATGAAACACCACAAAAGGGAAAGAAAGCAAAAACAAAAATTTCAAAATTTTGAATTTGTGGGAATATCCAATTTATGCACTCACGTAATATATATGTTTTGCAAATCGTCAAAATAAGGAGATTGTTGGATTGTGCCATAATCTACTTGTCTGTTTGACTAGATTTGCAAAACATATATTTGTTGAATCTGTAAAATTGGTAAAGCATGCTTGAGATTGAGGTAATTTACCTTAACCGTTGCAATGGTTAATTAACTGTTACAACAGATAAATCAATCACAGCCAAATCGATTTATTTCGTTGTGACAGCTGTTGCAACGGTAGACTAGAATTTCCTGAGAATAACTGTTGTGACAACCGTTGCAACGGTTAATAGCCATTAGGGTTTCCTAGGGCAGCCAAACCTGTCGTATGGGGTTAATCGTTGCAACGGTTAAGGCCAGATACCTTATTTTGCTCAGCTCTCTATAAATAGAAGCAAAATCTAGGTTTGGATAATGACTCTAGCCGTCCACAATTGCAATATTCTGAATTCTTTTCAGATCTAGAAAAAACCATTGTTGCTTGTGCACACAACTTCAATATTCATACAACAATCTCAAGAATACTCAAGCACAATCAATCTCTTGTAAAAAGTAGAGTGATCCTTTTGGTGATCTTCTTGTTTGATTAATACATTTGAGCCTTTAGTGCTCGTGAGTCATTTCCGTGCTCGGGCTGTGTGACTTTTCAAGCTTTGTAAGGGTTCACCGGTTCCACCTTGTACTCCTTTCTCATTGGGTAAAAAAGGTGCACCATCTCGAATGTACGAAGCTCCGAAGACGTAGGTGTTAGTGCCGAACTTTGTAAACAACTCTCGTGTCAAGTGTCTCTTAACTCTTCTATTTACTTTACGCATACTTGCTTAGTATAAACGTTATTCGAGTTTCTGCTAAGAATAACTTATACACACGATGATTAAAAATACTTAGCTTTAAATTTTAAAAGATTCCGTATTCACTCCTCTCTGAGTGCCTTAGGGACCAACATTCACAATATCTGACTTGCCCTCGAGGAGCAGCAAGTCATAAAGACGATAGTGCAAATTTTTAGATGCTGGAGTGTCACAATATTTGCCGAACTCCAGGGGGCATTGTAGAAAAATTAGCTAGAAAAAAAAATAAGAAAATTAAAAGGTGTTTAAATCCGGATAGCACGCGGGATCTTCAGATCCACCTCTCCACGTCACCACCCGGACTTGAACTTCCATTCCAATGGGCTTGAGCCTATCTAAAGTCTATCTGCACCCATAAATTTTACGCTTTCGTTCACGATAGAAGTGCCGCCAAAAGCGAACCAATGAGGCCGCGGAAAGCAAGATAGAAATCATCTGCGTGCTTCACGAACGGTCGGAGTATTTTTTTAAAAACATTTAATAAATTTCTCCAATGGTCCCCACCGTCAAAGATAACACGTCAGCCACATGACAAGGTGACCAGCTGGCCCTAGGGATATGTGTGACATACTCTCTACAATCATTTTAAATTACATTCTTAAAATATAAATATATTATATTGGACCATCCATAGGGTGTCAACGGGTACGATACGAGTCGGGTGGCGGCATTTTCATACCCGTACCCGTTATGATAAAAAAAAAAATTATTCTTACTCGTTTTTTCGAATACGGTACAAATCAGGTAAACGAATAAAAATGTGCAATTGACATCTCAATTTATGCTTTCTATAAAAAAAATTTCAAAAAAAGAAAATAATAATAATGAATACAACTAATTTGTATTATGAAAATTTAGTAAAATACAAAACTTTATTGTATTATGTATTATCTCATACAAATAATATCTATATATATATATAATTTTATTTTTAAAAATTATCTTGTTAGATAATGGGTAAGATAACGAAAAAAAATCATTACTCTTATCCGTACCCGATAAGCTAATGAAATTTTTTTTTTACTCTTATCCGTCTTTTCGGATACGATACGGGTCGGTTAAACGGATAAAAGAGTGTCATTGGCACAATAGTGACATAATACGCGAATTATACGCGTATAATTCGTTTTTTATACATAACCGAACCGAACTCCGTATAATACGCAGAAAAACGTATAAAACGTTTTATTCGCGAATAAAACGCGAGTTAAGAATTATTCGCGATAAAAACGCCAAAAAAAAAATTTGAATTTTTTTTTTTTTTGCTTCCTTGCTGTACCGAATCATTCCCGAATTATACCCGAATCACGAATTTTTGACCTCGCCGAACCGAACCCGAACTTTTAATTTGTCACTATGATTGGCACTCCTAACCATCCAGATGGTGACACGCTGTTTGAAACTTAAAAAGAGCCATATGTGAATAACCTTATTTACAAATAAGCTTCCGAGGCTATCCTGAAAACTAAAAACAAGTTGTTATCAATCCAACAAAATGTAGAATATGCTAATTTCATGTGAAATATAAAACCTTCTTTAATAATAAATTTGAAATATTTTAATTTTATTTTTTCATTATTTTTCCTTGATTTATAGAGTTCTTTTAATTTCTTGCATCAGTGAAGTGAACTGACAGTCTCTGTCGGGAATTAAAAAATAAAATCTTTTAATTTTTATTAGAAGTTTATGAAAAATGTGATATTTTCATACACAATATTTTAATATCTATCTTAGAGTGAGGGCGTGAGGCTATGGTGCTTTGCAAAATGCATAATGATTTATGCTATGAAATAGAGGAGGGATTAAGTTACAACAAAGTTACAACAATCATTTTTTTCATTTTCAAAGTCCAAATCGTCGATCCAAACCGTTCAACATGATCTCCACAATAAAATGTGCTTGCAGATCAAATTTTACATTTTTTTGAATTTTTTTACTATTTATTAAGTATTTTATAAAAAATAGTCATATTCAGACCATTGAATTTTGTACCCATCTTAATAAATAGTAAAGAAATTCAAAAAATTGTAAAATTTGATCTGCAAGTACATTTTATTTAGATAATCATGTTGAACGGTTTGGATCGACGATTTGGACTTTGAAAATGAAAAAAATAATTGTTGTAACTTTGTTGTAACTCAAATTTGTTGTAACTTGATCCCTCCTCTTAATATTATTTACATAAAAATATATACTTGTAGATAAAATTTTATTTTTTTAATAGTTTTTACTATTTTTTATATAGGTAAAAAAATCACCCTATCTGAAAATTTTGAGCCATCCGAAAGCAGTTGATGAATGAAAAATAGGAAATGAATGTGCTGTTATTTCAAAGGAATAACATGATCATGTTATTCTAATCTCAGCTGTTAACCTTTGTCGAGATTTGAGCACGAAAATCTTTTTTTTCTTTAAATTCACGGATGAAAAATTTTAAACCATTGAAATAGAAATATTATATCTTGAAAACTAAAGAGGAATTTGAATTCATAAAAGCGACATCGGTTCTTCTTTTATTATTAGTAGATTCCAGATAGATATGCAGGCAAGAAAAATTGCAGAGTATCTGGACAGAGAAGAGAGACAACTCGACGCGTAGCTGAATGAGAAAGTCGACACGTGTATACCAGCGGTGACGAGGAATAAACAATCGGCCCCCACAAATTCACCGACCGCCAGCTCAACCACCACTCCGCCCTTTTTTTTTTCCTTCTCAGCTCATCGTAACAAATCAACACAATATTCCATCTACGCTTTTCTACGTCACTAATTAATTACCAGTAAGGGTCCCACATGAGATGTTGCCTATTTCTGGAGCGTTGGTGTATCTTTATAGTGCGATCTATCGCGTGAGGAAAGGATGGCTAATTTGACACCGTTTACCCCGTCCCTATCGTGGACACGTGTATACTGACGTGGCCTTTGCCTCGCCTAGGCGCCTCCTCTTCTTTCCTTTTCTCCCTCTCTTCCTCTCCTCCCTCTCATTTCTCTCCCCTGTCAAGAGCTTACCTCCTGAAAAGGTGTCATCTTTCCAAAGTGCTTGAAAAGAAAACTTAACTCCGCACTAGATATTCTTTCGTCGAAGAATTTTGTAATTCAGGTATTTTGGATTCTTCTTATTTCTTTCTTTCATTTTCTATTATACAGTTAGTTTAGGTTGCTACATTTTAGAGAATATTAAATCCATCAGGAGTTCTCAGCCTTGTGTAATGTTTCAATAGCTATTATTTTAATTTCTTCTTTTGCACTAATGATTAAAGATAAAAGCTGGTGCATTTACAACGATAGGGGTATGTTTAGACCTTAGAACGATCAGCGTTCATGTCTTAGGTTATATTTCGAAGGTTTGTAGGGAAGAGGTTTGGAAATTGGAATTTGCAGGATCGTAAACTTTTTTTTTTTTTATTAACTGTTCAATATCAGGTAGAATTTTAAATATTGCCTTAGTAAAGTTACGGAAAAAGAGAGAGCACGAACATATATTTCCGATCTGAAATTAAAATTAACGGAAATTCGGTTTGATTTTTTGTCGTCAAATCGAGATATTTTTCTCTTCTTTTCTCTTGGGTTGAGGGGCTTTTAGTCATTTCACTGTCTGGTAGCTTTTCCTTCTGTAGTGGGGATGAGGCATGTTAGTAATTCACCAAAAGTATTAGTTTTTTTTTTTGGTACTTTGAGGGAGACTGTTTAAGCTTTTCATTAAGGACAGTTTGGTGCGCCATCTTGTATAGGGAAAAGACAAATATGCCCCTGCCACGGCAACAAAGCAACCTAATGGAAGTACCCTGCCAAAAGAGAGAACAGCTTTGTTATCCATTAAACAGAGAATGGATGTGTCCATTTTAAATATGGTGACCGGTGGATGTAACTTGAGACTAATTTACCCAGTAGATGTGCTTCTTAGCTTGCTCAGAAAACTTGTTCTGTTTCATAATATTCAAACTTGTTCTGTTTCATAATATTCATGTTCATATGCAAATGTGTAGACAGAATTTGAGGTTTTGTTTACATTTTACTCTCATTAGGTACCAAAAAGTAAAATATGGGAAACGAATCTACTGCTACAGCTTCAAAATCTGATAAAACATCACCCCCACCTAAGGTACTATTTTATTAATATTGCTACTGTTTCAGTTCAATTAATAAGCTACTTGGTAATTATTTTTTTGAAATGCAATTATTCTAAGATTTTCACTTTTCACCGCCTCTATTTTCAGGAACAACCACCTATTTATCCTTATCCTGATTGGTCAGCTTTGCAGGTATTTACACTTAATTCAAATTTGATATCGTAAAACACATATATGAAGTTCCCAAGCTAACAAATTGATAATATTTTTATTTTCTTGTCAAGGCTTATTATGGACCTGGCATGATTCCGCCGCCCTATTACAGCGCACCTGGTCATGCTCCTCAACCTTACATGTGGGCCCCCCAGGTAGTAAATTTCAAAAGTGGATGATAAATTCCTGATTATTGTTCTTAACAAAAAGGACATTTCTGATTCCAGATAGTGTTACTTAGTAACAATTTTCGTTTTGTAATTGATCAGCCTATTATGCCGCCATATTCCCCATTTATGTATCCCCATGGAGGTGCTTACTCTCATCATCCAGCTATGCCCTTCGTAAGAATAATGATATTTAAAAAAAAAAAATTGTTTCAATATCTTTCTTGTGTATTTTGTGTTAATTGTTGTTTCTGTTTCATGTTGACTACACTAAGGTTCCACAACATATGAGCACAGAATCGCCTGCCAAGTCAGCAACTGAAAAGGAGAGTAAAAGTGCAATGAGAAAGCACAAAGAGGTCAATTGTTTTGCATTGTCGTCTGCTGCTAATGGCGTCACTGAAAAGGCGAGGTTGGTTAAATCGTAATTTTTTACAAGCGAGCCAAAAACCTTCAAAATTTCTCTAGTGTCTCATTTGTTATACTCTAAAATTTCTTCTTTATTTTTTTAATTGTAACAGTTCAGAAGAGTCGGATGATAGAAAGAATGTAACAGGGGTATGTTTTGTTTAATTTAATCTATTACTTTTGAAAAGAAGGTTGAGTTTATAATAATTCCTCTATTTTTTATTGAAATATACTCTGCTTTTTTCAGGTTACTGTAGTGCAGAAAAGAAAGCAAAGCTCAGCAGATGAGCCAATGTCAGGTAGTTGTAATCGGAATTTTTTTGTTACTTTAAAAGAATAATTTGTGAATTAGGTCCAAATGTTTCTCTATGTAAATTATATCTCTAATAACCACTTGATACTAATCTTTACTTGTGTTATTCAATGCTGGTACTGTACCGGTACATACCGGCACATTTTTCATACCTTAACTGGCTTCATAAGGTTCCTATCCTATTTTGATATCTTGTGATCTTGTTCTGAATTTTTTAGTTACTCTTTTTGTTATTCGATTAAGACCGTAACTAGTAATTGCAGGTGAAAACATCCGACTAACCAAACATTACAATTACCGGAAATACGAACGATGTTAATAAAATTGAACCTTTTACAGATACCAAGTCGAACAAGAAGAGTAGTTCTTGGAAGGATGGTGAAGCAAGCGGTCCCTCAAAAGTAACCTCTGAAATTGGAGAAATTACGGTGAAGCCCCTGCCTGATCTGCCTGCATATCCAACTGCTTCTGCTGTTAGTAACAGCACAATTCCGTCTTCACGCAATACAGTTACCGACTTATGGTATAAGGTATTTCCTTCTTCTCTCTAATGACATATAATTTCTGGTTGAAAGAAATTTTTGGAAGAACATAATGGTACAAAAATACTGAAATTCTTTCTCTTGTTTTACAAAGGATGAGAAGGAGATGAAAAGGGAAAAAAGGAAGCAGTCAAACAGAGAATCTGCTAGAAGGTCAAGGCTAAGAAAACAGGTACTATTTATCGGAAAGATCCTCGACTGATAATAAAAATTCACATTAACTGAAATGTTACAAAACAATACGAATGATTCTTAACAAAGTTAGTTTTGACAGGCTGAGACAGAGGAGCTAACTGTGAAAGTTGAATCATTGACTGCTGAAAATAATACTCTAAAATCAGAAATTGGCCGCCTTACTCAGGGTTCGGAGAAACTCAAATCAGAAAACTCTGTTCTTCAGGTATCTCCAAATTTTATAAACCAACCCTTGATTCTGATAAATGCTTTTCTTTTGACAAAAGTTGCCCCATTGCCTTCTCTCTGGTTAATAATGAGCTGCGCAAATGTTGAACCGAAGGGTTTGCTTGGTGAACATTGTAATTGAAATATATTCTGACAAGAATGAGGCTACGGTACTATGCATAGCGCGGATTGAGCAGTACTACAGATCGATATTTTCGTTTTCGGAGTCCAAATAGTCAATCTGAATTGTTCAACATGATTTCCATATGAAAATGTACGTGCAAACTAAATTTTAATTTTTTTACTATTTTTCTATATAGGTAGAAAATCACTACTTTTGAATGGTCTAGAATCTTTAGATCAAGTGATTTTCTACCCATCTTAAAAATAGTAAAAAAATTGTAGAATGTAAAATTTGATCTAGAACAGATGAGATCGACTGTTTGGACTTCGAAAACAGAGATATTGATGCACAGTACATACCAATTTGTGCTATGCGTAGTACCATAGCCCACTCTTCTGACGATATTCAGTAGTAGTAATTGAACATATCCTTTGGTTCAAGATTTGTTCTTTCCATTACCTTATCAGTAACTGATAATACTAAAACTATATCAACACTTGTTACCACCTTTTTTATAACTAATGAAATTTGTGTTATACCATGCAGGAGAAACTAAAGAAACAGGCTGGCCAGGTCATGCCATCCTCTGTTGTTGTCGAAAATTTCTTATCCATGATAGATAAAAATGCCAACACATCTGCTAATATAGAAGCTCAAGATAATACCAACAATAATACCACAAATGGAAAGCTGCACCAGCTCCTAGACCCGGCACGTAGAACTGACGCGGTCGCTGCCAGCTAATAACAGAAATCAGTTTAGATCCTAACTTTGACCATCGCGGAGTTCGAGTTATGAGGAAATTACTGAACTTAGTTTAGTTTGTTTGTTTGTAATGTAGAATTTAATTGTTTGCTTTGTGTAATTTTAGAGTTGTTATATTAATCTCTTCATGGTGGTGGAGGCTTTTTGATCCCTGTCGTGGGGATTTTAGGTTAAGAGAAAAAAAACTAATGGTAATTAATGACACTTCTTTTTCTATAGGCTTTGTAATTGCCTTTTAGAACGGATGTTAAATTGTTAATGTAATGCTTTGTTCAAATGTTTGCTGAACTGATTTGGCCTTGACAGTTTATATTTGTTCCTGCTTATCGCCTTCAATTGAAACGTTTTTCGTCTGGAATCGTTTAGAACGTTTGTTGTTTTTTTGGGTTTATTGTGTAGAGAATCAATAAAATCTGGTCAAATTTGGATTCATCAAATATTGAGTACCTGAGAAGACACTATAACATGGTTAATAAGTGTTTTGTAATAAATCTAAAGAAATGATATTGAGAAGTTCTCGTACGTGTGCATGGAATGGGTAGAGCCACATGAATTCAGCGGGGATA
Organism: Carex littledalei; assembly: GCA_011114355.1. Taxonomy (NCBI): domain Eukaryota; kingdom Viridiplantae; phylum Streptophyta; class Magnoliopsida; order Poales; family Cyperaceae; genus Carex; species Carex littledalei. Next base: position 10,911,208 of record CM022081.1, read on the forward strand.
AAGGATTTTATTGTATCCAGAATAAGTTCATTCGAGTGATTATACATATGTTAAATGCAGTCAGGTTGTTGTACAAGTATTTGTGATTTGGTCGAAATATGAATAGTCTAATTTGAACTTATCATATTTAAATGGATGATAATGTATTTTACATGTTACAATTTTGTAGAATATTAAATTTACTATTTTAGATTTTTTTTCTTAATATTTTTATGGATTTTTAAAAGATAAGACCTATAAAAATAAAATATCTGTATATTAGATAGGGCCATTTCGAAGATTAAACAAAATAAAATAATATAATTGAGATTTTGATATGTATAACACATTGAATGGATAGTGTGTTAGATTGAATATTCGGACATAAGAAAATTTAAGTTTGACCATTTATATTTCAGTTGAAACATAAATAACTTTTATGCAATAACTTAATTCTGTTCAGTGAAAGATTTCTTAAAAATTACTAATCGACCGACCTCACCAGATTTTGGGATTGAGATCCGGTGCTCTTCAAATCCCTCCTCTTCCTCTGCTATCCTCTCTATCTCTCTCCTCTCTCGCTCTCTTCTCTCTCTCCTCTCTCTCCTCTCTCTCTCTCTCTCCTCCTCTTTTGAAGAGAGATAGACATAAATTGAAGAGCACCCGCTGCTATTCTTCTTAGAATAGCAGCAGAGTTGGACCCCAGATTTTGAGAAAGTACGTAATACATGAATTCCCTTGTACAAAAGTTATTTTCTAACTAGTAAATGGAAGAGAAATGACTTGATTATAAATTCAGTTCATTTGGTTTAACAATACAATAATAATGATTCACGGTGACACATATCTCTTGATTTTTAAAAACTATTCTACTGGATAGGACCTGCTGTGCTACTGAATTCGAAGGGTTTAGTGTATTTATGGTTGGTTTGCGAATTAGGGCTGGCAAAAATAACTTGTGTTCTTGCTTGAAATCAGTTCGGAAAAAAATTGTAATTAGTTCGCTCGATTATGTCTAGGATGAGTTTAAATTTGATCAAGCTCGACTCATACTAGCTCGACTCGTTTCTCAGTTCATTACAAGAAGAATATGAAACTACTTTTAAAAATTTCACTATCCCTCTTATGTTTGTGATGAGAAAATAAAACTCGTTATAAGAAAAAAAAATGAAATTTTTTCCCAGCACATGGTCTACCCACTGTTGACAACACTAAATCAATGATTTTTTTTGTCTATGCACGACTCACAGTACGAATGAGCTAGCTCGGTTTGACTAAACCAGACTCGAATCAGCTCGTTCTGGTTGGCATGAACCAATTTTAAGCTTGACCTTGCTCAACTTGACTCGGCCCGTTGGCAAGCCTGCGTATACCTCCTATTGACCTCATATCGATCGTGAGTAGAACTAAGTTTAAAAAAGATTTGATGTTCTTATTATCGTTACATTATTACTAGGTGACTCACCGTGGAGAATCATAGTAGAGCCATATATATTTAGTAAACCAACTTTCCTCTCGAATTTGTTAATTAGTTTCATTGATGGCAGTACTGGGTAATTCAGAAATAACTCTTAATGAGTTATGTAAGATATTATATATGTTATTATGTTCTAAAATGCGCCCATTAATATTTTGGCGCCAAATTTAATCTGATTTGTATTCAGAACACAAGTTGGAATTTCTTTTTCTTTACCCACAGTCGCAGAAAACTCATGTACTCATGCTTCTTTTGCGTTGGTGCCTTTGCCATCTTTTCTGAAAAAAGTAATATATCACAACATTTTCATTTCAAGACTAGAGCCTCTATAAATAATAATCATACATGTATGTACATGATAGATATACAACTACTTAATAAAATCAGGTAGTGAATGTAAGAATTGTAGGAAACTAAACTCGTATATTTATATACAATAATATTGTTAGAAGTTTAGTTTTCACCCAATATCTTATTTTCACTAAGCTTGATGGAATCCATTTTTTTTAATTTTTAATTTTTTTAAATTCCAGCAGCCAAGATTTTGAGTTTTGAAATTGAGAATCATAGAAAATCAAACCACTATTTGTAAAAAATGATGGTTTGATTTTCTCTGATATCTTATTTTCAACTTCTTAATTATTATACGCTCTTAATACTGTTGAATGTTAACAAACAATGATTGGTAGAAAAGTACAATTGTTTATTATCATTTTTCTCAAATATTGTGATGTATATTGATTCCGAGTATCTCATTTTCTAACCAGCATAAATCTTATTGAAGAGGATTTTTTTTTTCAGTTTTTTTTTGGTGTGCCAATTTGCATGTATGTTTTATTCTGAAGAGAGGTTTTGAGGATGCAATAGTACTGACAGTCATTTTGAAAATTTAAGCATGCAATCTACATTTATTTATGAAATTAATCACGACAACTTGTTCAATAAGAACACCCTTCAATGGATTGAAATATGTGATGCATGAATGAACATAAAATTTTGGTGTTAATAGTGGGGGAAGCATTAATTCTATAAATGTGAACTTCATGAAAACAATTTTTCAATGATTATTCATTTATAACAATTGAAACGGTCTATTTCTAACTATTTAATATGTCAAAATTCATAGCAAAATTAAACTTAGAGATTTAAGGTGGAATTTAGTAACAACATGAGCAAGGCCAAGTGTAGCAGAATGTAGTTTAATTTAAAACGGTCTGTAAATATATATTGTGTAAGAGTAGACCTTTAATCTAGTCTCATTTGAATTTCCAGTGCTATTTGAAACTTCGGATTGGCGGTTTGGAGATTCACGCTGCTCAGATCAGAGAGCGACGGTTCATATTAAACGGGTCGGGTTCGGGTTAGTCAAGCCAGGATTCGGGTTCATATTCGGTGCCTTTTCTGACTGGGTCAGATTTACACAGTCACACCGACGAGTATAGAGTTGTTAGGTCAAATCACAGGGCTTTGCAAGAGGCCTCTTTCTTTTTAAAACATGTTTTTGCTTGTCACGCAAAGCCCTCCGCCCACTGTGATTCGACTAATTGTTTATTCATCTGACACTGTCGTAGATCACGCTTTACGTCAGACGCTCAGACCGCATTTGTGGCACGTTTGAAATGTAACCCTCGAAATCGGAAAATTTTATAGATGTCCTATCTTCTACAAATATCAAACAAAATATCTTTCCTGAGATTTTTTTGATAAAATATCCATGTGGACCCACATATCTTTCTCCCTCCCATCTACAAATTCAGATCAGGACTGTAAGTTTATTAGATCAGGACTGTTCTTTTGACCTTATACGAGACTCAACAAAATTTCTAAAGTCTAAATAGGTACCGGATTGAGTTTGATCAAGTTGAAAATTTGTCTGAACCATAAAATAGTGGACTTCATTTTATGATACCAAAAAAGATACTTGTTTCTAGGGTTGATCTTTTTCCTAGGAGTGTCAACGGGTACGATACAGGTAGTGTGGAAACATTTTCATACCCGTACCCATTATGATAACGAAAAAAATCTTTACCCTTACCCGTTTTTTCGAATACAGTACGGGTCGGATAAATGAATAAAAAAGTGCCATGACATCTCAATTTGTGATTTCGATAAAATATTTTTCAAAACAAGAAAAAAAAATAATAATGAATACAACTAATTTGTATTATGAAAATTTAGTAAAATACAAAACTTTATTGTATCATGTATTATTTTCATACAAATATATATATATATATATATATATATATATAGAGTTTGGCTACTATGCTTATATAAGCATATGCCCCCATATGCTTATAACTCATTTTTGCGTTTCCAATGTTCAAATGGTCAATCCGACCGTTCATCTTGTTCTCCATATTAATATGTGCTTGGAGACTAAATTTTACATTTTTCTGAATTTTTTTACTATTTATTAAGCCACTTTGAAAATTGCTGATCTGGGTGAACAGTAAAAACAGTGTTTCCAAAATTCTGGACCACCAGATCAGAAACTTTCAAAGTGGCTTAATAAATAGTAAAAAAATTCAGAAAAATGTAAAATTTAGTCTCCAAGCACATATTAATATGGAGAACAAGATGAACGGTCGGATCGACCATTTGAACATTGGAAACGCAAAAATGCTCATTTAAGCATATGGGGGCATATGCTTATATAAGCATAGTAGCCAAGCTCTATATATATATATATATATATATATAGAGCTTGGCTACTATGCTTATATAAGCAAAAGCCCACATATGCTTAAATGAGCATTTTTGCGTTTCCAATGTTCAAATGGTCGATCCGACCGTTCATCTTGTTCTCCATATTAATATGTGCTTGGAGACTAAATTTTACATTTTTCTGAATTTTTTTACTATTTATTAAGCCACTTTGAAAATTGCTGATCTGGGTGAACAGTAAAAACAGTGTTTCCAAAATTCTGGACCACCAGATCAGAAACTTTCAAAGTGGCTTAATAAATAGTAAAAAAATTCAGAAAAATGTAAAATTTAGTCTCCAAGCACATATTAATATGGAGAACAAGATGAACGGTCGGATCGACCATTTGAACATTGGAAACGCAAAAATGCTCATTTAAGCATATGTGGGCTTTTGCTTATATAAGCATAGTAGCCAAGCTCTATATATATATATATATATATATAGATAGGCTAACATGCTTCTGGTAGAACTTCGGCCTCGTGCTTCCGGGGGCATATCTTAGTGTTGGATGTTCAAACAACAAATTCAAACCGTTAGATGTGATCTCTATATTAAAATCTGCTTGGAGACCAAATTTTACATTTTTTGGAATTTTTTTACTATTTATTAAGCCACTTTGAAAATTCCAGATCTGGGTGAACAGTAAAAACAGTCTGGACCATATGATCTGGAATTTTCAAAGTGGCTTAATAAATAGTAAAAAAATTCCAAAAAATGTAAAATTTGGTCTCCAAGCAGATTTTAATATAGAGATCACATCTAACGGTTTGAATTTATTGTTTGAACATCCAACACTAAAATATGCCCCCGGAAGCACGAGGCCGAAATACTTCTAGAAGCACGTTAGCCTATCTCTATATATATATATATATATATAGAGAGAGAGAGAGAGAGAATGGCTAATATACGAACGTTTGTTCCTGGACTCAGGAACAAACGGTTCGGTTTTTCAATTTTCAAAGTTCAAACAGTCGATCCAAACCGTTAAATATTCAATCTATATTAAAATGTGCTTGGAGACCAAATTTTACATTTTTTAGAATTTTTTACTATTTATTAAGCTGGTTTGAAAACCGCTGATTTTATTAAACTTATGCACCATTGAAAAACAACGGTTTTCAAACCAGCTTAATAAATAGTAAAAAAATTCTAAAAAATGTAAAATTTGGTCTCCAAGCACATTTTAATATAGATTGAATATGTAACGGTTTGAATCGACTGTTTGGATCGACTGTTTGGACTTTGAAAATCAGAGAACCGAACCGTTTGTTCCTGAGTCCAGGAACAAACGTTTGTATATTAGCCATTCTCTCTCTCTCTCTCTCTCTCTCTATATATATATATATAAATAATTTTATTTTTAAAAATTATCTTATGGGATAACGGGTAAGATAACGAAAAAAAATCGTTACCCTTACCCGTACCCGATAAGCTAACGAAAAAAAAAATCTTAACCTTACCCGTCTTTTCGAATACAACACTGGTCGGATAAACGGATAAAAGGGTGTCATTGACACCCCTATTGTTCCTAATTTACTCTCACTAAAATGTAATGATTGATACCATTTATTGTAAGCCAAAATCTGCCTCTCTTTAAATCACTTATTGATTTATTTCTCCTCTTCTTTCTCTTCCAAATTCTATTAACGCCATTACTACTACAATTGACCTTCTTAGGGGTGTCAATGGGTACGATACGGGTAGGATGGAACCATTTTCATATCCATATCCACTAAAAATTGATCTACCCATATCCTACCCATACCCGTTATAATTAACGGGTAACAAAACGGTAGCGGGCGAATAACGAAAATACTAATATAATAGTTTTATTATTTTTACAAATAAACCATCTAAATTCATCATGTCATACATACACAATCGCAATTACTAATATAAAAATGAAAATACAAATATAATCAATTCTAACTAATAGTTTTTTATAAAGCAAAATAAAAATAAAAATCACAAATATCTCTTCTAACAAATTCAATTCGTTAACTAAATAACAAAACATTCAAATAAAAAAGTAATATGTTTAGCATAATATGCTTCTTATAACAAAATGCATATATTTTCTCATGATGTCATTTTTAATAATATCTAATTATTGCTCAAATATTATCTTATGAAATGCCGCGCAAATCAATTTCACCATCAGAGAGAATAGATTCTGATATGGATAAGAGTGCTTCATCAACTTCATTCGTAGATTCATCTGTTCATAATATAGTTAAAAAACATCAAACAAAAATTAAAAACATAAGTAATTGATGATAGAATCACTATATTCTCTTAATTGAAGCAGCTTGCCTCACATGTCAGCTTTCTCAAGAATATACTATGAATATATATATTTAATAAGTGAACGAGATGGAATGAAATGTTAGAAGAAAGAATGTAACAACTGACAAATTGATACATATTCACTAAAACTTCTTGTCTGTCCAAATTCGATTAAACTTGACATTTTACTCCACTGTCAATAACCATGCAAGAGGTCACTTTTCAGACATATCCCTACTGCCACTTTTTTTTCTCAACTCAAACAGGCGAACCCCAGATTCAGAACCCAAAGCAAGAAGAAACTCAAGAATAAAAAAACAGATCAACCATATATAAGAAACCTCTAGGAATTACCAAATTTACCAAAAAAAAACCTGTGTAACCAAAGTTAGAACTGGCACCCCCTGATTAACCATATATACATAGACCCAATACTAGTAGTATGTATCAGACCACTAAGAGAAAATTTGAAAAAAAAACCCCATAAATTACTAAATTTACACCAATCCCCTTGCTTTACCATAAATATATTTCTCACTTGGTGCTTTTGATGACAAACTTTTGAAAGTTATCAATTACCTATAATATTGGTATTTATTTATACTAATTTAGATCAATAGATATATACCTGTAGCAAATGCTCTTAGCCAATCTTAGGTACAAATTAAAGCTTCTACGGTTGTTGGACTTAGAGAACTTCTATAATCATCAAGAACCCTCCATGTTGTGCTAAATGCAGATTCTGATGCAACTGTCGAAACAGGAGTGCCTAGAACATCTCGCACTAAATTGGACAGAATTGGATACTTTGAAGCATTACACTTCCACCACGCTAAGATGTCGAAACTATCATCATCCATGCCCGGAACGTTACGTTCTTCTAGGTACACATCTAGCTCTGATTTTGCGGGTTCGCTGGTAAGCGATTCCTGAATATACATTACAAGATCATGCCGTCTATTGCTATAGAGCCTCTTTGATGATTCCCCAATATGGGAGCTAGCATTTTGTGCATTGGAATTAGACTTGTGTGATCTATTTTGATTTCTTGAATCTATCAGATATTCACTGAACAACTTGTGCAAGTAGGTCACCACATTTGTCACATTGAATTCTGCTTCACCGGGTACATTGTAAATTACCCGAAAAAAATACTCAACCGACTTCAACTTGTATCGAGGATCTAAAATAGAGGCAATAGCCAATAACACACTACTGTTACACCAATATTTCTGAAACTTCTCAAACATTCGAGTCGCCATATTGACAACAAAAGAATGGTTGCTGATGAGCCAACTTCGTAAACTCAAGTAAACCTCACATAATTCATTAAAGAAGATGTTGATAGTAGGATATTTGGTCCCAGAAATTCTCATGGTGGCATCATAAAAAATCTGCAGACACTCAACTATGACAGCCACATTATCCCAATCTTCATTAGATGGAGCATGCTTATAGTCACGATCAAGTTCAGCTAGACGAGAAAAAGCCTCACGAAACTTGAGAGAATTTACAAGCATTAAAAAGGTTGAATTCCATCTAGTTGGTACATCATAAAATAGCTTGGTTTGTGGAGCACGTACCTGTCTTGACACCTTCTCAAATCTTTCTATTCTCAATTGAGAATGACAGATATATTTTACTGTCTCACGGATATTACGAATCACATCCCTCAAAGCCTCCAAACCTTCTTGTACAATGATATTCAAGATATGGGCACCACAACGCACATGAAATAGTTCACCACCAACAGGAAGTACATTTTTGGGTTTCAAAATACACAACATCTCCCTAACTAGAGCATCATTGGTGGTACAATTATCTAGAACAATGCTAAAGATTTTTTTATCAATATTCCAATCAAGTAGCTTTTCTATTATCACTTCACAGAGGTGTTCACTGGTGTGTGGAGATGGAACACAGACAAAGTTTAAAATTCTCTTTTGCATTTTTCAATTGTCATCAATATAATGACATGTTAAGCAAAGAAAACCTTGAACATTGGCTGAGGTCCACATGTCCGTGGTAAGACTAACTCTAAAATTAATCTTATCAAGGACATTGTATAAATTCGTACTAATTTGCAAGAAAGATTCAAAATCATCTTATAATCCAACTAACAACAAACCACTTTCGGATTACAAACAAGAATCTTTAAAACACAGCATCAGTACGGACTGTACCCAACATTTATATCTCCTTTCCTTGGATCCGCCTCTGCTACTCTTTCGAGAGAAGAGCAGGACCCTGCTCTTCCGATCTCAACCATTCAAAAAATTTCATTCACGTATCTCGATAAAAGAACTTTTTCATGCACAGATCTTAACAATTTTGAATGATTGAGATCAGAAGAGCAGCAGAGGCCGATCCCCTTTCCTTGGCTTGATTTTATTTCACTTTAGATAAAAATAAAAAACTTCATCAAATATAAGGGAACACACCTTGTCAATACTAACAATTAAAAACTGATCCTAAAGAAAGGAGAAGTACACTTACTGTGTATAGAAGAATAAATCGGAGATACCAGATTGTACCGTAATACCCCCAAGAGGTCAAGAATAGTTCAAGAGGAAAGAGGAAGATGAAAGATGATTGAAATGTGAGCCAGATTGTACGGTATAATATTTCCATTTTCAGAATTTAGAAAAAGGCAACAGCGATGAATAAGGAAGAAAACAAGGAAATGAATTAGCGTTGATACATCTCCAGCAATGATGCAGCAATATGGAAAACAGTGACATAAATAAATTGAATATAAATATTGATATATCTATATATAATTTATTTCATTTAATTACCCGTTGCCCAACGGGTACGAAATAACCTTTACCCCTAACCATACCCGTTTATCTAACGAAAAAAAATATTTACCCATACCCAATAAGCTAACGAAAAAAAATCTTATTCATACCCGTCTTATCGAATACGATACGGATAGGATAAACGGATAAATGGGTGTCATTGACACCCCAGTCCTCCCTGCTTAAAATTGGCACTGCTGAAAAGCACCTAGAGAGATCTACGGAAACTATAAACCTAAATCTGAACATTTTCATCCATTTTAACGAAACGATATGCTTCGATAAGACAATCAATTAACTGGTTGGTGCAGCTGCAATTATTTAGGAGCTGACAATAGAAAATAAAATCATCTATACTAATTACTAAGCATTTTAAATATAATAAACTGGAACATGTCTAGCAATACAAGAACAGCAATATTGAAGTTGAAACAGGCACAAATTTAAATTGGTGCAATCATTAATCTCTATTTTTCTTTCCAAAAGAAAGCACAAGTTTATTAATGACCACCCGTATTTGCTTCAACATATATTTGCTCATATAATGCCAAAACATGATGAAAAAAACAAATGCAAAATCTAATTTTACTAGTTTAAGTCACATATTCCCAAGTAGCAGTACAGAAGGCTCACCCACCTCCTCTTCGCCTTTTGTCTGGCTTTGACCGTCCTCTGAAAATTTTCTATTCGACGACTGATAGCATCCTATGAAGAGGCCTTCGCAGGAGAAGTAAATCGGAGGGAGGTGAAGAAAGGAGACGGAGGGTAAATGTGGGAAATTGGGGCTAATAGATATTATTAACAACTATATATTAAATTCAGAGATGTAACTTGAGTGGAGTTAAGATGAAATAAATATTGTAGTATCAAATGAAAATGACTTGATAATATGCATGTGTCACTATTTGCTCCCAGGTTTAATTTTTATTACATTATATGCTAGGCTTCGATAATGCGCAATTGCGCATCCACCCTAATTCTACTCCTAAGTTTATAAATCTTCTCTACAAATAATTAAAACTGAAAAGAGGCATAGTTATAGCAGCTGGCTTCATAAATCCACACTTACTATAAAAATTGGTTAACAAAAGTATCATTATGAATAATTAAATGATAAATTGATAACTGACTCAACATTATAAATTTTAGATATGTCGTGTGTACTTTAGAAAAATGGTGTATCAGATTTCATATAATTTGAAAACCAATTAACTTGTTCATAAAATTTAATAATTTGTCTTTATCGATACTTAATTAGTGACCAAATAGCTCTCAAAACTTATATTAAATTTAGTACAATATCTATCTAAGTAATTAAATGTGCATTTCTAATTCTATTTGTTTTTTAAGAAGAAATGTGGAGGTCAGATCTTCAGATTTTATTGTCATGGATATCAAAAGTGTCAAAACTTACATTCTAAAAAGATTCACGGTGATATTGTTATGGACATCAGTATTCGATGGCAAATGGTTATTTTTTCTACTTCTGATGTTTACACAGTGATATTTTGGTATACGCTTTTGTATGCATTGGAAATAGAGAAATGAACCGTTTGTCTTTGAAAACCGACCATTTAGAATAGTAATATTTTTCTTAACATGTTACATGTTTTTTACTTTTTAATAAAGGGTAAAATAATACTTTATATATTTAAAATGAGTTGATAGAAAAGACAATAAAATAGATAAATTTGTGAGTTTTTGAAATTTAGAAGGGTAAATATTATATTATGAATTGTAGAGGAAAAAATACATAATTTTGAAGTTTTTGAGAGATATACATGAAATTTTCCCAAAATTATTAAAATGGTATACGTCCACCTTTCCTTCTTTTAGGATCTTAAAAATTTGATTGCGATAAATATTTTTACACTTAATTTATTTTCATAGAAATAATATAAAAGGTATTTGCTTTTTCCTAATGTTATTTGTATTGCATGATATCATAATAAAATACGAAAAATGTTCGTTGAATATCCCTGTTGCTAATATCATTGTTACTAAAACATTTGACTAGTTAACGATATAAATAATTATCACCTTAATAGTTTTTATCTTATATAACTTTTGTCAAACTTTTGATGGTAATTTGACGATGGTCAATGAACTTTGGGTAATGATATAGTTAAAAAAATATTGAATGGTCGAAATGTTTAATAATGTTGACGATAGGTATAAACATATCGATATCAACTCTCGTAGAATGTTACTTTCTTTCCAAAATATAAATAAATAATTGCACTGCAAGACTTGGCAATAATCTATTAACCAAGTGACATATGACTATATGAGAGACTTGACATATGTGCGTGTCAGACTTTGAATTTTGACCGTTATAACAAGCGTCCAGCTGTCTACGTATCCATTCCTCTGAGGTAATAGAATATTTATGTTTATATTTTGACCGTTCGATCAAAATACGAGTCAATCCGGCCGAGGTGAAACGCACGGACCCCTTTAAATTCGTGCAGATTCTGATTGGACAGTCTGGATCTAACCAGAAATATTCTGTTATCTCAGGTGATACGAATTCGCAGTCGACCAAAATATTGGAAACCGAACTGACACACACAATACATTTTAGAAGAAAAAAACCCGCTTTTTTTGGGATCCGTCTCTGCTCCTTTTCTTAGAGAAAAGGAGGGCCCTCCTTTTCCGATCCGAACCAGTCAAATTCGGTGAGATTTGTGTATAAAAAAGTTGTTTTATTGAGATCCGTGAATGCAAATTTTTGACTGGTTCGGATCGGAAAAGGAGGGCCCTCCTTTTCTCTAAGAAAAGGAGCAGAGGCGGATCCCTTTTTTGGGCCCGTTTCGTTTTGTTGTTTTATTTTTAATTTTCTTCGACTCTCTTTCTTCTAATCTCAACTTTTATCTGAAGGTACCTTTCCCTTTTAAAACCTCCGCTTCCACATTTCCAATATTTATCGAGTGTTAATCCAATTAGTAAAAGCGGCGCCCGCCATGCACGTGTCTTCACTGGCGGATCTCGCGCGCCTCTTGCTGGATTTTCAGTTGAGATCTTTAATAGGTTTTGAGCTGGTGTTTCCTGGGATTTAACTAGATTTCATTCCAAAGTATATTTCGAGAGATTTGGGGGTCCGTGCATATATTTAGGCGGTGGATTGTTTCCTATTATCCATGAAAATGTTTAGGAATATGGGTTGATTTTGTCTACTAGTACGAATCCAGCTGTAAAATTGTGTGTTTCGTGAAATCAAGGCTAAGGGAAACTTTTTGTTTCGATTGTCTTGGGTTTAAGCTCCCTGCATTTTTCATTTTTTAATCTGTGTGCGTGCGTATGTGTGTGTGTGTGTTGTCTGATAGATAGAGAGAGAGAGAGAGTTGACAAAAGGTGAAAAAGTTTTTTTAGTCACGAGAAATAGACTTGCTCACAAGAAAAGAGTGTGTGCTTTGAGTGTATTATTCAAATCTCAACTGCTTGATCGGGACAGGTTTAGAGTTGATGTTGATAATTAGTTTCTGTGGCTTCTCTATTTGAGGTAGTTTCTATAAAATAATTTTGAGATTTCTATTTCTCTTTTTCGTTTTTGAGTGAAAATGGGTCATCCGGCTGTAAATTTGGATAAAAATTCGGATTTTGAGGTGGTAAAAGACTGGAATGGAATTGATCAAATCGTGCTTAAAGTTCCCTCGGGAGCTTCTGTAAGAGTGAGTTCAATTTTTTTTTTTTCTATTACTTGATTATAGTGTTGGTATATCTGCTTGAAATCAGGCAATAATTTTCGTTTTATTTTATAATATCAGGTTAGTTTGCATGGAGGTCAAGTGGTTTCATGGAGAAATGAGAAGGGAGAAGAGCTTCTCTTTACTAGTAGCAAGGTACCAAGTTTTAACATATTTCTACTTCTTTTAATCATTTTATTATCCATTTGTGGACCCAAGAATTAAAGTTTTTAATTCAAAATATCTTGTCATTTGGATGAAAAAAATTCAAAATATCTAAAGAAACATTTGTAATATTATGAGCTTATTCTATGTGCAAACATCACCCTACATCTCTTTCACTGCCAGGTGGTATTATGGAAAGGTTTATTCTGTAAAATGTTGACTGATTTACCCTAAACTTTGATGAGACGGTCTTTCAATAGAAGTGCCAGATTAAAGTATAATTAAACCAAAGATGTTTGGATTTTATAATTCTGTTTACATGATTTATGAAGTGATTCAGTTTCTATAAGAAAAGGGAGGGTGAAATTAGAGAATATTGTTCCGTTAACTTTTATCCTTGTCACCAATAAAAATCGGGGCAAGTTGGGGATTTTTTTGTCAACTTACATCTTATTTGAAAATATAGTAAATTGCAAAATCGTTTGAGGTTACAGATTCCCGTAAATTTCACTAAAATTTATTGAGAGATGTTTTTAATTAAGTTCTAGATTAGAGATGATGCAGAATACATGTCCTTAGTTGACATCTTATTTTTTAATCTATGAATTTTGTTTTCTTAAACCTTCTTTTAACATAATGAAGGCAATTTTCAAGCCACCAAAAGCAATGCGTGGTGGGATTCCCATATGCTTTCCTCAGGTATGCACTATTAATTGCTTTTCTAATCTTTCCGGACTTGTTCAAAAGTTTATAATTAATGAGGGGGGAGGGGGGCTTATTCAAAAGTTTATAATATATGAAGAATTGGATTAATTTTTGGCTTATTAATTGCTCATATCAAGGTTAAATAGAGTTTTATCTAGTCCTGATTTTAAAATTCTCTCCGCCAAGGCCTTAACTACTTTTTAGGGATACCTCTAAGTCATGTGTGCATTATATCTAAGTTGATTCTTATACATGTGTAGTTTGGCAACTGTGGTTCTTTGGAACAACATGGATTTGCCAGGAACAGAATTTGGAGCATAGAAAATGATCCACCACCACTAAATACAAACTCAAAATTTGGAAGTGGCAAGGCTACAATAAATCTTCTTCTTAAACCAACTGATGATAACCTCAAAAGCTGGCCTCACTGGTATGCACCTCAACTTTGGTTTTTTAATTTTAATATTCTATTATAATGGAGTTTCCAAATGTTCATTTGAGAATTTCAACAACACCCTATTTGTATTATTTATACTTGTTGTGGAGTTGCATTTGATTTAAGTTTAGATCAACTTAAAATTTAGTTGTTGCAATGAAAGCAGCTTTGAGTTTCGGCTCAGAATTTGCCTTTTCATGGATGGCCACCTCAGCATGACATCACGGGTCAGAAATGTCAATGGGAAGCCTTTCAGCTTCTCTTTTGCGTACCACACTTACCTCTCAGTTTCTGACATCAGGTATGAATTAAGCACAAGTAAACCTTTTAAGATTATTTTCAAATTTCTTCTAGGGTTTATTGTACTTGCATAAAGACCCATTTGTTTTGTCTAAACACCCAACAGTTTTGGGCATTTGGGAATATCATTGAACCAACAAAACTAAAGTTATGTCAAGCAAAATGTAAATACTTCTTATTAACTGGCCATAGTCAGGAACTACGTTGTCAATATTTAACATGGCATATTCTTCAAATGCCCTTACAGTGGGCAGTGGATTATTGCAAATATTTCAAAATTGTTGGGTCCAGTTAAAAAATATTAGAAGCATTATGTCCTGGTTGAAACTATGTCAAACCATGACTAATACTTTTCATTAAGAGGGAAATTCAGGTATTGGTCCCAAAGCCCCAAAAGAACTAATAGAGGATCAGATTAAAGGATTAGTTATGGTAGAAGAAGTCCCAGAGTTGACCAAGTCAACTGGCGCATACCAGATTCAACAGATGAATAGTTAGTTAGTTAACTAGACTGTTATGTTTTGTAAACCTGTGTCTATAAATACAATGTTCTTGTACCAAGAATTCAATCAATACAATATCATTCATCTCTCTCTCTGTTATAATCTCTTTATTCTATCAGAACCAAATCGGCCCCTAACTCTCCAAAATAAAAAACCATTTGCTCCTTGCTAACACTGTTACTTGGTGCTGATGTGGGCTTGTTACATGGAACACTGTTCAAGGGTCCACTTGCCACCCCTTGGGAAATAAATCTGCTGTTATTCTGATCCCAGCCGTTCAAAGTTTTCCATGTGCGAATCTCAATGAACGAAATTTTTATTGTGCGAATCTCGACGAAAATCAACGGTTGGAATCGGAATAACAGGATCCTGTTATTCCTTTGGAATAACAGCAGATTTATTTCCCACCCCTTGGCCCAAAAAATCTTTCAAAAACATGCATCTATTTCTAATTTTTTTAAGAAAAAATGGCAAAAATATACTTGAAGTTAATTATTGTAAAATTATGCCCTATCCTAAAATTTTGCCCTGCCCAAATACATATCCTGGCTCTGCCCCTGCCTTGTTCTATAATACTATACCTCTGGTGTATCTGATCCTGCCCTCTTGATTTTCCTTTTTTTTGTTTGAACATAGAAAATTTGGTCCATGTTTGCAATAGTAACCCATGTATCTGACTATGTCCAATTTGTTTTTATCTTTCTTTCTTTCTTTCTTTGGGAATGGTTGGGGAACAGCAACGTGAAAATCCCTCTTTTTCATTTTTTTTTTCTTTTGTTACCAAATCCTTCTCTAATATGAGGATTGTTGATAAATTTGATATGAATTTGGAGAAGTGAGGTAAGAATAGAGGGACTAGAAACCCTAGATTATCTCGACAATCTTTCCCAAAGGGAGCGCTTCACCGAGCAAGGGGATGCCATCACCTTTGAATCCGAGGTAGATATTACATTTGATGTCATTCTTTGAAAAGAATTCCCCATTCACATATAGATATTAATTTCATTTATTTCATTTGTCTTAAATTTTTTTTACACCTTTTCTCTGAACAGGTTGACAGAGTTTACGTTGGCTCGCCAACTGTAATAGCTGTTCTTGATCATGAAAAGAAGCGCACGTTCCTTATTAGGAAAGAAGGCCTCCCTGACACTGGTACATATCCCACCTGATCATACAATTGACATAAATTGTGTATGGTAACTTAGGATACTATTTTTGACTTTCAAATAAACTTTTTGAAGTGGTATGGAATCCATGGGAGAAGAAATCGAGATCAATGTTGGATTTGGGAGATGAAGAGTACAAACAAATGCTGTGTGTAGATGCAGCCGCAATAGAGAAACCGATAACTTTAAAACCAAATGAGGAATGGACCGGCAGGCTGGAGCTCTCTAGCGTCCTGTCAACTTGTTGCCATGACCATCTCGATTGAATGCGTGAGAGATGCGTAGAATACAGTGTGGTTTATGTTTCTTTTTTTTATTATTGTTGTACTTATTCTGTGCGAGTTATAGAAGAGAGAGAGAGAGTTGTGTAGAATTTGAGTTGTTTTTCTTTTTCATTTTTTGTTCTATGTGAATTCCAGTTCTGGGGTAAACTTAGATTTTATTTTGTCAGAGAAACAAACGATTAAAAATAGTGTACTATAAAACTCTAATTTTACTCTATTATGATTTGTTATGGAGGGGCCGGTATTTTGTTGACATAGAACAAATAATTCAAATGGACCATCCATCGGTCTGAGTTGCTCCAAAAGAAATCATACATCATAGTAAATAAGGGATGCTTGTCGTGTAACGGGCTTGGATTTGGGGCTTTGGGCCATTGGTTGAACGATTTCAAAATTTAGCAATTTGATTAGTGGAGGATGCAGTCCCCATCCAACCCATGGAACAATGATGAGCTTTTGACATTTCATCATATATGTAGAAATCATGAAAATTCAGATCTACAATATTTTTAAAACGAGGTACTTTTTTTTAATAATAATTTTAACGTACATTCAACACACACCTAGTATTCTCTCCCCCCCCCCCCACACACACATAAAAATCCAACTAAGCGTAGGTATATGGAGCTGTACCTGTATTTGTACCTATATTGGTAAAGCAAATACAAATGACAACCAGCAATTCAATTCCTCACAAGTGGATCATACATCATGTGTTAACTTTTTATTATTCGTGCTTCAAGGCCACCGTCTTCTCTTCTCTCAACCGTGAATGGTTTGTATGTTCCAAGTATCTTATCCCAATGAACAAAAAATGGCTGAGAAAAATTGTACTTGTGACCCTTTACTTGATGGTGGATATCATGGTAAGCTGTGTTGTTACCAAAAAATACATGGAAGGGGTTCCAAGGAAGCATGAACCCACAGTGATCATCGATCCCTTTGATCGTGGCAAATATAAAGAAAATGATAGAGGTCCCCGGTGTCATCCCCGAGATGAAGAACGCAACTGCACCTGCAAGTGTCTCAGTCACAATGCCGTCAATTGGGTGGTTGTATTGCGCGGCGAATGGGTAAGGGGCTACAATTCGGTGGTGCCACGAGTGCACATGGCGGTAGAGGTATCGATTGGAGTGCATGTAGCGGTGCACGAAATACTGCCATGTGTCAAAGATGAACATGGCGATTATAAACCGGGCAGAGCAGATGACGAATGCCAGTTCAGGGACGACCTTGTTGGTGTTGCTGCTGCTGCTGCTGCTATTGCCATCTATCTGTTCAACGCACATACATTAATTTCAAAATAATATATATTAATAGTTGAGTTATTATGCGTTGCAATTATATATTGACCTGAAAAAACATAATTAATAAAATAATTAGAGCCGTATATAGTCCGGGCGTTGCGACGGGTTTTTCTTAAGTATATTGTTTTGTATGATCAATGTCATTTTCATTTAATTTACTTTAGAAGTTTAGATCCTACAGGGTAACGGGTACCTGAATAAGCAGAAAAGTTGAACTTGCTTGAATTGCCTGCTGAAAGAGAACACAAATCATTACGTCCCTTTTTGAGACTAAATTCATGTTGTCTTCTTCCTTCTTTGAGTGCAATCTGTACTTTTCCATGCAACTAAACCACTCATAAATCCCTGAGTATATCCAGTAAACTGCAATCGGTCCGAATACCACCAATAATTCATCGGATTCAATCAACTTCATTGTGTTGTTTGTGTGTGTGATAAAGAAAGAGGGGGTGGAGAGAAATGATATGTAGCTTTTTATGGAAAAATATACCATCCATATCCATATATATATATATATATATATATAACGTACATTCTACGACGGCCGTCAGAATTGAACCTTTTTTTTCCTTTAAAGAGAAAAATCATGCAATTAATTAAGCTGCATGGTTAGTAGAGAACTATCTTCATCTAGTATTAATTAAACAGATAGAGATTGATCACATATTAATTCGATGGTGAGTTAGGTGATAACTTGACACCGACAAAGAAGAAAACGAAAGTGACTCGAGTCATCACTCCAAACGGATCGGATACGGATCAGATAGTGATAAAATCATATCCGTATCCATTTTTATTTTTGGGATATGGATACGGATCGGATATTAGATGAACACGTACAGATACGGATCGGATATCGGATATCCGTTGATATATACAAAAATATTTTTAGAGGGATGCTTCTATGCACCTAAGGACCTATTTGTAAAATGAGCATATTTTCATTTTCAAAGTTCAAACAGTCGATCCGACCGTTCAACATTTTCTCCATATTACAATGTACTTGGAGGTCAAATTTTACATTTTTTTTCAATTTTTTTACTATTTATTAAGTATTTTACAAAACTAGTCAAATTCAGACCATTGAATTTTGTACCCATCTTAATAAATAGTAAAAATTCAAAAAAATGTAAAATTTGACCTCCAAGTACATTGTAATATGGAGAAAATGTTGAACGGTCGGATCGACTGTTTGAACTTTGAAAATGAAAATATGCTCATTTTACAAATAGGTCCTTAGGTGCATAGAAGAATTTGCCATATTTTTATAATATATATTAAACTATATGGTATATATCTACTATTCGGATACGGGTAATTAAAATTCAAAATCATATTCATATCTGTATCCGCACGGATATTCAGATATCGGATATCCATATCAAATTTTCGGATACGAATTCGGATACAGTCGGATATTATCCGATCCGTTTGTACCCCTAATTCAGAGTGTGCCGGCCGACGAATTCATATCACTTAACTCAAAATTTGGAGTTTAAATTTGGACAGTCCGATTTGCTTTTGTACGAATATTAAGAGGTCTGGTCTATGCATTCTATCTCAGACTGGATTGGAACGAATTCTGATCGGACGGTCCGAACTAAACTCAAAATTTGAATTACTTTAGAGGATTCAGACTCACGACCAACATACTTTTTCTCTTGAGAAAAATTTTAGTGTGCCCATACAAATTTTTAAAATATCCAATATCTTCAAAAAACTTAATATTTTTTTTCTTTCTTTTTTTAATTATTAACTTTTTATTTAATTACTTTAAAAATTGAATGAATCAATATACCCATCAATCTTAAATGGAGGTGTCATTTAATTGTCTTCGCCTCCCCAATTCCCTTTCCTTTCAAATGTCTGGACTTAACCTTCACTGAGTAATTCTTTACTTTTTTTTCTTGCTTAGAGGTCAAATTGAGCCGACATCATTTGATCTAGATGATCACAAGAGCCGAATTGTGCCAATGTTCACATCAATGCTTTCTCCGAAGCAAGAAAAAAACAAAAAAAGGACTTTTTTTTTTCTTTGAGAAATACTGACAAAGAAATAAAAGCAAAAGAAATTTCTTGCATCACACTTCACTAATTTTTCAGTTGCTTCACGTCTTAATGAGGTACATTTTTTCTCTTAAAATCTTCACACATTTTATGACATAATTTCATTCGCAGCCCTATAATAATATTAAGGATATGTTGTGATCGATCAAACTAAAACCATTCTATCTAATCTGATTAGAGGCAGACTGCCCTGTTTTATAATTAGGTTGGACTCCTTGTCAAATCTGAGAAGTTCATTTTCAACTAAACAACTCAGATCAATGATGGCACAACTGTACCATTACCAGAACAACAACATATGTTGATTCCTGCTGAAGCTCACAATAAGAAAACAAAATATTTTTTAGAGATGGCAGTTGAGAAAGCTTCTTCTAAGAGTATATTTGTGGCTTGGTACACTGTAGCCATAAGATCTTGCAATTTTTGAAAAGAAGATAAGAGGGATGGGAGGAAGAAGACAATTATTAAATGACACCTCCATTTAAGATTAAAAGGCATATTGGTTCATTCAATTTTTAAAGAAATTAAATAAAAGGTTAAATATTAAAAGAGGATAGAAAAAGGAAGTTAAGTTTTCGTGAAATATTGGATATAATGATGTTTTCATGAAAAAAAATAGCTATTTATATAGTTTATATCGATATATATACTAGCAATTTCCCCTTTTTTCTTTGCACGTAGAAGCCAAAGAAAAGACGACTCAAAGTGGGAGTGTTTATCAATCATCATCAATAGATTAATGTTATTAAAATTGAATAATTAATTTCTTAAACCATTAGATGAATGATTAATCGGCGATCAAATTATACTAAAATTGATACATAGCAGACTCACGAAGAACAAATATTTTTTATGTTATTATTATAATAAAAAAATATTAATTGATGTAAAATAAATTTGTTATTTATATAATATACCTCATTAATAATATATGTTACAAATTCTACGCATAGTGGGAGGTTTGAAATATCTTATGATATGAATCGGGAAACGGTGCAAATTTAAATCCACCTACGTTTCGATCAATGCGTCGATCGTTATGAATTTTAGCATGCAGCTTAATTAGGTGTAGAGGCGTCGTTCTTTGATTTGTTCTTCAAAGACTGCACTTGTTTATTTTTCCAACAATCAACCCCCAACTAGCTAGTCTCAATCAAAAGACGTAGACTTTAATTAGTATTTAGTATTTTTTTTGTCTGATCCATAATTTCCACTTGCCACGTATCTTCTTTTCATACTAGCTATATTCATCGCTAATATAAGATTCTCTTGCAGCTTGCAGCTTAATACCGTAAAAGATTCTTTCCACTTGCCACGTATCTTCTTTTCATACTTGCCACTTGCAGCTTAATTAGGTGGAACAAGTATCCTCTCCAATACCGTAAAAGATCCTCTTCACTTTACGGTTTGAGATTAACTCTCATCCGCTTTGAGATTCGAGCTAGCGCAGGGACAGTATTATTGGGCCTTGAGATTCGTGCCAAGTTAAAAAGAACGGTCCAGATTCAATAATTGTAAAAGATTCTGTATTACGGTACCGGGGAGGAAGTGAATTCAATTAGTTGTAGGGGCGTCGTTCTTTGATTTGTTATTCAAAGACTGCACTTGTTGCTGCGAAAATTTATTTTGCCAGCAATCATCCTCAAGTCAACTAGTCTCAATCAAAAGACGTAGACTTTAATTAGTATTTAGTGTTTTTTTTGTCCGATCCAGAATTTCCACTGGCTGCGTATATTCTTTTCATACTAGCTATCTTCATCGCTAATATAAATTAGAAACAATCTAAAAACAACTGATGTCATAATTTGTTTAAACAGAATGTTAAAATTATTGATGGGTCATTTATTAGTTAAGAAATATATGTATTGTGTGGAAGATTGAAGTTTCAAAATTTGAAATAAAAATTCTACGTGGATATTAGAATTTCTGAGATTTTTAATTACCATCTTATTATTTTAAATTATGTTCTTCTTATCAATTTTTGAGAAATTTAATTTTTACCATAACCCACGATTGGATATGCACACAACCCGAACTAGGGGTGTCAGTGGCATCTTTTTATCCGTTTATCCGACTTAGTACCGTATCCGATAAGATGGGTACGGGTAAGATAACTTTTTTGGAAATTTATCGGGTACGGATACGGATAAAGATTTTTTCGTTATATAAACAGGTAAGGATACGGACAAAGCATATTTCGTACTCGTTACCCGATCAATTAATTGTATAAAAAACGTGTATACTAGTGAGAATTGAATATATTACTTAATATTTGAACGAAGGATCAAACACGTGTATGCTGTGCAAACACTGAAACTAATTTATTTGTATCCAAAAAATTCTAACTTTTTATGAATGAAATAAGGTACTAGCATACTACTTTAATTGGCTTATTTATGCTTAGCATGATCTGTTTTTTTTTCTACAAAGTATTGTATATGTGTGAAATGAATGTATTTTAATATTTTATTTAATAAATAATAAAATTAACTATTATATTAGCACTACCTATTATTTATCTAGTACCGGTTTGTTATCTTATCTAACAACCATAACAAATAAGAATAAGATACAAATAAAATAATTTATAGCGCATAAAAATAAAATACACAGACAATTTATAATCATTACGGCTACGAAAAGATTCTTATGGTGACCGTTGACACCCTAATTAACCCGAACCCAGACGTTCCACGCAGAATCATAATCATTGGTCTGTGTTTCCACATGAACATATTATTAAATTATTATTTCCACTGCTTTCTTTTGTTACGCTTTTCTACGTGTATGAAATAAGTCCCATACGAGGTAAATTTGGGTCCGATGCTCATCGGATTCAAAGTAAGTTCGATGGGCTCGATGGCCATCCGATTTGCTTTAAGTTCACGTCCACAACTTTCGCATCTGTTTCAAAATTCGTTCGCACGGATATTAAAGCTAATCGGAAGGTCCCGAAACCCATCGCATCCAAATTTGAGTCTGATGGGCATCGGACCCAAGCTGCTCACGTCCCATACACGTGAGTTAGAGTTTTGAGAAAACCCGGCCGGTCCAGGACCGGCCCGTCCCGTGCACAGGACCCGTCCCGGACCGGGGTTAGAGACGGTCCGGTCCTGGGACGGGTCGGATTGGTTTTCTTTCCACTGGACCGGACTGGACCCCCTATATTTGACCCGCGGTACCGACCTGTCCCGGACCGGACTAAACCCGAACCGACCCGGACCTGGACCCGGACCCACCTAACCCGCCCTACCCGGATCCGGACCCGCCTAACCCACCCCTTTACCCGCCGAACCCGGACCCGTGACTGGACCCGCTGGACCCGCCTGGAGTGCTGGACCTGATTTGACAGTACTGTAGCACTGTAGATTTTCGAAATTTTTTGAATCCAACGGCTCCTGTTACTGTAGCACTGTAGCAATCCGAATTTCCCCCCCAAACTTTTTCTTTAAATTTACACCCCATTCTTCTCTCATTTTCACACCAAACTCACATTATTCTCAATCTAATTCTCAATTCCTCATACTCTCAATCTCTCATTCATATTCTCATTATTTTTTATTGTTCCCAAATTAATTTAATTATTAGAAAAAAAATATAGTTGCAAATTTATTTTATTCCGCAAAGGCGCGAGATACGGTTGAGCAAGTTTATTTCATCCCGCAAAGGCGCAAGATACGGTTGAGCAAGATTATTTCATCCCGCAAAGGCGCAAGTTTATTTCATCTCGCAAAGGTTAGATTAATTTTTAAAATAGATTACATGAGTTAGATTTATTGTTAATTTTATTATAATTAGGTTAGATTAATTTTTAAATAGCTTAAATATGTTAGATTTATTGTTAGTTTTATTATAAATAGGTTAGATTAATTTTTAAAGTAGCTTAAATTTGTTAGATTTATTGTTAGTTTTATTATAAATAGGTTAGATTAATTTTTAAAGTAGCTTAAATATGTTAGATTTATTGTTAATTTTGTAGAATTGGTTTGATTTATTTCAAAATAGATTAGATTTATTTTTGAAATAGGTTAGATTTATTTATAAATAGGTTAGATTTATTTTCAAAATAGCTTAAATAGGTTAGATTTAATTTTTAATTCGGTTTTTATTTTTAAGTAAGTTAAATTTTATTTTAAATAGGTTTTATTTATGCTAAATAGGTTATATTTATTTTAAAATTGGTTATATTTATTTTGAAATCGGTTTTTGAATAGGTTATTTATTTTAAAATTGGTTAGATTTATTTTTGAAATATGTGAGATTTATTTTTGAAATATGTGAGATTTTATTTGTAAGTAAGTTAGATTTAAATAAGTTCTATTTATTTTTAGAATAGGTTAGATTTATTTTAAAATATGTTAGATTTATTTTGAATATGTTATTTGATCATTTGAATATGTTAGATTTATTTTAAAATAGGTTAGATTTTATTTTTTAATTTCGGATTAATTTTTAAATATGTTAGATAAATAAGTTAGATTTATATTTTTTGAATATGTTAGATTTATATTTGAATATGTTAGGTTTATATTTTGCTAGATAAATAAGTTAGATTTATATTTTATTTTTGAATATGTTGGATTTGGTAGAGTTATTTTTTTGAATAAGTTAAATTTGTTAGAGTTATTTTTTTAAAATAGATTTTTAAAATAAGTTAGAACAAGTTGTATTTATTTTTTTTAAAAAGATTTTAGAATAGGTTAAATTTGTTAGAGTTATTTTTTTGAATAAGTTAAATTTGAATTAGAGTTATATTTTTTTTTAAATAGATTTTTGAAATAGATTTTTTAAAATTAGAGTTATATTTTTTTTGGTTCAAATTAGAGTTAGATTTTTTTTTTTGGTTCGGATCCCTCTGTCTCTGCTTGCTGCCTTGCGGCTTGTGTCTCTGCCTTGCTGCCTTGCCTCTGTGATTTTCAAGGCCGAATGGCCTATGTGATTTTCATATAATTTAATTAACAAGTAAGTTAGATCAATTTAATTTAGAGTTAATTTAGAATTAGATTTAATTTATATTTAATTTAGATTTAATAAGTTTTTAATTTAGATTTAGATTTAGATTTAGATTTAATTTATGATTGGTTATATTAATTCGGTTTTTGAATTTTTAATTCGGTTTTAAATATTTTTGAATAGGTTATATTAATTATAAATAGGTTGTTTTATTTATAAATAAGTTATATTAATTTTGGTTTTTAATAAATAGGTTTTGAATTCGGTTTTGAATAAATAGGTTTTTAATAGGTTTTTAATTATTTTCGGTTTTGAATTCTAAAATAGGTTGGATTTTTTTAATAGGTTAGATTTTTCAAATAGGTTATATTTGATTTTTTAAATTCGGATCTAAATTTAATAGGTTAGATTTTATTTTTTGAATATGTTATTATTTATTTTTAAATAGGTTAGATTTTATTTTTTGAATATGTTATATTTATTTTTTAAATTTTGAATATGTTATTTGATCATTTGAATATGTTAGATTTATTTTAAAATAGGTTAGATTTTATTTTTTAATTTTGGATTAATTTTTAAATATGTTAGATAAATAAGTTAGATTTATATTATTTGAATATGTTATTTGATCATTTGAATATGTTAGGTTTATATACAACGCAAGAAGAAATGTCGATCGACCGTCTACGACCCGTCGCGGTGCTAGGTATGAATATAAATATATATATACTTTTAATCTCTATTATTTATAAATTAAATGTTATTTGAACACTATTTTTTTAATAATGACAGACCCAGCAGCAGTAGTGGATTGCTAATGGATTTGCAGGATGATGAAGACCCGCAATTGTCCCACAGTAGCACCAACGAATTAATAAGCTATTGTTTGGCGAGGACCGAACATGAATCCGTTGACGTCCTACAGTTCTGGAAGAATAATGCAAGTGCCTATCCGACGCTGGCGATGATGGCCCGCGACGTATTTGCCGTGCCCGTGTCAACCGTCCCTTCCGAATCATGTTTTAGTTCGGCGAACCGGATCCTCACCGACAAACGAAGTAAGTTGGGTGCACATGTTTTCGAGCGACTTGTGTGCTTGAAAGATTGGATTGATGCGGAAGAATGCAATCAACATGCTGGAGCAGAAGAAGCATCCGGTGTCGAAACTTCTCCAACCGGCGAGCTGAACGAGGATTCAGACGGTGAGCAGGAGAGCGATCTATGGTATATGCACCGCAACTTATAGATTGGTAGTGTCGGTATAATTTTCTAAACTCTTTTCAATCTTTATTATTATTTTTCTAAAATTAAAATTTTAAACATTTCAATTACTTTTTTAAATTATTCATTATTAAAAAAATTACTAACAAAAAAAAAAGTTAGAACTCCGCCTATGTTATTTTACATAGCCGGTCCTAAGCCCGGAATAAAGGAGGAGGGTAACTTTTGTTTTTAAATTAATTGTTTTAGAATAATTTGGTTTTTAAGATCAAATAATTCGTTTTTTTTTCCTAAAACAAATGATTTAGTGAAATTTTTGTACTATCAAAACCGAATTTTTGTAATATAAATTGTTCGTCTTATTATAACAAAAATTGTTCGGTTCAAAACAAACTTATTGAATTGGAAAAAAAAAACAGAAAAAAAAAACAGCAAAAAAAAAACAGCAAAAAAAAAACCACCCGACCGGACCGCGACCCCCCGAACCCGTGGACCGGACCGTGGAACCGCCGGACCCGTGGTTCCACCAGGGGCCGGAGTTGGCCTCTGAAAACCGGACCCGTCCGGACCGGATCCGTGGACCCGTCCAACCCGCCGGACCTGTGGACCGGACGGGTTTGGACCGTCCCGGACCGTTGTCAAAACACTAACGTGAGTATATTATTAAATTATTATTTCCACGTGTAAAAGCAGCGCACCGAGATTTTGATCTAGGGGTTTCAAGATGAGTTTGTTATGCTTTTGTTTTGTTATGGGACCAATGATCATGATTAAAAAAAAATGGTTTCAATCAGATTGAATCTGCTTGGATAGCTCAAGTTCTTTACAAATTTGATATGTGTGGATAATACTAATTGAATTTCCCAAAAATCAATGAAAGTCGTAAATTTAAAAAAATAAGATGGTAATTACAAAATTTCAGTTAGAATTTGAAAGACAAACTTCCATCTTTTTATGAAAAAATAATTCTTGCCATTGACACTAGAACGCTAGAAAAATCTTTTGCAAATAAGAAAATACTCATGTTTCTGATTTTTTTTCGACTTCTACCCAAGTCGCATCTGTGATTTGCGGCCTCAAATACTGGAGTCCATACAATACCGCTGCGGCCCTAGTCAGAGGGCCGCACAATGTCCCTACGACCCCATTTTTTTTTATCATAAAGGTTTTTTTTATTTGTTTTGGTTTTTGTTATTAAAATTGTTTTATTTGTTTTGGTTTTTGTTTTAAATGTCGTTTAATCTGAAAATATTTTTCGTTTGTCGGATCAAATATAAAGAAGCCATAAAAATAAATATAAAGGAGCCATAATAATCTAAAAACAAATATAACGAAGCCATAAATAGAACAATATAATGCTAATGTTCTCACGAGTACAATAAAAATACATTTAATAAACCTAAAATAAACAATGTTCTTACGAATACAATTAAAACATTGATTGAGCTCCTAGAGACCCCTCCCAATCCATTGATTGCCTCTCAACCTGCAAATTTACAAACAAATAGTGACTGTTAAATCAGGTTGTTTCAATAATTTTTTAAAAGTTGAAATTGAATAGTAAAAAATTAACTACCTCGTGCATCACGAGCAGCTTTGTTCTGTCTATCATGTGTATCTCGGCCGGCTTGGTGTCCTCTTTTCCTATTATTTAGTACGTTCATCCATTGCGGAGTCCTGTTGTGTTGTCTTCTACCCAAAGTAACATTTTTTGTTTCTGGAACTAGGAGAGGGCCCTCGTGTTGGCCATTCTGACTGATTTTCTTACACATGTCATTCACCCCTCCATGTGTTGATCAGTGTCTGGATATGGTAGTAATGACTTACAAACCTGCCAGGGTTGATACCTCGGAGACAGCACACGGACAGAACATGAGAACACGGTATTCTGTCTAATTGAGGCTTCTGGCATGTGCATTCCACCGTGTTATCATCCCTTATGACCACCATGTATTTGAAATTGGCCTTGGTAAACCGGCCAGAATCGTCAGGCAGGAAAGCGTGAACTCTCTCTTGTGTGGAGGTTACTTCGAACTCGTTGTAGTTGCCAAACCCCCCAAGCGTCTTCATAGTATTTGACCTCTCGAACCGTTTGTTAATAAGCTACGAACAATTAAAAAAACATGAAGAAGTGAATTTTTTTAAATAAAGTTATTTAAAATAGATGAAGAAAAAACTAAACCCGAATTTACTTCCTGAAACCCTGATGTGTCATTGAAAGCCGAAACCGAGTGCTCAAACCCACGATCCATTCTGAAAAACTCTGTCCAAGTACAAGCCTGGTATCTTCCTGGTCACTCTATCGCTCATACCCTCAGGATCAACATCACCCCAATTTTCCTTTGCCTCTTCTAATTCTGGATCCACGGTTTCATCGGTTTCATCCGGATCACAAGATCCCAAGTAGCGGTTCGACTAGTAAAAGGCTAGTCACCACCAGTATAAATGGATACCATAAGAGCCATTTTGAATCCAATACACAAAAACCTAAAATTGAAAATTAACTAAATTAATTATTAACCTACTGAAAAATAAAAAATTGAAAAATAAAGACAAAAAAATCTTACAGATCAGCTCTTGTCCAGGAGAGAGATTCGGTGATTGTGAGAAATAAATTTCTCTCCTAGACAAATATATAGAAAAACCTACAGGGGCACAACTATTGGGCAGTCCTGGGGCTGCAAGGGCATTGTGCGGACTGCAGTATTTAGGGCCGCAGATCACTGGTGAGGCCTGGGAAGAATTAAAAAAAACAGAGTGTTTTGGTTTATTTATTTTTTGAAAAAATGTTATAAATAAAAATTTCGGCGACATTGTACATAACTGTTTAGACAACTTTCTAATTCTTTGTTTTTTTTTTTTTGCCAAATTGTCCATAGACTTAATTCTTTGTATATAATTTCAATAAAATTAAAATTTTAAGAAACGTAATCCCAGAATTCCGAGACCAATTTCTCCTCAACTAAATCATATTTCTGAACTTTATTTTTGTTCCACAAAATTATGTTCCCAGTTTGAGTCTCAAAGACCAATTTCTCCTCACTAAATCATTTTCCCGAACCTTAAATATTTATTGTATGATAAATAAATTACTAATTAAAACCTTCCATCGCATCTTACAATGTCTCCACCACTAAGTATGTTGTGCATCTCCTAAACATGCATCTAGGAAATTCCGTACTTATTTGAATTTATGTTTGTAAATTATAAGTTGATATACTATAAGTTTTAACTTTTAATAGTAAACCATATTTTAGAAGAAGAAAAAATCCGAATTTTGTAGACACATTCCAAACTTATATACATTTTGTAACATAATCTAAAAAATTCGATTCAATTATTCAGCTCAACAAAAAGAATTCATAAATTTTTCTAATGAAAAGATGTTCTAACATTTTCTTTCATTTAAAAGAATTTTTCTAAATTTGCCATAATATTCGATAATTTAAAAAAAAAATCGATCAATAATTCAAAATTCATATAGTAAACTTCAATTTTTTTATAAAATGACAAAAAAGTTCGAACATTTTTTCTTCGGTTTACCATAACAAATTTACAACTTTCCATAATTTTGACATTTTTCTAAATTATTTTAGCGAACAATTCAAAATCTGGACAAAAAAAAAGTTAAATGTAAATTAAGTTTGATGTGTTTTTCCATCACCTTCTATAGCAAGTGTGTCACGTATTGTCATATCACATGGTTAAGTCACAGTGTATGTGTGTCCCGGCACGTCATATGTTTACTAAAGATGACATGGGTAGTAAATGTAAATTCTGAAATAATAAAAGAAATTATAAATAATTTTATTGTAAATTTTGATATCATCTAATTAAAAATATGAATAGATTGTTTTTACCTAATGTGTACGCATATTTAAAAATATATACTTCAGAGTTAAATCCAAACACTTACACAATATGTCTAATTGTTTTTTGTTTATTTTATGTCCACATTTAATAAATACAAACGATATGTAACACATTTAATATGGATTAATTTGCAACACAAACAATCTTTAATATAAAAATTTATGTTAAATTTGTAACACAGACAATCTATAACACTTCGAAGCTATGTTTCTATGTAACAGACACAATTTACTACAAAATTAATCTAAGTTTAAATTATACACATAATTTCTGCACATCTCCAAATACTAAAAATGTAATTTGTTCATCTGTTACCATAACTATTTCATGTTATATTGAAAATATATTCATCAGATGTGTAGACCATCTTAAATTTAAATATACAGTGTCAAAATTCACAACAATATTATTTATAAATAAGTTCTTCTATCAGCCCACAAAAATTATTATGTATTACCTATACATATTACTTGACAACAAAATTAATATACTACATTGATTGTGATTTGCGTTGCAAAAAAAGAAAATATAATTACATTATAGCATATTTCCTTTAAATCTTTTACGATATATACAATTTCATAACTTATTCAATATACAGCAATATTAAATCTAAGAAGCATATAAGATTAATTTGAAAAAAAAAAATGATCCTCAAGAAATACTGGTCTCATGAAACTAATTGTGAGAGACTAACCATTGTTTACCGGTTACGATTCAAACAATGAGTTGAATATATTGGTTTCGTGGGTTCAAAATTCTAATAAAAGATCTTATGTGGTTAATTGAAATTTAAAAAGCTAGACTTCCATTCTTCTCTAAAAAAAATCTCACATATTTATGAATATCTGATCATTTTCATTTTTTCAGTATTAATTTCCTAGAATAATAAAAGAAAACAACATTGAATCTTACTTATTCCTCGAACTCTAATTTACATATTGCTCTCAAAATCTTAATTTTATAATATAAAATTATTAATAAAAAATCTTGCTTGGTTAACTTTTAAAACATATGTTTGTCTGTTTGCTCTTAGTTTCTTTAATTAATTGTAGAAAGAAATGTGGGTCATGCATGCCCATGTCGCTGGACAAGTATCCTCTCCATTACTGTAAAAGATTCCCTTCTTTACGGTTTGAGATTAACTCTCAGCCGCTTTGAGATCGGACTGACAGAGGGGGCAGTATTATTGGATTTTAGGATTCGTGCCAAGTTAAAAGGAACGGTCCAGATCAAGTAATTGTAAAAGATTCCTATTACAGTACCGGGGAGGATCTGAATTCCATGTCGCTGCTCGCTGCAAAATCCTTTGACCTGTCTTTAATGAGCATAGACATTCAATTCTGCTGGTGGGAGACGGTGCTGTGCTGTACAGTACTCGCCTGTTTATAGACATTTTCATGTCTGTTTGACTATAGGTGAATAGGAATCCATATCCTCTGAGGTAACAAATTATTTTTGTTTGGATCATGGCAGTCCGATCAGAATTTAGACCAATCCGGTCCGAAAAAGAATGTACAGAGCTGCTATAATAGTCGTGCGGATGATGATTAGACGGTTCATATTCAAACAGAAATATTTTGTTACCTTAGGTGATACGAATTCAGTGAGATTGTGAGAAAATAAAGAAAAACTAGAATTTAGAATAATTTTTTATTAAAAACTGCAGGTTTAGTTGCAATGGTACGAGTTTTTGTTTATTTTATAGAAAGATATAGATTTTATTCTTGATAATATCTAAAAGATGAAGTGCACTGGGACTCTTTAATAAAGAAAAATAGATTTCTATTTCATATTATTTCGAACGTATTTATTAAAGATGAAAGAGAAAAACAATGAAACAACATAAGACTATTAATAAATAAACATCTCTTAAAAAAATATCAATTTCTTTATTTCATCATTCTTTGAATAAAGAATTAGCTCATGAAAAAATACAAAAAAGACCTATTTGTAAAAATCACAAATTTGACTGTAAAATTTTTAACTCAATTTTATTTTTCTAATTTTCACAATTTCATTAATTATTTTTTATTCGGTTAAAATAAAACCTCTATCTAGAAGAGAGATTTGATGTGTGTTGACTCGGTGGAAACCATATGACCTGCTTACATTGATCATAGTTGAATCATATTTTTATAAGAAACTCGATGCTGTGACGGAGACGGAGTCTTTGGGATGCATTTACTGATATCTTTAGGTTTGACTGGGACGGCTATAAATTTATTTTGTTGGAATTTATTGGAGACTTGGTCTATGATTAACTAACTATTTTGGTGCACTTACACGTATGAGCTGGAGTTTGTGATTTTAGGAATACGGTAGTTCAATGTTGATCATATTTAAATCTGAGTTTGATGGACAAACGCTTCTGCCAGATTAACTTAAAGATGCGTAATTGCTTGATTTGTACGAATATTGAAATGAGTGTATATAAATATTAAAACGGAGTGCACAAATTTTGAAATAGATCAAACGAAAACGATGTCCATCGAATCCAAATTGAATTCGACTGACATCAGACCTACTCCTCCCACATGATTTTAAGGTTTTCTCTTTGCATCAAGCTTCAACGATAATCGATACTAGCTCATCATAAATTGGAACATTACGAGATTAAGGTATATTTATATTTTATTTTCTTACGACGTATCTCCATTCTTATATTAAGCACATAGATATGAGTGAGCCTATGGTGCTATGCATAGCAAGGATGGCTAGTGTACTACGGCTCAATATGGTCTTATATTAAACACTGATTTTTCTACCTATCTAAAAAAATAGTAAAAAAATTCAACCGGTTAATCTGGCTCAATATGGCTCAATATGGCTCAATATGGTCTTATATTAAGCACATAGATATGACATATGAGTAGAGGTGCTATTTTTATCCGATTACCCGTATCCGATCCGAAACCGAACCGGATCCGATTAATTTAGATAAGGAATGGTTTAAAAAATATAACCGATTAAATTATGGGTACGATTACAAAACTAATAATTTAAATTCGATCCGGATCCGAACCGGAACCGATACTGTAATTGATAGGATTTGGGTTTAATTTAATTATCAGAGCCATAACTAAACCGACCTGATACCCGTATATATATACCCGATAAAACATATATTAATAACTATGAAAATACAATTTTACATATAATCAAATTAACAAATGTCACGCCAGTAATCACATTTTGCATATTAATTTTTTAATAAAATTTATTGCTCTGAATATATCTTTCAATATATGCCTTATATATCATCTGCATAATCATGAAAATTTATTGCTCTGAATATATCTTTCAATATCTACCTTATATATCCTCTACATAATCATGGAAATTTATTGCTCTGAATATATCTTTCAATATTTGCCTTATATATCCTCTGCATAATCATGAAAATTTATTGCTCTCATTGATATGTCATTTGCAATAAATCTCATTGAAATCAAATATCTGCCATAAATTTAATTCTCTATTAAAAAATTAGTATTAATATTCCATTCATGGATTTTTTGAATCATAGAAAAGGAAATCACCATCTCCAATATTTTACTTTCTCAAATTCTTGGGAGTTGTGACATATACCCGCTTTGGATCCGGAACCGCCCATATCCGGACCGGACCCGATAATCCACAAACAAGTTATGGATATCTATCTATCCGGAACCGAAAGACTGGATCCGAAATACCTAGCTACGGGTAGATAGGTATCTGGATCCAGACCCGATCCGATTTGAAACAAATAAGTATATGGATCGAAATTTGGACCCGAACACTTTTAGGGTACGGATGCAAATATAATAGTATCCGGACCCGACCCGACCCGATAGCACCTCTACATATGAGTGAGCCTATGGTGCTATGCATAGCAATGATGGCTAGTGTACTACTGCTTAATATGGTACTTTTTAAAATCCTAACGGTCGATCCAACCGTTCAATGTGATAACTATATGAATATGTACTTGCAAACTAAATTTTATATTTTTTCGAATTTTTTTACTATTTTTTAGATAGGTAGAATTTTGATGGTCCAGAATTTTCAGAAAACACTGATTTTTCTACCTATCTAAAAAAATAGTAAAAAAATTCAAAAAAATATAAAATTTAGTTTGCAAGTACATATTCATATGATTATCACATTGAACGGTTGGATCGACCGTTAGGATTTTAAAAAGTACCATATTGAGCCGTAGTACACTAGCCATCCGTGCTATGCATAGCACCATAGCCTCACTCCATAGATATTCTATTTTGCCAACGGTTGTGATTAAAAGATGAAATTTTGAATTGAATATCAGCCCTTCAATTAAATAGTCTGTATTCCTTTGATTCTATGCATCTTTTTTTTTTCTACGTGTAGAAGTCTAAATTTATTTAGACACGTACTCCCCACATGCATATTGTATCATCTTTCTGATTGGTCCTTATTTCTTTTCATTTTTTAAATATTATTTAAAAATTTATTAAATTGATTGGTCATGTCTTTATTTCTATTTATTTTTTTATATCTTTTAAGGAATAGTATTTGTCTATGAAATTTTTATATGAAAATATATCACGAAGGTAAAAAAAATATATATGTCATTTAAAAAATATTATTTACGTATAGATGTTATTTAATATGTCATTTAGA
Organism: Carex littledalei; assembly: GCA_011114355.1. Classification (NCBI taxonomy): domain Eukaryota; kingdom Viridiplantae; phylum Streptophyta; class Magnoliopsida; order Poales; family Cyperaceae; genus Carex; species Carex littledalei. The sequence continues at coordinate 10,945,768 of CM022081.1, forward strand.
AATGTTATTTGTCGTTCTGTGTAAATTCTTTTTTTAATGAAAATATGTTATTTTGTATGAGATTTTTTTTTGTTTCCTTATAATATATTCTACGTTACAATGCAAGACCTACTTCGTCCACATGATTTTAAAGTTTTCTCTTTGTATCAAGCTACGACGATAGTCGATACTTAGCTCATCATAAATTGGGACATTACGAGATTGAGGTATATTTATATAATATTTTCTTACGACATATTTTATAATAAAGGATCATAAAATATTGTTTCATCAGAATTTCGTTGGAGTAAGAAATATTACCTTTGTTCAAATAAGGAAAAAAAATACCTTTATGTTATGATTCTTAAAAACACAAGCCATCCACAATCTATTTGTGTATTACGACAATAAAAGCTAACAAAACTATTTGTGTTTTGTAACTATTTAACCAATACAAAATTATCAAGAGCATAATATTTTAATGAGGAGGGATCGGATGACATCTTTTTTTGATGACATCGGATAACATTGTGCATTTTCAAAGTCCAAACAATCAATCCAAGCCGTTCGACATAATAGATTATTAAAATGTGCTTGCAGATCAAATTTTACATTTTTTTTTTAAAATTTACTATTTATTAAGATGGGTACAAAAATTCAATGGTAAAAGTTATTTGAAGTATGCCCTCGTGGATTGCATCAAAGCTAGGGTTTTGAGAGTCGAAGGTGACTGCTGCGGCGCCCCTCCCCCCTGCCACCTTGCCGCTTCTCTGTCCTATCTTAAGTCGTGTTGCTCGGGTAGTATCTACTAAATAAGGTATGCTTACGGTTAGTAATGATGATGATGAGCTGATGGCGATCTCTTTCCTCTCCTTCTCCTCCTCTCTCTCTTCTTCTCCTTCCTTCTTCCTATCTCCTTTCTCTGTCTCTTTTTAAATAACTCAGGCACAAACCTTATCTGAGTACGAAGGCTCTCTTGAATACCCCTGCCTCGCTTTGATTACAACAGCACTGCCCTGTGCTAACGACAAGAAATATGCAGGCTCACAACCTACCAAACTGAGCATGAGCACAGAAAATCCTGCAGGCTCACCATCTGCTAATCTGAGCTCAGTAACCCTTGGTTCTGCTTTTTTTTTCTGATTTTTCTTGTCTACTTTAAAAGGGGGTTTCAGTTGTAATAATATAAATACTGGTACAAATGTTGTATGTACTGGTACGAAACGATGTGTAACTAGTTTATGTCCTGAAATATCGCCTACGGGCTTTCAATAAAAAAAAAATTCAATGGTCTGAAAATAACGATTTTGTAAAATACTTAATAAATAGTAAAAAAAATTCAAAAAAATATAAAATTTGATCAGCAAGCACATTTTAATATATCCATCATATTGAACAGTTTGGATCGACTGTTTGGACTTTGAAAACTTTAAAAATGCACGGTGTCATTGTCACCAAAAAAGAGTGTCATCCGATCCCTCCTCTATTTTAATGGCAAAATATTAATATATTTTGGGATTCCAGAATACACAAATCATGTAAAAATATGATGTATACGTTTACTTAACAAACTGATCAATCTAGAATGAAAAAAAAAAATGATGTCAGCAATGTCAGGAAATAATTTTAACATACGAGTCCATTTTTTTTAACCAAATTACTCTATGATACCAAAAGAATAATTCTAATACAAGAAACCATTCAATGGAAACATTATATTTTCTTGAAACATTTCGATCAATATGGAAAATTCATATACTTAACTTTCTGTTTTTTAAAGTCTTATTTTCTGAAGAATGTTTAAGTCGTCTTATGTACACTCATGTTTTGATGTATCGTAATATCTATGCTAATTAACAAAAAAATGATTATACAAATTTAATTCGGTTTGATTTGAACTGATCAATTGAACACTCCTAATTATGTAGTTTGAGCTGGAGAATTTCAATTATATTTCTGTTTCGTTAAACATGCTACCTTTCGTGAAACCAACTCTTATAATGTCGAATCCGAATAGTACTTCAACAATTCAAAACGGAGGTGTCCGTTTCATTGGGGTCCCCGCGCTCAACTTTTGTTTTTCAACATCTTAAATGCCAGGAACCCATTTGTTTCAGCTTATGTTTTTCTTTTCAGGTTCTAACACAATTCATTATTCGTTCATGTGGATCCGATCACAAGCAAAAGTATGTTTCATATACGACATTTTATTATGTACAATTTAATTTTTTTCTTGCATTAAAACATACTATAAAATAAGAAATATTGATGACTCATTACACGTTAATCTATGTCGTTCTTCGCGTAGACATTTTAACAAAATATTCTGAAAGGAAATCTGAACAAATCTATGTCGTTCTTCGCGTAGATCTCACGGTTCAGACTCATCCACGTGGAATTTGACAGACGCTTCTGTGTTGGATCAAAAGAATATGTGGGGTAAAGATTTTAACAGAGTAGCTTTGGCTTCATGCAGCGCACTGACTATAGATTTGAAACAGAGATGCACATGGTTTGTAGTCAAAACTACTCTGTTAAAATCGTTACCCAAAACGTGGACCCAATACGGATGATTACAGATTCTCTTAAATGGGCTGGATGGGCTTAAATGGACCATTAATGCGGCAAATATAGACTTCACTTCATGTCACGTGATAGTGTGATTCTCCATAAATATTGTAATAAATAACAAAAATATGTACAAGAGCGAATAATTTTATTTGTTTATCCTTCAGAAAAATCAAACTTCTTACCTCCAAATTTTAATCATCAAGTTTTACATAGTTAAAATCCAACTTAAAGAAAGAAATAAAAGCCTGTAAATTACATCATTAGCACAATGTATTTGAACTTTGATGTTTCATGACTTTATCTATCACTTTTATAGTTAATTTTTTTTTTTTTAGATTCTTCCTTATCTTTCCTTTTTTTGTTTAAACGAAAAAAGAAGTGCTTCCTGTTCTCACTGTTTTGAAGGGGCAAAAGAAGGTCAAAGAACTGCTGTGGCAGATTTTGTGCTGATGTCTTCTTTTCTTCTTTTGATCCGATGGTTAGGTAATGTATTTTTGTCAGTATCTTTTCAATTGGACCCTCGTCTTTATAGAAAATTGAATTTTCTCTCCAACATGTTTGTACATGAATAAATATACGGTAAGGAAAACAATGTACTCTTCTGAATTTTGATATAATATATATATTGTACTTTCCAACATTTTTTTCAACAAAAAGTAAACAAAAAAGAAATGAAAGGGTCATTAGAGAAATTAAAATTAAAATTAAATAGAGATCTTATATAATTCATCCGTGCAATTGTGAAGTGGAAAAAGGAAGCTTTATCTGGCGAAATGAAAAGAAAAAGAAGCGTATGCGGTATGTAGTACAACACAGAGACATGTTAGTAAATAAAGTTGGTATACAGTTGAGTTAGTAAAGGTTCATTCCTTCTACCCGAATCAGTCATCACCAATGATTCATTTTATATTTTCATCTCCCAAATGCTCAAGTACTTAACAGGAACAAGTTTCTAAGTCTGGCTATTTTAAAGATTTACTTTGTAATCATGAAAATATTTGTATCTTGCATGTTCATACATTAGAGAAATTAATACCCCCTAACATTTCCAGCTTCCTGTAACATAACCTTAGTTAATTTGTTCATATTAGCTGGCTAACAAGCACATAATTTTTACAGCACGTTCAAACATTAGAGAAACAACCCCAAATTTTGCAGAATCTAAAATCTAATATACTTTGTATAACACAGCCAATCACAAAACCCAAAACAAGGTTTTCAAAAGAAAAATAATTTAGTCATCACACTCACCAAGGTTACCACCAATCCGAGTTTTCTGGTAAATAAAATAATTCCGGTTTCTCTGTTTTCTAATTTTTCTTGCACTAAGCTCGACAAATATTTAAAACAAACAGCTACCAAATAATGTAAATACTTCTCTGTTTTCTAATTTAATACCATCAAGCGCATGATTTCTTTAATTTTTTTGAAAACTTGACTGATGCAGTCAAGGATCAAGCGCATGATTTCCATTTGTTCATATGAACCACTAACGTTGGTCAGTTATTTATAATTAAAATTAGTAATAATTATTTGGTTCAATTTAATGTAACCTAATTTCAACTTGATATTTATCATCTTCATTACATAATCATGATTCATGCACCAAACTCCAAACATGAACCGATAAAAACAAATTACATTTATAAAAAGGAATTTCACACAATGACAATAAGTTAGTACTGAGTTCATTACACAGCCTAGAGGTTCATAACTAAATAAAAATAATACAAGAACTACATTTCACCAACAGACATTCAGCAAAATTACAATAAAACACAAAGCCGATTTGTATTCCTTTACTCTCTTCTAAATATTAACTAATAAAAAAAAATTACTTTCCATGCTACTAACAAGAAAATAATATAACTTTTTTAAATAATGAAAAACAACGCATTCCACTTTTAAAACACAGCAGGGAGGGAATTTAGAGGAAACAAATCATGCAACTCCTCAAAATAATCATTGTCCTGCCAAGTGTCTGGTCCAGATACTAAATCCAAACCCCACGACCAATCAGAACCTGCCACATCAACAACCCCAGATGACTCTTCTAAGAGCAACCTTGGTTCAGAGAAATCAAGCTCCAAGAAGTCATCATAAATTGGCATTTCAAGTTCCTGCAAAAGCTCTTGCGGCAACTCAATCCCCGTAGGTGAACTGGGTTTGATTTCCTTTGTGGGTTCTATTTTTTCTTCAGATAGAGAGCATGACGACTCAACCTGAAATAAATGTAGTTTCAGTAAAAAGTTCATACTGCTGATTTAAGGCTTATTTTTTTTATCGTTGTAACATACTGAACTAGAGAAATTTAGAAACTAACATCTCCCCTTAAACAGCACTAATCATAGCTTGGCCTTAGCAATTGTTGATTTGGGGCAAAATTAGCGCTTCAACATAACGGTTACAATACCATAACAGCTCCTTTGACCAATAAGGTCACGCTTTTTGGAAATTAGTGGTTGGTATGAAGAAATTCTTTGGTACCACACTGAAATATACCAGTACCAACACATACTGGTACCAACAAAAATTAGTGAACAATACCTTTCTTAGCACTGAAGTTGGAGAGGAGAAACCCAAATCCTTTGGCGACTCATCTCCTGACCCTGTCTCACACTCCATTGTCTGCACAGGCTCCGCCACAGAAGACCCGCTCGACCCTGCTGGAAAGTTAGTCTGTGCTGTGGGTCCCCTGAGCTGAATCGCTGCCGAGTCATACACCAGAGCTGCCTCCTCAGCCGTGTTAAATGTACCTAGCCAAACCCTTACTCCCCGCAATGGGTCCCGTATTTCAGCCGCATACTTTCCCCACGGCCGCCGCCTCACTCCTCTGTACTTCGTACTGCCTACATGTTTTGTTTTACTCTTCGTTTTGCGACTTGTAGTAGCTTTTTTGGGCACTTTTGAAATGGCGGTGGTCGTGGTGGTGGTCCGGTGCACGGTGTTGACTGGAAGGTGTCTCACCGCCCGACTGACGCGGCGGCGATCGGATGCGTCCAGTGATTCCGTGTCAGATGTGTCAGTAGCATCCGGGTCACTCCAGATGATGCGCAAGGTGCGAGGTTTCGCCATTGGGAAGATCAGAGGCGGTGAGTTTACCGCCTCTGTGGGTTTTAATAAAAAGTGGGATGGCAGGAGGAGAATAATAGAAGCAGCTTTAATAGAAAGTTTGTGAGAAAATATGCAACAGTGAAAGTGGTTGCAGTAACTACACAACCTAGGAGAGAATCGGTCTTGAAATAGGGAGGGGGAGGAAAGATGGGTGTATTAATGGAAGCAATAAAGAGAGAAAACCAAGAGAATGAAACTAACGGTTTTGGGAATCAGAATAATAAACAGAGCTCTTGCTCTCTCGTTGATTGATTAAGGTGGAGCAAGACGAATTTGTTTTTTCTATTTGTAGTTTTTCAAAGAGAAATGGAAGGTTTTGGTGGGGTTTTAGAGAGGTTCTATGGGGATTGGGAGTGACTGAGAGAGAGAAGTAGAGAAGAGAAGATAAAAAGGAAAGAGAGAAAGAGCGTGAAACGGTCGGTATTACTTTATAGAAATTCACCCGACAGAGTAAATGGGAACCCACGCCCGATTAGTTATTAATATTTACTGCTCAGTGTCCAGTTGATCACGATCTGTTTTACCTCTCTGTCTCGCATTTACTAACCCAGCAGAGTCGATTCCCATTTCAAATATTATCAGATCTCTGTATGCTTTCGTAAGGCGGGTTTTATACACAGATGCAGTAAGTAGCAACATCAATTATACACCCTGGAGATTTTAAGTCGCTCGGGATAGCCAACTGTGTCTGATCCGTTCTGAGCTCCGCACAGTAAACAGCATTGTACGCAGAGCACACCAATGGACAATAGTGGAAGGTCGAAAGGCGGGAACGCTCGCATTGGAATCGTCATTATTCCCTGCAGTTATTAACTAAATGGAGATATCCATTTTAAATATCACCCAATGACAAGGTTGCTGATATGAAGATGCGGAGATGTCCAGTTATAAAATGGAGGGGCGAGTTTGTGAAAAAAAAGAAGAAGAAAAAGACTAGATGAACAGAGTACGGAGTCTGAATCCGAGTTTTGGAGCTGGGGTTACACGGAGCCCAAAGAGAGGTGCCGTGCCGTGGTTGGACGCTCCCGGATCGTATGCAATCACTAGCTTTATCGTCTTTCGTGCAAAGGACAGAATTATCAGACATTTATGTACTGTTGCTGTATTAAAGAGTCCGGCTACTATATCACTAGTGTCATTCCAAACTAAATAACACCATATATGGATCTACTTTAATATTCGTGTACAAGATAGCGCTGGAATGACACTAGTGTTTTGTACGAATATTAAAGTAGATCTAATGGTTTAAGATGGAGTCCGGCTACTATAACACTAGTGTCATTCCAAACTAAATAACACCACATCTTAAACCATTGGATCTACTTTAATATTCGTGCACATGATAGGACTGGAATGACACTAGTGACTTGCACGAATATTAAAGTAGATCCAATGGTTTAAGATGTGGTGTTATTTAGTTTGGAATGACACTAGTGTTATAGTAGCCGGACTCTTTAAGATGTGGTGTTATTTAGTTTGGAATGACACTAGTGGTATAGTAGCCGGACTCCGTATTAAAACGTAATAATCATTCAATTTATTATATTATAAGTAACAACATCTTATAACAATTTAGTTTTGTGATTTTTAAAGTTTAAACTGAATCCAAACCGTTCAACATGATATCTATATTAAAATGTACTTGGTGATCAAATTTTACATTTTTTTGAAATCTTTTACTATTTATTAAGTATTTTATAATACTGTTGTTTTTAGACAATTTTGAATCACTGAAAAACAACAGTTTTGTAAAATACTTAATAAATAGTAAAAAATTCAAAAAAATATAAAATTTGATCTCCAAACACATTTTAGTATAGATATCATGTTAAACAGTTTTGACCGACTGTTTGAACTATGAAAATCGCAAAACCGAATTGTTGTAAGATGTTGTAACTTACAAATGTTATAAGTGAATCGCTCCTCATTTATTATATATAAACCAATTCCTCGATGACCCATATGGAAGCCAACCACAATCTATGTCATGAACTACTCTATAATATGTGGCTTATTAATTTTTAGAGTAAAAGAAATATTTTTTTTCACAGAAATGTTGCTTGAAATTTTGATTTGTTTTAATTGTCAGTCAAATCCGGATATTAGTATTTTTAAGTACTTATTATATCATTAAATAATTACAAGATCATTAAAATAATGCTTCAGAACTTTTTAGAACCATATGTTGATAATCGATTTTCCTTTTTCTTGCGTGTGTTAGGAAAAAATTGTCAGATTTTAAAGGTTTTGATTATCTTCTGTCCATAAATAAACATTAAAATTTCAGATTACAAATTTTTTATTCCTTTTTCTTCGGGCCAAATTTTGTATTACAAACAATTGAGTCTTGCAAATTTTATTTATTAAGAAGATTTATATAAAGTTTTGTATTCGAATAATACACATGTCAATGATTTGTAACAGAAATTGGGTTAGCGGGTGCTTATATATGATAATTATCTTTTGAAGTTGACAACATTAAAAAGAGACAGTATCCGTGAAGGTAAAAAATGACTATCTGCGAGGGTATACCGACAGAAAGGTGTTTTTTCCATTAGCAACGAGAATATCCGCGAAGGTATACCAACAGTATCCCTCACATATACTGTACCATTCTTGTATTGACATTTTGATATATTGAAATAAGACAAAAGAATTATAGAAATGCATTCGCATTACTCTTCCTTATTATATTTATTTTAAATGTTCAATTTTCATGATTTTTAGCAGATTAACAAGAACTCATTAGTAGAACGTCTATAATTATCATTGTGTTACCGAAGTATAATATAATATGCACAAACAAGGTTTGGAAATTCTTTAAATCCTGATGTGCTTCTTGTGCTAATTAATATTTTGAATTTAGCTGTGCTGAGTAAAATCTCTTTTAAATAGTGTGCATAAAATTAGTATTAGTAAAACGGTACATGTTTTATATTTAACAATATTTAGCTAATTACAATGTCTTTAACTCTTGAAAATACTGAGAGTTCTAATTGTGTCAAAATATATAAAAGCACAAACTGAACACATTTTTAGATGTAATGTGATATTTTAATTCTTGTAAAATAACAATAAAGGATTCCTTGGATTAGACAGTATTTTTAAAATCAGGATGATATTAATTTGTTGAGATTTGGTATTAAGATATAAGTCTCATACTCCTTTTATCACTTAAAAGTTAAAATTATGTTGTGATGATTATAATATTATGGAGAATTGCTCAAGCACACCATTTTCTAGCGGAAAGTAACTTAAAATGATTTTGGGCCATCTGATTAAGGGCATTATGTAAAAAAATAATTATAATCAGTTGTTTTATATCGGGTATTTCTACTAAGTTGAACTAGAATGGAATAATTACGATATTATGTTAATGTTTGTTTAGATGTAAATTTATTTGGTATGCCCGTAAAATTAGCACAAGATGAAAATTTTCTTTTCTGATTCCGACAATTCAATTAATTTGTTATGTCTAAAAAAAGAGATCTAAGCCCGGAAAACAGTTGAAGGACAAATGAAAAAAGGACCTAATGATTAATTTTTCTTGCCTAAGTGTTATATAATCCAATTTAGATTCATTTTATACGGATATAAATTTCTTTACTTGAAATGAGCATGATTTTAAATAATTACGTACAAACTCAAAAAACACTTGATTTAAAATATTTCCCACCTTGATAAATGATAATTTATTTTGGATGATGAGATGATTGACTTGGTGTATATTGGTGTATTGGTCGGCTTTGTAATATACTATTGACTCTTGGTATCCTTTCCTATACAAACGGAAACAGCGGATCTGACCTCTTCCTCGTGGACTGCAGTTCGGTCACGTGAGATAACTCGACCGGCCCTCAGTTAAACCGGGTCAAAAATATCCGGTCAAATCCTTGGGTTAAGAACCCTGTCAGAACGCTAGTGCCTGGATATTAAATTCTACGTGGACCAAGCATTTTCTATTAACCGTGAACCAGTCGGTATCAAAATCGATCTCGCTTTTCATTCGAGCATCGGTTGAATTTAATACTCAATTCGAAGTCCATATGTACAGTGGAACACTCGGTGCAAAAACTTTTGAAAAAGCCTGGGTGAGATGATGACGTGGCGAGGCATAAATGGGTATTTTGTTCTTTAGGTATATCTCCCTGCACGAGGTCGTGAAATAGAGTAAAAGGCGAAAGTAGGAGAATGTTAAGCAGATAAAGCGTTCTGGGTTGGGTTTTTTTAACGAAGACCCAGTAACCCACGGTAAAAAGGGTTCATGAGCTAACGGTCACTGACAGAAAGGCTCCATTTGCATTTGCTACAGCAAGCTTTTCATCTAATTTTCAACTTGTATATCTTTTTGAAAATTTGAATTAGGTTTGGGTAATTGCCTAATTGGTGTGATATTCTAGAACCAACTTGTAGTTTTTTTTGGGTAATTATGAGCTTCTGAGTTCTGAATCTTCAATTAATTATTTTCGTCAACAAGCCTTTTAAATATTTTTTTAAGTTAAAAAACATATGACATTTTGATCGAAATCTTGGGGGTACTGTTATATGAAATTTGTTCATAAAAACGAAAAGAATAATGCAATTATCTACATAAGACCCAAAAAGTTTCCAAAATCTGGGCAACTCGCTTTCTTTTTTTGCATATGCATTTATTACTGGCAGCACATGCTAGTAGTTCAGCAATATGTATACTTTTGCACCGTGCATATACACATTCAAGCAAATTGTAAATAAAAAACTTTTGCATTTTTGCACTTTCTTAATGACAGTTTTTTTTACATTAATTCCAATGGCAAAGTCAAATAAATTCTCCCCTAGAAAACATAAACTTGTGAAAATCAAACACCATTTTTGATTCATATCACCAACTCAACACAACTCCTTCACCTGGACCGAATCAAAACGGATCCAAATCATAATGCGATATATAATTATCGGATCTTACATGAACAACAAGCATGCCAAGTATGCGAAAAGACCCAAAAGTCCGACAAACTTCGGGGTGGTTACGTGGGCCCCACTAGCAGCCACGCTGAGTTTGTTTTCTTGGACATTGATGCTAAGCTTCTGGCCCGCTTCGCAGTGTAAACCGATGCTGTCGTAGTAGTAATGCATGCCAGGTTCTGTTAGATTGACAAAGGCGGGGCCGATAAACCAGCGGTTGATGACGTGGCGATCATCACATTTGTCGAAGTCTTCCTTTGTCACTTGCATGATGTTGTAAACCGAGGAGTGGAAAAGGAACACTGCCAATCAATGTAAACAAAAAATTATTAAAGAGTTTATATTTTACAGCGCAATTTTTTCGCAATAATGGGAATCATCGAACAGAGCAATAATAATTGATAACATAAGAATGAAAAGCAATATTAATCTTTAGATATTGATTCTTGGTTGGAATTCAGGGGATTGTGTATTTGTTTTCCTTCAATCTCAATAAGATGTTAAAAAAAAATTATTACACGCACAAAGAAAATTCAATAGTCAAAAACATTTTTGAAAAATTCAGCCAAGAAATATTCAAGGGAACTCATATAATACAAAGATGTTTAAAAAAAAAATTATTACACGCACAAAGAAAATTCAATAGTCAAAAACATTTTTGAAAAATTCAGCCAAGAAAAATTCAAGGGAAAATAACTCGTATAACACAGATTATGTATCAGTTTTCCTGCAATCTTAATTTCTTTACCGGCAATCTCGATAAAATGTTTAAAAAAAAAATTATTACGCGCACAAAGAAAAATCAATGGAGAAAACATTTTTGAAAAATTCTGCCAATTAAGCAAATGAGGTTTCATTTTTCCGAAATCACTACTCACTCAATTTGTCACCAACTGTGAAGTTCTTTTTGGCGGCCCACTCGTCATAGAAAGTTGTGTTTGGGGGAGTATACCATCCCTTGCTTCCTCCTACAATGTGAACGACATGCGCCGGCTGAGCCGTGGACCCCACCAACAGGCAGCTAACAGCTGCCAAGACGAGTAATATCTCTTTCGCCATTTCTCCGATTTGTTAATTTCCTTTCTGCATATAAGGCAAGAAGGGTTGGAGGAGATCAGAATAAAAGATATGATATGCCCCAGATAAAGGATGAGAGAACAGCATCCATTAACTGTTTTGGTTTTCTTTTACTAAATATAGCATTGGTTACTCACAGTGAGGAATTTATGCGCTAATCAGGACATCGAGTTTGCCTATTTTTGGTTAAAGATGATGTTTTGTCTTACCACTCCGAACTTGGATGATCTGCATCTTTGTTTTTGTTTTTGTTTTTTTATTTTCTAGTGACCACAACTTTTTAAGTATATGATCTTTGATCTCTTTCCTATATTTATTTTTAATTCTGAGGATATGCAGCTTTGGATTCTCGGGTAAGGGTACTAGTGTCAGTAAGTTTCAAGAATATATACTTAAGTTAAAATGACCTGAAATTTAGTTAATTTTTGAGAAATTTATATACATACCCATCATAACTTCTCCTTTTAGATATTTCCCCATCAAACTTCAAAATTAGTTATTTACCCATCTACACTCACTTATTTTATTAAATATACCCATCTCTTCATTTAATCACTTAAAAAAAATATTAATAAAAAGTTTGAAAAGACAAGTTTACCCTTTATTCGAAATATCAAATATTGTCGCTAACCTCTCCCCCTGCTGGTCGTCTCTGCTTGATGAAGCTAAAATATAAGACCTGTACCACCTATTCATGAAGCTAGTAGAGACAATAGGAAAACTGAGCTTGGCGTGACAAGAGGAGATCTGAAACAAGAGTAGAGCTGAAGTGTTGTTTTAAAACACAGCAGAATCGGTACCTCTATCACCAAAAAGCTATCTAAGCTGCTTCAAAGACCTTGTCCTGTCGATAGTAGATAACTTGCACCTGAAAACAATAGATTATTCTAGGAGATCTCTACATTGCTATTTTCATCTCTCTCTTTTTTTTTTGTTGAAATCCGTAGGTGATATTTCATTAATCATAGCAAAATTACAGAGGTTACAGTTGTAGTACATTCCTATAATGCTAAATTGCTAACCCTCTGAAATAGTGAAAAAGGAACGGTCAATTTGTTGTTCAACTATCCTATGTATCAGTGGCCTCACATCTACTGTTGTATCACGTTGTTGGGACATTCTCGTTGCCCAGTTAGCTAAGTTGCGAGGCTTAAAAAAACACAAAAATATAAAGTACAGACCTTTAAAAAAATATTATTGAAAAAACACAAAATATTAATAATCTAATGTTATAATTTTACTGTCAATCACTTCCTTCATATAATCTAAAGTGGACTATAGTTTTTTATTTCCATGCCATACCAGTTCCGTCAGTTGCTGGTACAAACACAAATGCACGAACTCATTACCATTCATGCCATCATCATTCATACGATTACAATTACTGCCACCATCATTGTCATTGTCTTCTTCTGACCCAGTATCCCATAGCCCCTCTCCAAACACATGTCTACTCCAAATCTCAGCTTGGGCATTTCTCTCTCTCGCCTCTCATAGCAAGCTGTACCCATTAAATCATCTATCTTTAATTTGCAAACCCAATTATGCAACTGGAGCCACTGGAATTTGAGTCAAAGACTCAAGTTTTAAACCCACTTCTCTCAAAATGCAGCTAAAGTGGATCTAAATGTGCCAATTTAGTGTTGTAATTGTTTGGTGTGGTACCACCATTATGAATGTTGATTTCTTCTCTATGCATTTGTACAAGGAAGAACTAATGAGAGACCAGTATCAACTACTTGCTGGTATTTGTTAGGGTTTTCTTCTCTAGTTGGCCGGTACACTGCTTCAGCTTTTATCTATTGATGCTATTTCGGATGCTTGAAAAAAGATGCTTCCATGATGATTCAGGTGAAAGAGAGGCAAGGGGAGGGGGGAGGATTAGCGACAGTATTTTGAATAAAGGGCAAAATTGTCTTCTTAATTTGTTATTCATGTTAATAAATGATTAAATTAAGATATGAGGATATTTATAAAATAAGTGATTGTAGATGGGTAAATAACTAATTTTGAAGTTTTGATGGGGAAATATCTAAAAAGAGAAGTAATGATCGGACTTTTACAGTAGAGGGCAATTGTTAACGTTAATTTAAGAAATTAAGAATGCTTGCAGTTTATGAATTTATTTTGCAATGTGCATGCTGTGACTTTTACAGTGTTAACAGAGTGGCCAAATGTACTGATACATTATTTTACCTCACTCGTAGATACAAATACTATGTATTGTTTCTAAAGAGTATCAACTAATTTATTTAAGACAAAAGCACATTTTTCCATGGCTCATGCCAAATTTAACTTTCTTGAGAAAAGTTCCATCAATTATTACCTTTAAGAAATTGAAATTGTTAGCTGTAAGAGAATGAACATTATAAATTATTAAGAGAGAAGAATTACCTTTTCATTATATTTACGCCTTGCCTTTTTTTCATTTCTGTTTGGCATCCTTGCTTCAGATCAAACTTTTATGTGGCAATTGCATATGAAATAAGCAAAAGGAGGATGATCAGGAGCTACTACGTGATGATTTTTGTAACAGCAATGAATCAATAAACCATCTATTCCTCTTATGCCCCTATACAAAACGTCTAGTTTGGGATGGGACTATAACAGAATGAGACATCAAATTGGACTTGATCAAGCTAAGATAGTCGAGAACAGTGTAAGAGTAAAAAAGGGCACAGTGCATGAGCAAGAGGAAATGCAAGCAAGTAATACTGACATTATACAATCACAGCTTAGGCTAAATCAGATCAAGTACCAAATATAGGTTTCACAGGTCAAGCACATCAAGTACAGCCTCGAATATGAAATATGCAAGTGAGGAATCAATTTACCCCACAACACATTATCACAGAAAAAGGGAAGTAGCAGTCCGGAGGTGTCAGAGAGAGGAGCAAGGCTCAAAGCCTCACTAATTACAACAGACAACAGTTCAATTACACATTGCATGCTTAACAAAAAAGGGGAAAGGCATCAAGAAAATGTCAAAGAAAAGAGCAAAGCTGAGGGCCTCATATAATTCATCAAGTTACAACAACAACAATTAACTCACTGATCATAGAAATTGGGTGAACATCACATAATCAACCCGGTGTCTTCAAATCAAGAGATGAAATCGAGTTACAGGTCAGAGACCAAATAAGGCAGTAATTAATAAATCAAGCACTGAAATTAATCCACATTCTAATCCAATAATGATACAACAACAAATGTCTTAATTTTTTTGTTTTCTTAATAATCTTCAATCAAGAAGAACATCCAATAATAATACATTAACATTTTTCTCCACTCTCAACATGGCAGTTCTATCACCACGCATTTCCAATTGTCTTTTCCATGTCCCTGCACAACCCCATCATAACGAGACATCAAGCTCAAGGCCTTTAGAAATCATGTAAAGTAATAAATCAAATGCCTATTCAATTTCACCCTTCTTGCACAGCCCATTCATAAGAGTCCTATAGGTGGCGACATCAGGATCATATCCTTTGGATATCATGACATCTAGAAAATTCAATGCCTTGTCAATTTCACCAATCTTGCACAGCCCATCTATAAGAGTGTTGTAGGTCACGACATCAGGCTCATGCCCTTTGGAAATCATGACATCTACAAAATCCATTGCCTTTTCAATTTCACCATTCTTGCACAGCCCATCTAAAAGAGTGTTGTAGGTCACGACATTAGGCTCATGCCCTTTGGAAATCATGACATCTACAAAATCCATTGCCTTTTCAATTTCACCATTCTTGCACAGCCCATCTATAAGAGTGGTGTAGGTCACGACATTAGGCTCATGCCCTTTGGAAATCATGACATCTACAAAATCCATTGCCTTCTCAATTTCACCCTTCTTGCACAGCCCATCTATAAGAGTGGTGTAGGTCACAACATTAGGCTCATGCCCTTTGGAAATCATGACATCTAGAAAATCCATTGCCTTCTCAATTTCACCTTTCTTGCACAGCCCATCTATAAGAGTGCTGTAGGTCACGACATTAGGCTCATGCCCTTTGGAAATCATGACATCTAGAAAATCCATTGCCTTCTCAATTTCACCCTTCTTGCACAGCCCATCTATAAGAGTGCTGTAGGTCACCACATTAGGCTCATGCCCTTTGGAAATCATGACATCTATAAAATCCATTGCCATCTCAATTTCACCTTTCTTGCACAGCCCATCTATAAGAGTGCTGTAGGTCACGACATCAGGCGCATGCCCTTTGGAAATCATGACATCTACAAAATCCATTGCCTTCTCAATTTCACCCTTCTTGCACAGCCCATTTATAAGAGTGTTGTACGTTAAGACATCCGGGTCATGCCCTTTGGAAATCATGATATTTAGAACATCTAATGCCTTATCAGTTTCACCATTGTTGCAAAGCCCTTTTATAAGAGTGTTGTAGGTCACGACATTAGGCTCATGCCCTTTGGAAATCATGACATCTACAAAATCCATTGCCTTCTCAATTTCACCTTTCTTGCACAGCCCATCTATAAGAGTGCTGTAGGTCACGACATCAGGCTCATGCCCTTTGGAAATCATGACATCTACAAAATCCATTGCCTTTTCAATTTCACCATTCTTGCACAGCCCATCTATAAGAGTGGTATAGGTGATGACATCAGGGTCATGCCCTTCGGAAATCATGACATCTACAAAATCCATTGCCTTCTCAATTTCACCTTTCTTGCACAACCCATTTATAAGAATACTATACGAGACTACATTGGGTATAAATCCTAACTTGGTCATTTTGTTGAGCACTATAGTAGAGGCCTCATCAGTTTTTTTCTGCCAACAGAGACTTTTGAGTATAGGACTGAAGATCATGGCATTAGCTCTGCGACCCTCTTTGAGGAACCGTCCCAGAAAACCAAACATTAGGTTGACTTGATTCGTTCGTGCACTGTTGAAAATATCAAATCCAATTAGGATCCTGAGAGCTCTCAACTTTCCAACTATAACCCTGTAATTTAGGAAATTCCAGCTCGTGTAAATCTGTTGTAATCAAGCTATATTCAGCAATACAAACAGCTAGAAATTAGATTAGGAAACCCTAACAGCTAATTGGCCTATATATACTCATGTAAAGCTTGTAAATATAATATACTCAATACAAACAATTTATTTTATTTACTGTAATTTGAAATATGCACAACAGTCCATCAAGATCTCATAGGTATATTCATTAGGACTGATGCCTTCGGCTTGGATTAAGCGGGTGAAGAGGGAGAATACGGTGGGGTGAGGGTTGCTTGAGATTCTGGTGTAGTCCTTGAGGTATTGATTGATTTGACGGAGGTTCTTGGCAGCCAGCAGCTGATCAAACTGGTGAATCGCCTCTTGGTCAGAAATGGCATCCGTCTTCCAGCCCCGCCTTTTCTCCTCCTCCTGCTTGCCCTTCCAATGTGGCTGACGCAATGGATTTGGTCTGTCAGGTTGAGATTTAGACTGGGGGAACCCGTGGCAGACAAGGCAGAGGCCTCGGCGAGAAGCAAATGGGGATGGGGATGGGGATTGGGATTGGGAAGCTAAAGGTGAAAGTGAAAAGGAGGCAAGAGATAAGGTTGACGCCATCTGATTCTTATTTAGTGTTACTTCGAGGTTCAACTACTGCCTTAGCAAGGAATACGGAGTGTCTGAGTGTCAGGGAGGAGAGGGGCAGAAAACTAACCGAGGATACGGACTCGTTAAGTTTAAGGGATGAAGTCGCCCACTGACTCTGAGCAAGGGAGATAATCAGATAAAGTAACAAATTGAGAAAGTAACCAAACATTAGGCTGAGCCGCTGAATGAGGACGAGCGATAAAACAAATTGAGAAATCAGAAAATCAACAAAATACCCACTTTCATTGTTGTATCATTACAAGCATAACATATTTTGTTTGCTGAAATAAAAAAAAAATAACATATTTTGTTTTTTAATAACGGCCCAAAATATACCTACTTTCCAAAATAGACATTAGGCCCGCATAAATTACAACAAAGGAAACAACCGATTTACTAAGCAAGCTTTGTGTGTCCGATGCCGAGCAAGCAATCCTTTTAATTCTTTGTCCTCTTTCCCCAATTTATGATTTTCATGTGGGAATTTTCTTCTTTCTTTTCATAAATTGGTTCATCGAAACAAGTTCCTTTCTTTGTGGTAAAAATTCTGTATTGCGTATGTATTAAAATTATATATATTCTCCAGCTTCAAATTTTTTTTTTTATTGAAAGGTATTTTCAAGAATTGAACATGCGTTTTCTTATAAGAGAGATGAGGGTTCGTGCCACTGCACTAAGCTTGTGGTTCTTTTCCAGCTTCAAATATATCATAACTAGATACAACAACAAAGTAGGCACTTATCGCGAGGGTACTCCGTCACGAAAAGTATCGTCGCAAAAAGTAGGCACTTATCGCGAGGCACTTTTCGCGCCGGAGTACCGTCATAACTGTGCTTTTTCTTTTCGCGATGGTACTTTTCGCGACGGAGTACCCTCGCGATAAGTGCCTACTTTTTGTTATAAAGAACGGTTTTAAATGACATTTAATAATGATAAGAGCATGATTATGTGGCTAATGTGGTGTATGATAAGATATCATGCAGTGCATGTTCATTTGCCGGTTTTATGAGCTTTGCTGCTTCTGATGAGATGCTGGCGACATTTGTAAGGAGAAACCTTGTCTTTTCTACTATTTAACGGGATTGAATATTATCACATTTATGTTTTTTTTTTCTATAAGGAAAATGAAACAGTTGATAAGAGAATTTCTATTTTTGGTTAATATTATGTTTTGTTTTACCACTCTTAGCTTGGATGATCTGCATCTTCGTTTTCATTGTTGTTTTTTATTTTCTAGTGACCACAACTTTTTAAGTTTATATAATCTTTGATCTCTTCCTTGTTTTATGTATTTATTTTTTATGTTCTGAGAATATGCAGCTTTGGATATTTCTGGTAAGGGTACTAGAAATTAAGAATATATACAAAAATTAAAATGATCTGAAATTTAGTTAATAGTTTAGATTGAAATTTAACAAAAGTTTATATATGATTAGTAGAAATTAAGAATGCTTGCAGTATCTTAATTTATTTGCAGTATCTTAATTTATTTTGTATGAACTCTATGGTTTCGTAATGAAATAGGTGGATATTACCACTTTTGCAACAACAAAAAAAATTAATGCACAAGAAAATCAATAAAATTGGACTTCTTTGCTATTCTTTGGGACCGTATAAATACCTCTGATCAATAGGTCACACATGCAACTAACTGCATTTTTGCACTAATTCATTCTCAAAGCAGATTTTTGAGGTTTTTCAACACTCTTCTCCTTTTGGCATATTCAAATATAGCAAACATATTAAATGCTAAACCCCGATTAAAAGGACAGAACAACTCGTAAAAGTTACATCTCCTCATCAAATATAAAAAAGTAACTTAATTATAAGAAAATTTGTACATTAATCATATGATCCATATATATTAGAAAAAAGGGGAAAACGAATAACCCACACGATCGATGAAGATATAACCATGTACAGGGATAACAAAAAACTGCTCAACTGATAACATTCCAACTGTACTTAAATTAGCTGTTCCATTAAAACAGAAATCTAGAAGAGGTTGGAAACCGGTGAGGAAGAAGAGGAGGTGCTGAGAGGGTGGATCAGATACGTCAGCACCAACGCCACCAGCATTAGCACGTATGCAATTCCCTGATCAACCGTTGTTCCTGCATTAATTCATTATATTTATTACCAAAAAATTCAGGGGCGGAGCTAAAAACATCAAATTGGGAGGGCTAAAACGTGAAATGCATAATATTTGACAATTGGAATTTGAACTCAAGTCTCCACGACCACAAACTGAAACTCTAACCACTATAAGCTACAAACATTTATCATTTGATGAGAACTTTTACGACAATAAAAAAATAATTGAATTTTAATATACATAATTAAAAATTTAAAATTATAGGGGTGCGTGGTAATTAAGCACCTCTTGGCTTGCATTAAGATCCGCCACTGCAGGAATTTTCGATAATGGGAATATTTATTGACTTAATTTTCAAATTGTAACAGCATCATATCATCATATTCATGGTAAGCACTTGGATTATTTAACTTTTTGTTATTTGCTAACAAAAAGCTGGTATATGGTTAGAGAAAATGTCTTCTAAATATGGGGTCCTCAACTATACCTTCACCAGCTGATAAAATAGCAACATTTTCCCAACAAAATTTCTTCCTATCCATCCTTTATCAAAATATCGAATATAATTTTTAAGATTTTTTTTGACGCAGTTGCTAAAATTACATTGAACTTGCTTTATGAAAATTAGGAACAGGGACCAACTAATAATAATTCCATAGTAAGGTTTTCAATTATCTTATTTCACACGATCAGTAGAGAAAAAGTAAACTCTCTTTAAGCTCCACGTAGAACCCTGACATTTTTAATTATTGTAGCGTGGATTATTTCTTTATTCAATTTGTTTGAAAATTAAAGCCTAACATCTGGTAGTACCTCCTTGAAGTCAAATATGTGAACTTATATTTAAAATATTCATCCTAATCATCTTTTGATTTTCTAAAGCTGTACCAATTTTT
The DNA here is from genome assembly GCA_011114355.1 of Carex littledalei. Taxonomy (NCBI): domain Eukaryota; kingdom Viridiplantae; phylum Streptophyta; class Magnoliopsida; order Poales; family Cyperaceae; genus Carex; species Carex littledalei. Next base: position 10,966,058 of record CM022081.1, read on the forward strand.
GGTATGGAATATTTTGCATGATCATAAATTACTAGAATTGGGGAAACAAAAAACAAAAAAATTGAAATTACCATCGCTTGTGGCAGCCGGTGCAGGAGCCGGTGCCTGAGCCTGCACGGCCGGCAATACCAACCCGAGTATCAAGGCCAAGACGGCCATGGTACGCAAGGAAGACGCTCTCTTCATTGCCATTTCTCTCTCTCTACCTTGACCTTCACTAACAGCCGAAGATAGAGAGAGAAAGAGATGTTCTTCTCTGCTTTTTATTATTTCCCTCTTTTTTTTCCTCTTGGATTTGAGGGTAAGTATTGGTTTGCATTTTATAGGTTGATGGTTAGAGAGAGCGAGAGATACGACAGGTAATACGGAAATAACGGAAGGTTGGTTGTGGGGCCCACCCATGTGTACCGCCGTTCAGTAGGATCGGACGACCGTACACTAACCAGCCTGTTACCTGAATGTCACTGGACCTGGTCTACTGTAAAGTTTAAGACCTAGTCGCTGACAAATGGTTGAAAGATGGCGCAAGGCTTAATTTCTTTGTATAAGTGGATCACACCATGTCTATTCATCAAATACTTTTATGTTCAGGGGATAAATTTAGCCATAATATAATAAAATAAACAAAGTGCAGGTCGGAAAGCTTTGTGGTTGACATGTGTGATGTGTCTATCTGCCTGGGTCATTGATTTTGCTTTAAGGTTTGAGTTGACAGGTTGGGATCTTGTGGTATCTTCTCTGGTTTTTTAGCAAATTGCTGTTTTAATAAAGGGTTGGTATTAGTCTGATAATTTTTCCTAGCTGGAGGATGATGTGTAATGAATCAACATTTTGGATTCTAGAAGCAGTCAGCAAAGAATATATCATTGATGGTTAGGAATCCATATCCTTTGAGGTAACAAAATATTTCTGCTTAGATCCGGACCGTTCGATTAAAATCTGAATCAATTCGATATGTGGTGAAATGTACGGAGCTCATTTAATATTCGTGTGAATTTTGATCGGATGGTCCAGATTTAAACATAAATATTTTTTGTTACCTTAGGTGATATGAATTCGATGTATCTAATTTTACACAAAAAAACCGAGACATGGTATTTGTGAGAATAACTTGTCACTGACAAGCTAATATTGTTCAAATTATATTTGTAACTATTTTTGTATTTGACATGTATTTTTGGAGATGATCTTCTGGGTGTTATGATCAAGTGCAGTAGGCATTGCTATTATTTTTTAGTTCTTGATTTCTGGTTAGTTGCCTGACATTGTCTTCAACATAACAACCGTTAATTATTAAGAAACCATGTGCATGTAATCAACAGTGGTATCAATGCACCAAGAGGAAATTTTCCTGGCAAGTGAATTGCTCTCATGTATACACCAACCATATTAATTGTTACCTTTTTCATTAGTTAACTAAAAGCGGTTTTGGGCCTATTTGGGTTGGCCCATTGTTTCAAATCCAGCCTATAAACAAAGAATGGTGTAAATTGGGTTTTTTATTTTTGGACCAAGACTGGGATAAGTTGCTGGATTGTTTGTTATATTTGCTGGATTGTTTATTATCATTTTTAATTGTAAGATAGATCAAGATTTTGTGTATTACATGTGCTATATGTAGTCGGTGTTTTAAAATTCGGTTATATTCGGTGAATATACAGCCGTATATTTCTATTCAGTGTCCGACCGAATAGAAAATAGTTATTCAGACCGAATATTTAATTCATGCTTTAAAAAAATTAAATAACATTCAAAACCCGTTAAAAGAGTTCCGGACCCGAATCCATAACCCATTAAATGAGTTCCAGATCCGCCAGGTAGGTGTTCTCTTCAAGCGTCCCACTCAGAAGTCTTTTATAACCTCTCTACATGCTGCCTTATTGTATTTAAGTACTGTGGGATTAAATATTTAATAAAAAATCCGAATAAAAATCCGCATATTCGGCCGCATACCGTATATGCGGTATGCGGTGGCCTTCCAAATACCGCATGAGAACCGAATATTAAAACAATTGTAGTCCATGCATCATGAATGGATTGGCAAATATCTATACCAATATAAACAAGATATAGATATCAAAGTTAGATCTAATTAATTAATGAAATAGTTAAACTGACAAATATCATGGATGGATTGGCAAAATCACAAAGAAGCTGAAGTTTGTTAAAGTGACAAAGAAATAGTTACCAATCAAAGTTAGATCTAATTAATGGAGAATTTATGTTATATTAAACAAATTAATTTCGATGGATGAGTAGCAACTAGTTCTCATGTTTCTCAAAAATGGTGTAATTTGGTACAAGTACCTTCAGTTTATCATTTTTAATTACAGAGAGGTACCTTTAATTTTGAGGGATTAAACTGCGTCGCATCTCTAACTAAATTTCTGAGGACATAATTCTGGAAATTCCGAATTTACCCCTTCGAGCCTAGATAATTTTTACCGTGACAAGCGAACTCATTAGAATTTTATACTAGTGGTTAATTTCCCCACGATCATAATATATAACAATCTGAAGAACCAGATATAAAGCTAAATAATGTGCAAATCCGTTCAGTCGGTGAATAATAGAACACAATATTAATGACGATCAAGTTTTGCAAAATTTTAATTATAATCTAACAGAAAAGAACCGACAGAACAAGCTTTTTGAACAACAAAAAATGCTAAGTGACGGTGGTATAATTTCTTAATACTTAAAAGACGATCTAAACCGCCCCTCCTCTACATAGCCGAGATATGAACATCTTCATACCAATCAAGTACCAACACCAATATTTTAATATTACTCATAACAAAACTTGAACAAGAACAAAACAACATAGACGTATAACTTATAATCGCCGTATAAACTGACACAAAAAAATACCGAAACCGAACTATATCATCCGGCCGTTTGTTTGGGCATTGCATTGCTATGTTGACTCTGAATTGCCATGTTCAAACAATTTAATCCAAACATGGCATCTCAGATACAAACATAATACGGCAAAAAAAGACCCAAACAAACGTACAACTCTCAAATTAATATTCAAAGTTTAGAGCTGCAGATTGATCCATTGCTTACTTTCACGACAGTTGGAGTCGTCCAGCAGAAGGCACCGATGGCAAATCGCCGCTTCTCCTCGATGCTACCATTGCTCGGCAAGCCGTATTGAATAAGCAAGCAATCGAGCTTCCACTCGGGCATGTTCTTGTACTCTTCCCTTGTGAACCTGGGGTAGTGCAACGGCATCTGGAAGTTCTCGTAGCACCTCTCGGGTACGCCATTGTGGGCCAAAGGTCGGATCAGGCTCGGTGTAGCGGGCTTGATGGGTGCGATGATGGTTTCTACGGTTTCCATTAGTTAAAAAAATATTTTGAGGGAAAGAAGATGAGAGAGAGGATATAAGTTAATTAGGGTTTTTGTGTTGTAGATATCATGGTATGTTAGTGGCAATATATATAGTGAAATAAGTAATAGGTGGAACCTGGATTCTGGAATGTACAGCCATACAGGTAGGCACCATCATCAAGCATTTTGGTCTAATTTGGTAAATGAAATGGTCAACCACATTTTTTTTAATTTGTAATTTTATTAGCAAGAATTGGCGCAGGGTAGACCGTCTTCTATGACAAAGAGAGCGGTGAAATTATGGGCCCGCCTGTCATGAAATGGTGTAGCATGAACAAATAAAGGGTAGACCGTTGAATCAGGATGAATTTGCACAAACCAGGTGGACAATACGTGGGATTTATATAATAATGCAAGCAGGAAAACTAGAGGGGCATGCATTAATTTTGTTGTTGATATGCGCTGCATTGCTAAGTAAAATATATTAAATTAAATTTTTTTGTGATTGCCACCAAAAATATTGCTAATTTGATCAAATATGCCCATGATGAAAGAGTTCTATCTTCTTCAAGATGACAAGGGGATCACTTGTAATAAATTAATTTGCATAGTATAACAATTTCAACAAATTGTGCAGTAAATTACTTTTAAGCAAAATTGTGGAGCGTTACAATAGAAGGTTTTGTTGAAGGATAGATCCAAATCCGAATGTCACTACAACTTTTTTTATTAATTTAATAAATAGAACAATGGATAATGGATCTAATTTAGTAGTAAGATATTACAAGTGTCATGAGAAAAGCAGAGTAAGGAATAAAATAGTGAAAGTCCACGGATATTACATAAAAAAACAAAAATTTAAAGGGTAGTAACAGTGACTTGTTCAATAAAAAATAATCCTTACAAAAAGTTATAACGAACAAATCAAATAAAAAAATAAAAACAAAGAGATAAGCACAAGATATTTAAAAAGGATCATTTAAATTGAAAAATAAGAGCTAGATGTTAGAAGAAATCAAATGTCAAATTGGCAAAGACAAATTAAAGCTTGCACTTTTAATCACATCCCCAGAAAAATGCTTCTTGATTAATTTACGTGAAAATTAAATTGAATTATTTTTTATTTACAAGTAAGATGCGTTTTTTCTTCCTTCTTCGAAAGGAAAACAGCGGCAAATTAAAAATCGATGGTTTCTTAATATCAATGTTATCAGAACCGAATCAGACATCAAACCGGTAAAGCTCCGGGTCAGCGGTTCATTGGTCGGACCAGTAGATCAACCAGTTCAACTACTGATTTTTCAAAACAATTACAACTTATAATCTAAAATTCCAATGTTATTTACTTTTACGTTAAAGTCCTTCTTATAAGAATGAATGTCATATATTACAAAATAACCATTCTAAGTTCAGAAAGTTTGTATACATGCTCTTATAATCACAATAGGATACCAGTACACGTCAGTGACATTATTGAGGAAATTAATGGTTTTGAATGAGATACAACTAAAACTATTCTTATGCCTGAAACGTCAGATTTCTATTGAAATTACGTACATGTTCAAACTTGAATCAATCAAAGTGTTAAAGAAGGAACCTCTTTCTTTTGCTGATTTTGATCTTTAATTTGTTCTTCTTATTCTTCAATCCTTTGTGTTTGGTTAAATAATTTATTAGCTCTAGAATCCGAAAAGATGTACTAACAACAATTCTATGAGAATTTCAAGTATTCAATATGCATGAAAAACAGAATTATTCATCTCAGTCAACACAAGGTCTTAATATATCCAAATTAGTTGTATCGTATCTCTTTGTTTGTTGTTCTAAAAAGTCATGATAAATTTAAAATGAATGCATTTAACTATTATTCACATGTTGTACAAGATTTAGGGGAAAATTCACAATTACATATATACGAATTATAAATTCTCTTCTGTTTTTTTTTTGTTTCAATTATGTCCCTATACTCATATCATGCAACCAATCTCCTGGGTGCTAATGTATTCAGTGTTTACTGTTTAGGACCATTACCTTTCAATACTGCCTAAACTCTTTTTACCTAACAGTGTCCCTCATGTGTTGATTAATAAGAAGTTAGTTAATAGCTATAAAGAATGTCGACGGGTATTTTCTCAGTACAAAACTCTGGTAATTTTATTTTCCAACTAATACTATAAGTTCGTGACCCACTAAGAGCCTGCATTAACTCCAGTCTGACTATGCATTATCTTTAAAAATTTAACAATTCCACTCCTGATTAGTTTGCTTTTTTTAATTTGTAAACATAGATTTCTATAGACCTAGCACTAAAGTATGAGAATTGAACTGTTGGCATAAACGCCCAAAAGTACATCAGGGGTTTAGATCCCTGATGATGCCAACTGGTATAAGAATTTATACTTATAGAAAAACACTTTGGTTTGAGCATTTCATCAAACACCTTATGCATTGATTTATTCAATAAAATCAACTCAAATATTAACTTTTCAAGTGTTCTATCAATTTGATTACATGAGATTACTTACATTATTCGATCTTGATAGATTCTTTTGTGATTTCGCTTCAAACTTATGCCTCGAGAACGTGAAGCCTTGAGGGGTTGAGGTTGAGCCCTGCAATGGCTGTGTGCAGTGGAGATTAGAGAATTGAGAAAAATAGTAAGAAATCGAACCAATTCTGTCATGTAATCCAGCACGATCCGTGTTGCTTCCATGTTGATGGTACCCGTGAAGAAAAGGGTGGACAACTGCCTAGGCGAAGCTTTTTTTAGGGGGAATTTCATGTATACCCTCAAAAACTTCAAAATTACTATTTCCCCCTCTAAAATTCATAATATCATATTTACCCTTCTAAATTTTCAAAACTCACAAATTTACCCAATTAATCAAAAACTGAAATTAATTATGTTTAACATTCTCTAAAATAAAATTAATCATTTGGGATTAATTGCTCCTTCCATGTCGAACTGCTAGTTCAACTTCAGTTTAGTATCGCACAAAGTAGATGAAAGCAGTTCCTCAAGACCAAGGTACAACCTCGAGTTAAGCAATCACCAGGGGTGAAACTATAGCCATTCAAAAGGTGGCTAAGCCACTCCTATGATTTTAAAATTTTAGTTATATATATTGAAATTTAATTAAATTTTATTTTTGTAGAACATTAGAAATACCCAAAAATTCATCAATTCAAATTGTCAAGCAAGCTCTTCCAACTGATATTATAGAAAAATAAGACTTGATTACTCATCATCTCTGTGAATTACGAGACCCAAATAGGGCAAAAAAGAAAAACAGATCTGCTCCATCCACCATGGCCATGGGAGCGATCTAACAAAAGGGGAGGGAGGAATTAGGTGATTAATTTATTTTAGAGAATATTAAACATAATTAATTTCAGTTATTGATTAATTAGGTAAATTTGTGAGTTCTTGAAATTTAAAAGGGTAAATATGATATTATGAACTTTAGAGGGAGAAATACATAATTTTGAAGTTTTTGAGAGGTATACATGAAATTCCCCCTATTTTATTATCTAAATTAATATAAAGTAGTATATGGTTGCTCCTAGATAGAACAACTGAAGTGCCACAACAACACAAAACGCCATACAAAGAGTTTGGTTTTAATGGATCCGAAAAAAAGTTCGGATCCATAGTTTGAATTGAGAAAGAGGCGAAATTGTTGGGATCCATAGTTTAAATTATTTGAATCCTATGTGCTCAAATCCACACAATGTTCATGGTGTGTAGGGTAATAATATCCTTTTACCTGTTTACTCTACCCGTACCGTATTCGATAAAACGAGTATGGATAAGTTTTTTTTTTCGTTAGCTAATTGGGTATGAGTATGGGTAAGAATTTTTTTTCATTAGTTAAACGAATAAGGGTACGGATAAAGGCTATTTCGTACCCGTTATCTATAGGTAATTATATAAAATAAAATTATATTATAATGTTGAGTAATAATTAGTGATGTTAATATTTATTTGCGTGATATTTCATATGATAATGTTTGAGCAATAATTTTTATGTGCTTTTGTTATTTAATATATGATTTTTGCTATAAGAAAAATGTTATCATATTATTTTTATTTACATGTTTGTTATTTAGTTAAATAATTGACTTTGTCCGAAAAGATACAATCGTGTTTTTAAATTCTCTTACTTTATAAAAAAACAATTTAATTGGAATTGATTGCATATTTGTTTTTATTTTTTATTTTTTTATTAAGAATGTGATTGCATATGTGTGAAATGAATGAATTTTGATGTTCTATTCGTAAAATATAATATAATTAATTATTATATTAATATTATTCGTTATTCATCCTTTACCGTTTCGTTATCCGATAATTTTAACATGTAAGGGTAGGGTAGGATAAGATCAATTCTTAATGAGTAAGAGTAGGGTATGGATATGAAAATGCTTCCACTCTACCTATAGTACCCATTGACACCGCTAATGGTGTGTGATATATTTTAATGAATTTGAAAAAATAATTGCTCTAAAAATAAAATTGAAATCCTTTTACAGTTCCGTCTACTACATCTAAATCAACGTATACTTATTCTAATATCATATATTATTATTATTTATTAGTTTCTATAATTAAAAAAATTCTCGCCTAGGCGGGCCTCTTATTTGATCCGTCTCTGGTCATAGGTGTCTTGTTTAGGAATCCAAGTATTATTGGTATTAATGTAAAAAAAAGAAGAAGAGTATTATTGGTATTAGAATCTCGAAAAGATATTGGAAGGAATTGAGTTTGTACAAAGGACATAAAGTCTCATTTAAAATCGGATTTAAATTGTTCGATTAATACCTGTATTAAGCTTCATATAAACAATTTAAAACTTAATAAAATTAAATGACTCTGTGAATCTAAACTGTCTGCATGAATTTTAATACAGATCAAACAGTTTAGATCCGATTTGAATGAGATTTTGTCCAAAGTCCTTTGAACAAAACCCCACCCAAAAATACTTATTTTTCTTTAGAAACTTTTTGACACATCCCTTGCAAGTTGTATCTGAAACTGAGCAAGGGAAAAAAAATCTTAGAAATCCCTAGTTATGGTGTGTCCATTGAAATTTTAAACGCATTACCTTTTGAAAGCCATCGTAATAATTTATAACTTGAGTAAATTACTAGTCTTAGATTTTACTTGTTACAAGTTATTGACTAAAAACTAGGTTTTTTTAACTATTATTTACAGGGCCTGTTATAAGTATTGCATGTATACACGTAAATACACGCAAATGACTTGTAATTATTTATTAAATAAAGGGCCTCATGCATTACCTGTTTTTATAACTACTTTTTAACTATTAAATACAGGTAAATAACTTGTAATAAAACTTGTGCTAAGCATGTTGTGATTAAATATTTGGATAAGGAGAGGGATGGTATGACAGAGTAAAAAACATTAGTGAATTGGAGTAAAATTGTTTTGGTTTCACACAGCGTTCGAGTCATATATATATTTTTTACTCTAATGTATGTTGTGTGAAGTCAAAGAAACATTGTCAATATCTTTAACAGGGTTAAAGTGTTTGAAACGGAGGAAGGGGTGGTTAATTTTTATTTTGCAGTTTTCAATGTTGGACCATATGAACTTATTATTGCAATTAACATTATAATTACCACATCAGTATTTACAATTATTTTGCAATTTAAATGGTGCATGGAAATTCTCTTATAATAGACTTAATGAGTTTAAATTCAAATTACTTTATTCAATGAATTAAATGAGAAAGAATATTTGGAAATTCTAGTGATATCGTCAATAATCATCGCTTTTATAATTCCACTCCATTCGAAGAAAAAGTTTCGAATACTTATAGTTTCCAATTAGAATATAGGAAAATTACTGTTTCCTGATTGATCTAAGATTTTAATTAAGTTGCGTGTTTTAAGACTTTTTAGTTTTAGGTGAAGTTGCTTTCGTTGCTTTTCAAATGAAAAGACAGCAAATATGAAGAATTTAACGGTTCTGGATTTTTAAAATTTATTACACCTCTAAATTCTCTCCGCTTATATAAATCCTGTACATCTCAATTGACAGTTTGACACCGATGTTATTTTGTCCGGATCCTCTAAAGTAACTTAAAATTTGAGTTTGATCCGGACTATTCAATTAGAATCCGAGTCAATCCGATATAATATATACATGACTTTTAATATTTGTGCAGATTCTGATCGGACGATTCAGATCTAAACTTAATATTTTAGTTACTTTAGGAGCTCCGAGTTTGATGCGATGGCCATTACTTAAGAGTTCATTGTCGCAATTGTTGACTTTCAAGAACCTATTAGCAAATTAAGTTAATTATTAAGTATTTTCAATTGTTAGATTAATCATCATCATCATTATTATTAGTGTTAAAATTGATTATATAACTAAAAATTATATTTAGTAAATGTTTATTAATATGTGAGGTAATACATGACATGAAATTAATTAATTATATATTGAAATTTCGATATTTTTTTATGAGGGTTCAAATGCCTCCATTTTTTGTGCCTCCATCATGTCTCCATTTTTAAGGACTTTAATAACTCAAAATTTAAAACTTAAAAGTAAAAGTAAAACCGTTGAATATGATCTACATCATTTTATCTATGCATGTGTAAAAAAATGTGACATTTCAACTTTATTTTGATTGTCATCGAGAGCTTGTAAAACCGTACTAATGTGGATAATTCCTAGACGTTGATTTTTCAAATGATTGATTCACATAAAAACAAAATCGAAATATATATATTTTTTATGAGCACATAAAGAAAATAACATAGCTCATATCTAACGGTATTATTTTGACGTTTATGATTTAAATTTGATGTATTAGCGTTTTTAAAATGGAGGTACGGTGGAGGCACAAAAAATAGAACATTTGAACTCCCTCTTTTTTTATATGCGAGATATATTTTCAAGACCGCAGTACACATTTCAAATTAAATGTGTGGCATTAATTGCAGAAGTTATGAATATAGAAAAGCTAATTTAGACCCGGCATGATTTTGTACGAAGTTCCCCACAAAAATAGTACTCAGTATAGGTGAAGTACTGGTTCCCAAACATTTCATACAAAAGATTCTTTCGTTTTGAGTTTTGAACTGCGACATTTCATACAAAAGACATTTGTTTATTTTACCAGAGGACTAAAAGCAGGTTCTTCCGATTTTCTATAATTAATGATTGAAAAGGAATAAACTTCTATACATCATGAAACAGAAAGTCTGTGTAACACTCATTCTATCTTTTAGCAACATACTATACAAAATACAAGTATGCAGGCCAAATTCCTGATATTTGATGGCACAGGTAAATGCTCTATGATCTTTATGAAAGATCGTAAGTTTAAAATTCAAATAAAATCTCTCTTATGAATATTAAATAGTAAGATAACTTTAAAAAAACAAAGAGTAGTCCAATACATATATTACAATTAAATACAAACTTATTTTCGTTCCTCAAAGATTGTGATGATATAACTAACTAATTGTGCTTAAAAAGTGAAAACAAATATTTAATTTAGTGATTCAATAATATCTCCGTGCAAAATATCATAGATTCAAAATCTCCTATAAATATTTAAAAACCTAATCCTTAGTTTTATCCCGAAAATACTTTTTTGTACTAAGCTAAAATAATTTTTAAAAAAAAAATACATAATCCTCATTTTTATCTCGAAAAATACTCTTTTTGTAACTCGGCTAACATAAAAAATGAAAATGCTTTGCTTCTTGGCTCCTCAGAACTACCCTTTTTTTCTTTTCTTTTCTGCTGCCATCTCGACAATTGCAAATCTACTATTTTTAACCAAAACATTGAAAAACGATCTGTTAATGCATTCACATCCCTGACTATCCCAAAATAGTGAAGAGGCACCTCAGCCCCAAAAAAACTTTCAGCCGAAAAAATTAGTTACATCAACTGGATCAGAATCACCCTAGAGAGCCTTTACATAAAAAGAAAGGAAGAAAAACAATTTTAAGTCTAGTCTGTACATACTGTGATAGCACATTCTCATCGGTGGACACCGAGGCAAAAAAAACACCTGTTTTCAAGTGCAAAAACCCGGTCCACACGGTCCCTACGCTCCATTTACTCTCATCCATTTTCCTCAGTCAGAAGTAATAGTAAATGACTCCATAATTACTTCCGAGATTCCTATGTTGCCACTAAATTCTTATACAAGTTCTAATACCTTAATGCTTCCACTGGAGTTAGCTGAAACTACCATGTTTGACCTTCCTCTCCAGCAAACACTGGAGACAAACAGTGAGTTGTCGGAGCTAGTTTCTCGACCAGTAATTGGGTCAATTGACCCAAATTTGTGAGAGGTTATTGGCATGGGAAATGATTTATAATAAGCATAAATCTGCAGATGAGAAAAAAAAAAAACACAATTAATGCACAAGGAATAATGGAAGAATTGAGGGCTATATCATAAAAATTCACCACTGACATGAAAGAGAACTTCAGTTTTAAAACAAACAACTTCTATTAATGAAAATTTATATACAGCTGTGGCTTACTTCAAAAAAAAAAAAAACTTACCTCGTTGGTTTCAGACCCGCAAGTGATGTATCCGTCATGGACAGATAAACCTACAAAATTCTGGAAGAAAAAAATAAAAAATAGGTTCAAATAAAAAATATACAGACAAAATTTACAAAACCTATATGGGCATTAAGCTAAATTGACATTTATTGAGCATGCATCAATTTGCATTGACTATTTAATTAGCAAATGTGCCTGCAAGCATACAAATATTCACACAGCAAATGAATTTATCTGTGGATTTTTTGTTTTATTTTCTAATTTATAATCAGGCAAATTGAAATCTACCACCCTTACAAGACAACAGGAGGAATACTCGACTTATACACAGCAAGAGAATGCATCATATCAGTATAGAAAAAAGGGAAAGAATGAGGCTATGGTACTATGCATAGCGCAGATTGGACCGTACTATGAATTTATATTTTTGTTCTCGAAGTTCAAATAGTCGATCTAAACTATTCAACACAATCTCCATATGAAAATGTACTTGCAGACTAATTTTACATTTTTTTAGAATTCTTTTAGATCGATAGAAAATCACTACTTTTGAATGGTCTAGAGATCAAGTATTTTCTACCTATCTAAAAAAATAGTAAAAAAAATTCTAAAAAATGTAAAATTTGATCTACAAATACATTTTCATATGGAGATCATGTTAAACGGTTCAGATCAACTGTTGGACTATAAAATTTTGATCCATAGTACGGACCAATCCGCGCTATGCATAGTGCCTCATATAAAATAGTAAAATCAATGTTTCGGGATGGTCCAAACAATGATTTTGTACCTATTTGTAAAAATTGTAAAAAATTAAAAAAATATATAAAATTTGGTCTCCAAGCACATTTTCATATGGAGATCATGTTGATCGGTTCGGATCGACTGTTTAGACTTTGAAAACAAAGATAAAGAATGTGAGGCACGATGAGGCATGAAAGACACGAGGCATTCTAACCCTCCTCAATGAATATATCTGTGGATTTTTTGTTCATTTTCTAATTTATAATCAGGCAAATCTACTCCACTTATACACAGCAAGAGAAATAATACCTTCTCATTAGTATGGCCACTAAGAGTGAGCTGGCAGGCATCAGTGGAGAGCTCATTGCTAGTGGTGCGCGTAAGGTCCCAGACTTTCAAAGTATTGTCGGTGGAGGCGGATACGAGAGTATTTGAGTCAAGAAAGCGGACATAGCTGACGGCCTTGGAGTGGCCGGAAAGGGTGCACCAGGGGAGGCGTGTGTTGCGCAAATCATAGCAGAACACCTTGTAATTTGACGACCCAAACGCAAGTAATCGGGACGAGTACGGTGAGTACTGCACACAGCATACATTTGGCCCGCTCCTTATTGTGTCTACAGTGTTCCTCTGCATCCAAACAACCAACAATCTGTAATTTATGTTACCAAGGGTACATATAGAGTCCGGCTACGCTACTTATATAAGCATATCATGACATATGCTTATAAGTCATCTATCCATTTTAAAAGTCCAAATGTACAAATCCAAACTGTTCAAACTGATCTTCTTCTTGAGGAGAATGGAGTAGGTCCGATGCCCATCGGACCTACTTTTAGGTTCAACGAGCATGATGACCGTCCGATCTAATTTAAGATTTGTGCGCACGAAAATTGAAACAAATACGTATGAACTTTAAAGCGTTCCGCACGAATCTTAAAGCAAATCGACGGTGATTAAACCCATCGAACCAGAGTAGGTCCGATGCCCATCGGACCTACTCTCAAGTGCTTCTTGAGAGCTTTGTTTACATATAAAATTTTTAAATTTTCGAAATCATTTAGTATAAAATCAAGCGGTAAAAAAAATGAAGGTTTTTGTGCGCATCTTAATGCATTATTTTTCTGAAAATCTTCATTTTCAAAAATTCTAAAAGAACAGTAAACAATTTTCAAAACATGTAAAATTAGGTCTCCAAGCACATTTTGATATGGAGATCATGTTGAACGTTCGGATCGACTGTTTGGACCTTGAAACGTATATATGTTATGCTTATATAAGTAGCATAGCCAGACTCCTTTATGTTAGGGGTATTCATGCTGGTATAATACCAGTAAGAGAGACATACCTCGTTGATGCTCCATATTTTAACAGAACCATCATCACTTCCACTGGCAAGATTGGTTGGGTCCACTTGCGAGAAACTTACAGACCAAGCCCTTTTACGGTGCTCTGCGAATTGTGTCAAACCATAGCCTGTAGTTGCATCCCACAGCTGCATTTTTCCCATTGTTCAGTATAAGTTTTATTATCCTTGATTTCAACCATACAGTTCATCATGAATATAAACTTTTACGGATCAAAAGAAAACAGACAAATTTAAAGTTTAGTATCAGGCCTATAATACAATCTTGATTCTGACAATTAACTGAAACTCATCTTAGGAAAAATCTCACATGATAAATGCTCATTCCATAAATGAAAATGACCTCAATAAACAAACCTAATACAATTACATAAAAGGGATATCAATAACATGTACCTGAACTACCCCATCATAATCCGTAGAGGCCAAGTAATTCTTAATGTAGCTATTCCAACATACACAACTAAGCTTCGCTCGGCTTGGCATCTCAATCAAGGGATAGTGTATATCGACATTATCATTCAACAAAGACTCAAATTCAAAAATTTTAATTTTTTTCGACACACCAGCAGTCGCAAAGTACTCTTCATCCCGGTCAAAACTCAAAGAACAAATCACATTACTGCTGCTAAGTATCTCCGAGTTTTTCATACACCCACGCACCTCAAATTTGTTGTACCGGGCATATTTGCATAAATCCCCAAAGAATCCAGACAGCTTGTCAGCCGGCTCGGTGGTAACATTTGAATTGCCTTCTCTTTGTATATTATAGCTCTCACGCAATTTTAAGACATCACTGTCAGAGCGTGTGGCAGTTCTCTCCCTAGAAATTTCAAGCTGGGACCGAACGGAATAATACCCGGCCTCCAGGTGGCGCATGCTTCGCATGAGCCTCTCTTCACACCAGCTTGGCAGGGATTGGTTTGTAAGTAGATCATTTGTTAGTGTTCTTGAAGTGTGAATCCTTTCAACTTGTGAAATGTCGACTTGTAAGCACCCAAGATCTGATGCAAGCTTTGCTGCTTGTTTTTCTTTTTGTTCTTTTAATGATGTAAGGAAGTACATTAATATTTCAGACTCTCTTTCCTCTTCATCAAAGGAGGTTGATGCTTGTTCTGACACAGTTTGTTCTTGGATTTCCGTTAGTAGATCACAGAGAAGAATATCTCTGGTTAAAAGAGAAAATTTATCAACAAGACAACAGTAAAACCACTAACATTAAATACATTTTATTAGCTATAAAAAAATTGGAAAATAAATAAAACATGGACCTGGATTGTACTCACTTGGTATGAATATACCAAATATGTACCTCTACAGATATCACATGTTTATCCTTGGTAACCATAATTTCAACTATTGCATCATATCCAAAAAGTTACAAACAAGGTAACTAATAGGAAATATCAGTTCAATAACTCTATTTAAATGAAGAAACAAGGGATCCTGGAAAAAATACACCTAATGTTTTACCATTAGTGATCCCACTCCCAGCTTTTCTTATATTTTGAAACTAAACACCCAAAATTATTTGGTTTATTGCAAAGGAAATGTACTGTTAAAATTAAGCTTAACTCTATTTAAATGAAGAGTAAATTGTCCTGAGCATAACTCAACCAAAATACTTCATAACCAGTTTATAGACCTCTCTAGCTTACACTAGAAGCTTAATTGAGGTGGTTACAATATGAAGAATTTCAGGAGATACAAAAAACTTAACAAATAAAGTTTTTTTTCTAGGTGCAGTTTCCAAAAACTTTCAAAAAAGAAATGGTGGAAAGCTGATAGCACGAGATGCATTGGCTACTATATGCACACACACGCAAACACAATTAAAACTTAAAAGGGAAAAATGAAAGAACTGCTCCAGACTACCAAAAGGGGAAAAAAAAAAATGTAATGCTAACCTTGCCTTGGGTCGGGAAGCTGGGTCAGGATGAAGCAACCAGAGGCAAAATCCTGCCTCTTTTGGGTTTTCAGCAAGAAAATTTGGAGGTAGAATTCGGTGGCGGAGATCTGACATGGCAGCTGAGTGGAGCTCCCAAGTCTCAAAATAACTAAACAGCTAGACACATGCGAGAATCACAAAAATCACAGATTATTAATTAGCCTAAGTAAACAAGCAAAATATAGAAAGTAAATCTTACGAGCAACACAACGCTTTATGCATGCTTTCCATGCTAATAGTACAAAATAATAAATGGAAATTAGTTTTTTTGTACTTCATATCATGCCAAAACAATGACATTTTGATTGGAAGAAACATATGAAAGAAGGGGAAAAAAATGTACCTCAAAAAGCAGAACACCGAGGCTATAGATATTGGAAGAAGAAGGGATCACATACTCAGTCTGATCTTCAGGGCTGCTATACCACCTCTCCTCAAATTTACATGAATCCGCCCCAATACTCGTATTTTCTCTAAAATCACTCCCTGTATTATTCGATATACTAACATATCCCTGATCACTGACCTTTTGATGCTTCAACCGAGAGAACCAATCGAACCCTTTTTGCTCCTTTTGATCCAAGTACCTCTTCTTACTGAAACTCTCCTCCATTTGTGCTGAACTGGACATTTCCTGTGGGATGAATCCACCAATATACTTCACCTGGTACCTAGTTAAAATCATAAAGTATGATGGCCGGAGATCTTTCAGAGCCAGACCTTGTGATTGTGAAGCATTCAAAAGCTCAACTATTTGTCTAAATATTTGCATTTTAGTTGATTTGCTTATTCTCGGGCATTTCGGTTTAAGAAATTCTCTCAAATTTATTCCTCTTTGGCTATTCGAATTATATGGACCAAAGGCACCGCTGCCATAAAGAGATTTCTCGTCAAACTTCACACATTTCTTACGGGATGGATCCGAGCTTGTCTCCAAGGGTTTTTGAATGGCTCCTTTATGAACTATCTCTTTCCCTTTAAATGCACTTCTGGCCCCAATTGGGGTAAGTTCAGATGTAATTTGAGGCCTAATGGTTGACTGGAGAGCCCTCTGTGGACCAAAAAGGGGATGGACATCATTTCTTGCCCTCTGAGTACCAAATTGGGGACGAACATCATTTCCTCCTTCCACCACCCGATTAACTGGCCTGTTACTAGGTGTTATTTCTCTCGATAAACTACCAGCTAACCTTGTGAAATTACCCCAAAGCCCTTTTCTCATAGCTGGCTTCTCACCACTACTCGAACTACTGCCGGCCGAAATGTTAGCGGTACTTTTGTAATTCTTCAAAGTAAGCTCCTCTACTATAACCTCAGGGTGGGACCTGGAATTCTCAGCCTGAGCAGGATTGAGATTTACTATATCATCAGGGTTCTCCATAAATGCATCTTTTGAGGTGCACAGGAAAGGAAAATGCTCTGACCAATCAGTATCCCGGTTGATAGGTGGGGCCATAGTATCAGTAGGGAAGCTTGTTGATTCGACATGTAAGTTCCGGGGTGGTTGTGTTTCCTTAGCTAGCTGCACTTGGGGCTCTGTAGGACTCTGTACTGTTTCATCATGGTTGCTTA
Organism: Carex littledalei; assembly: GCA_011114355.1. Lineage (NCBI taxonomy): Eukaryota > Viridiplantae > Streptophyta > Magnoliopsida > Poales > Cyperaceae > Carex > Carex littledalei. Next base: position 10,983,587 of record CM022081.1, read on the forward strand.
ATTCTGTTGTTCCTTCCATAGAATTGTTGTAAAAAGCAAACTATACTCAAATCAAGCGCTAGTCAATGAAGGGCACCATTTTATTCGCCAGGTTTTGATATCTCTTAATGCAAAATCTGTACACAGTATAACAGTAAAGCAAGTTATGTCCAAAGTCAACATATTCTAGTTGACTGTCATATCATGCTGGTAATGTATGATGTATTTTGAAGATAAATCTGATTCCACCTGGGTATCAGTCAAGTCTATACCAGAATCTATGGGCATGTGCATACCAATATAGTCATACTTAAAAATTACGATTTGAACTTTATTTCGTGCAATGCTTATTTTTTCTTTTATTGAGAATTACAAATTTAATTGGAAGCGGCTTACAAACTAATTGAAAAGGCAAAGATTAAGACACATTCCACAAAATTATTTTAAAGAATTCTCCAACAGAAGGCCTTCAGTGCTACCTCAAAATTCCCCAGAATTTGATTTAATCTCAGATTCCATGAACTATAAACTAAATCAGGGTAGTTAAGTCAATAGAAAACAAATGGATGAAGTTACAAAATTCAAAACCTATGTCTAAACTAGGAAAAAGAACAAAATTGAACAATAGCCTTTGGATATCAACACAAAAGAACCGCGTAAACCAAAATTACCAAACAGTTCAATTCAAAACCACATCAAAATTTCATAATTCCAACCAAAATCCAATAACTAGTTGAACTACTAACAACGAGAATGAACAACATACCTTACTTCCAAATAAAAGGAACCGAACAGAGCTCCAATAATCAGAATGGATAGACTAAGAGAAAAACGAAAATGTAGCAAACCCTAAAATTGCCAAATATGGAAAGTGGCAGAGGTTGGTGATATTTATCAGGTTTCTAATTTTGCATCTCGCTCTCGTTCTTTTTAATTTTCTTTCGAAAAAGAGCCGCTTGATGGATGGGAAGAGGCGCAAGCCAAAAGAGAGAGAACAAGATATCGTGTCCCTCTCATTTCTTTATTTGTTTTCTACGGCCATTAAATATTCGCCTCCAAACCTTAGATTTCTCAGGATATTATTTTTTGTTATCGCCTCTCTTTTTTTGCATAAAGGGGAATGTCCCGCATTAGTCTTTGTTTCATTGGTAAGCTTATTTTCCGTCTATTGGTTTCTTGTTTACGTAATTGGACTGGAGAAAAATATCAAAAATGATTTAAGCTAGGTGGGGGAGTCAAGCGTGGCCTCAAACAGAGAGTTTGAGTGTGACCGGCTTAAAATCGTATCCAAAAACCGCACAGAATTCCGACTAAAGGTTTTAAATATTCGTATATGATATTAGATAAAAATATTGCACCTAGTATAAATATTTACCAGCTTATGTTTATATACTTGACAAAACATGAAATATTAATATATATATATATATATATATATAGTATGGCTAACGTGCTTCCTCTAGAACTTCAGCGATATGCTTCTGGGGCCATATCTTAGTGTTTGATGTTCAAACAACAAATGCAAACCGTTAGATGTGATCTCTATATTAAAATCTGCTTGGAGACCAAATTTTACAATTTTTTAATATTTATTAAGCCACTTTGAAAATTTCAGATCATATGGTCCAGACTGTTTTTACTGTTCACCCGGATCTGAAAACCAAATTTTACATTTTTTCGAATTTTTTTACTATTTTTTCGAAAATCACTTGATCTGAACATTCTGGACCATCCAAAAACAGCCTATCTAAAAAAATTCAAAAAAAATGTAAAATTTGGTTTGCAAGTACATATTCATTTTATAATCATGTTGAACGATTCGGATCGACCGTTAGAATTTTGAAAAGTCAAATTTTGAGCCGTAACACGGACCCAATCCGTGCTATGCGTAGCACCGTAGCCTCACTCATTATAAAAACTCTATAGCGAAATTTTAAACAATTGAGTACAATTTTTTGACAGTATGGGTTAAAATATTAGCAATATTGTTCATGTAGAAAACTGGAGCGCGAACATGAGTTGATGAGCGTAAGGCATCTGGATGCGAGACTTGTGAGTGTGAGTATACGACACGTATTTATATGTTGTGTTGGTTATTCATTTCTTGGGGCACAAAGAACAATGATTTTAGCATAAAGAGAAAAACCAAATTTATGAAAATATTGTGGTACAAGGGATGGGATACCATAACACCTAAAAAAGTTAGATTTATTGTTATACTTTTAATTTGTTTTAACCATGTTACTTCCTCTTGATAAAATTACATATATGATGATGTGAACATACCATGCTTGAATGAACAATTTTGTTGACATAATCGATATTTTTACTAATATGTTATATTTTTTTCTGAAGTAAAAAAATATTTTATTGGCTCGAACATATTGTCTCACTTTATTACTTTAAAATAAAAAATGTAATCATATAATTATTTAAAATTAATTAAAAGTGTAAGTGACTAAAAAAAATAGATTTCAGCGATTACTTCAGACTTTTTTTATCAAATCATAACTAACTGTCTAACCAAACCTTATGTTCTACCGGTAAATGGTACACCAAGTCTTTTAATATAGTCTCAACTGATTGAGGGTTTGGATCCCTAAAGTAATTCATTTTTTGGATTTTGAATCGGGACCGTCCGATTCGAATCCGTCGCTCGAGATTGCCTCGGGATTTAAAACCGTCGCTCGGGATGTGTGCATGATCACTTCGGGAGTGATAGTCTTTTAAATTTATAAACTCGGTATGCTATCGGGTTTGATCGCAAGCGCACAATCCTATCGAGTAGTATAATCGAGGTCGATCCACAGAAAATATTGGTTTAGAGTCTTGAGCGATCAAATCACAACATTTCGAAAGGCTAGACGAAATCTGAAAATCTAGAGTTGTAGTTGTGATTTGTATATATTTGGCGAAAATTAAAAGTAAGTAAAGTAAAGATAGAGATGTGAATTTCTAGGATTTTTGGCACACCGTTGCTACTAAATCCGCTTTGATACTTTAATTTTATAAAGGGTGGTTTCCAATTGTTGTAATGGGGTTACTATAAAGACACTGCGAGTTTCTTACGCAAATGCCGGAACTCCCATAGAGATTACTATAAAGACACTACGAGTTTCTTACGGAAATGTCATATCTCTTACGGAGGTTACTATAAAGATACTGCGATGTTTCATCTACCGATACTCAAATACCGAAACTTCCGTATTGCGTTTTGTTGTTCCAACTAGTGATTTTCCCTTTAAGATTTTCTTCACACTAGTCTAATATTTCCCTTTGTAATTCTACTTACCATCAAGGTACTGTCACTTACCATGACGGATTAAATTATATCATCGAAACCAAGTAATAAGAACATAAAATACAAAAGCATTTAAATCAACAAAAGGTTACACAAACATAAAGGTATATATATCAAAACATGCATAACCCTAAGAATCTAAACTTAACCGCGGAACGACATGTTTACAAGAGACTCAAAGAAAACACAAACAAGTAGCACTTCCTAACTACCCTCAACACACTCACCTCTTCTCACTTAATAAAATAAAACACCAAATGAGACAAAGATGTCTTCCTCTTCAGTCCAAAGGGCTTATATAGGAGTGAGGGGGCGCCTGGAGATGAGTGGAGTCCAAGAAATATGATCTGGATACAGCTGGAGCCACCAAAGGGCGCCTCGGATATGGACTGTATTGGCTGATACGGTCCGTATTGGAACTGTGTGGCTGAGGGACTTAATGTGTATCGCGTCATCTCTGGTTCGTATTAGGGCTCTGGTCCGTATTAGCCAATACGAGCCGTAACAGAGCCTTAGTTGATGAGCCGTGCTTATCCGATTGACCTGATTCTTGCTCCAAATGATGTTGAATAGCCTCAAAACAAGTTTCTTGTACTAAAACATAAAGTAGAGGAACAATAACTTTTTTCTCTAATTAGTTAAACATAAAAATGAGATAATAAGGCAAAACAAAATTCTACATTAATTATCATTTTAATGTTGATCAGTGCGCTTCACTTTGGAATGAATTTGCGGATTTGAATCGGAAAATTCCAATCTAAAACTCAAAAATTAAGTTTTCACTGGATCTGAATTCCAATAGCCGAAGCAACCCAACCTAGTAAAAACTACTCACTCCGAACACGGACTAAGTTATTCCAATGAAACATATATCTTATTGATTCTTAAACGCATCGACGTGGGCTTCTATATACCACCAAAGCATCCCTACCCCTCTCCCTTTGATTATGATCCAACGGCTCCTGTACAGCCATACTGATAAATTAACGTGTATGGTCCGCGAGACTGCACGAATAACTTATTCATAAAGGATGTCATCTGTTCCTGCGGTACACGACACCACAAGTCGAAAATGGTGCTCACTGCCTCAGACATTTAAGCGGGCCCCTTGTTGGCCCATTGGAAGTAGAGATTTGATTGGGTGGTTCACGTGGTTTGTGTTGGGAGCAAAGAGCGGTTTGTCTGTCTCCATGGTTGGGCATTCTTTGTTGTGACGTGGTAATGTATTAGCGGGAGATCGGTACACCGACAGTATCTATGTCAATGACAGTGGGACCCAAAATCTTAAAGTACCAGAAGATCTGTGCTCCAGGAACATACAGTGGAAACGGAAACGGTGGACCAGCATGGATGGGTCCGTTGCACTGCTTGAGCCTAGGACTGCGTGACTAATTTGAAAATACTTTTGACTATACTCTCCATTATTTTTTAAAAGGATAACTCCATGATTAGACGGAGAAGTTCTTGCTCTGCGCAAACTTTTAGGACACCGACATGTCCTGGTGCGACATCACCTTGGAGAGGTGCTCTTTGCTGACGTATTGATCATCAGAGATGGAGATACTAATTATATTTTGGGTTCGACAGTTGACGTGGCTAAAGGTCACGTGGGACTTTCTGACTTGTAACTTTTATTTTCTGATTTGGACTCGTAAGTCGTAGGATTTTTTTTTAAAAACATAATTAATTTTTTTTTTTTTTACAAAAACCATAAGAACCGAATTGACAATTCGGTCCGCTTGATTTTTTTTTTTGGACCGAATTGCCGTTGATTTAACAAATTTTCAGAAAGAAGGCCACAGAAAATCCGAAAAAGACTCCGGACCGAATTGGCAACTTTTTTTTTTTTTTTTTTTTTAGGGTTATGGTATTGTAATTTAGTTAAGAAAACATTTACATTAATAAAGATGTGTAATTCTTACTCGCTAGGTTGTGCCAAAAAGATTGAAAATGAAATAGAGTAAATCAAATTTCATCTAATATCCTCTATGGCAGATAAAAAAAAGTGATCCGGCTAAAATTCTCTAGTTTATTCGTTTTAAAATTTCAATTGACCACATTATTATTTCATTAAAGAATCTAATTTATCAAATTATTATTTCAATTGACCAATCCTAATTTAAATTGTTCTTAACATGTGATGTGATAAAATTCTTATAATTGTTAAAAATAGGAATGAAATTTTAAAACGAATAAACTAGATAGAATGTCTATGTTAAAATAATGTGTTTTAATAAAAAAAGAAGTTAATACTATGTATTTTAATAATTTTTAAAATGATCTATATGTTGGAGAGATTCCACGTATAAGGTAATATTATACTTTTTTTATTTAAGCAAATAAAATTTTACGCTACAATTTTTAATTCTAATCAGTAATACACAAAAAAGATAAAAATAATTCAAAACGTGAATGAAATTATAGTTGTATTTTTCTATTTAAACAAAGAATAAAGAAAAGTAAATAGAGAGAAGTGGGAGGGAAGGAAAGAGCGGAGAAAAGTGGGATCCACAAGAGCATTTTGTTAAGAATTTTGAGAGGAGGGTATTTTGTTCTATGTTTTGAAAAAAATGGCACAATGTAAAATTTTCCTATTTAATTGTCTTTCGGTTTCAAATTCAATTTGACCTACATCCGATATGATATGTGATACACAAGTGAGAAATTCAACCAAACCTAAAAAAAAAAAAAATTGGACCGAATTGCCAATTCAGTCCAGACTAAAAAAACTCTGGACCGAACTGGCAATTTGGTCCCTAGCCATTACACAAACGGCAACACAGTTTTCTGTGAAAATTTGTGAAATCAACATGGACCGAATTGCCAATTCGGTAAAAAAAAAAAAATCAAGCGGACCGAATTGACAATTCGGTTCTTATGGTTTTTATAAAAAAAAAAAGTAATCATGTTGGTTTGGTAAAAATATTTTTTTTAATTATGTTTTAAAAAAAAATCCTAAGTCGTAATCCCTTACCTACGGGTTTCAAATAAAAAAAAAAAAGTTGTAATCCCTATTTCACTGTTTGTTAGTTGTATCTTACCAGATATTTAAACGAGATTAACTTGATCCTTTGTTGAGCTTGCATTACTAGATCATGTGCAGTCAGTCGAGCCTAAAAAATAAACCAATCAGGAATTCAATAAATTAGAAAACATGCGATTAGTAATTATCAACCATAATATTTAGAAACTTAAAAAGGTGAAATACGTGTATAATTAAGGACTTCATGTTGAATATTATACATATTATTTTGTTCAAAATACTAGTAAAATAAAATACCCACCGTATGGAGATATCGTGCGCATTCACATGCCATACTACCAACAGAATTCTGTTTTCACTGATTTACTGTAACCATATAAATTGATATGACTCCTTTTTATTTATTATAATCGTTACATAGTAGTAGGGAAATAAATATTGGCATGTACCAAATCCATTGCCTCATTGGTGGGCTGAACGGACTGATTTTTTGGGTTGATATTTGAACTCGTTAATGAAATCACTATCATTGGATGGTTTTAATTATTAACAATGAAGTGCTCGATCGATCCGCCCTCTTATTATTATTATTTTTTGAGTAAAAATATGGATCAAGCTCTCATTTCAAGCCCTCTCTTATTTATATTCTTCAGTTTATGATGGATTTATATATTTGCAATCTCTTACTTAGTCAAATATATAGACGTAATATTTACTGTCATTTAATTTTAGATTTTTTTATTCTACTAGTAAAAAACTCAGAATGTTGCCTTACGAATATGGATTTTTTTGGCCTAGAAATCAGTAGGCATTTTATTAGTAATATAAAGATTACAGCCGGAGTTATACATGCTGGTAGCAAACTAAGAACTAAAACACAGTTATAAAGAGTAGTACTGAAGTAATATGCCACTATGCATGAACAGTGTGGCTTATGAGTGCAAGAGGAATTTGAGCCAATATGACAATTTGGTGAGCCTTTAAAATTTATCTTTATAAATTTTAAAAACTCACAAATTTACTCAATTTTTCGCTTTTCATATTAAAACTCATTTTAGATTTATGAAATAATATGTGCAACATATTTAAAAGAAATATTCGATTTTTTAATTGATTGCACATATTTAAAAGAAATATTCGATTTTTTAATTGATTGATTGTGAAAACAATTAGCTTATGTTTTTACATGTGACACACATGCAAACATATATCTACGGTTCTCAATACGTGATGTGTTGTGACTTGGGTCACATGCCGTGATCAAATCAGATTTAGACGTGTCGTGATCAAATTTAAAAGAATAGTCACGACACATTAGTCATGCCGTAACTAGTCATGTTTAACTAATTTTTCATAATTTAAGTTAGTTTATTCAAGATTCATCATTCGATCAAGATCTTACAGTCTTAATTACACATGACTTGCGTGACCAGATCTTTCACGTGTCGTGCTAAATTTTCAAAAGATAGCCACGTTATTCGGATGGTCACGGCACGGGACACGTGAGTCATTGCACGAGACCGGCACACATACCGTGTCGTGACGTATCCGGTCACGTTGTGACTTTTTTAGATCCCTACATATACAAACATGTCATTTGGTATTTGTGACAAGTAGAAAAACAAACTATTTGTCTCGGAAACTAACCAATTAAAAGATTGAATATTTTTCTTATATAAAATATTTTTGTAATAAAGGGTAAAATAGGTATTTTATAAATTCAAAATATGTTTTAATAGAAAAGGCAATAAATCGAGTAAATTTGTGAGTTTCTTTAAATTTAGAAGTGTAAATATGATATTATGAATTTTGGAGGGGGACAACGTAATTTCAGAATTCTGAGGGGTATAGATGAAAGTCCCCCTAAATTTTATATTTTTTTTTCAAAAGAGAATAAAATAGATTTTCATAACTAATTTATTTAGTGCGCGCATGTATTATTCATGAATTTACAGAATTTTAACAAAAGAGGAGTGTCCGGTGCCAAAGTTCGTTGGTGTCATATCATGTCAATAAATCCCAACTGCTCATCAAAATTTTCTTGGATGGCTCTGATCGAAACGCTAAAACAGTCGCTTCCTTTTTCTTCTTTCTTTTTCCGTTTTCTCAGTCCGGATTCTCTGAATAATGTACCGTTTGTCTCAATCAGGACCGTCCGATCATAATCTGGACCAATCCAACTCAAACCTGTTTTTTTTAAGGTCAGAGGCAAAGCTTCTGACATTTGTATTAAGAAGAAAAAAGGTTTAAGAGTTTATTTACAATGCCCCCTAGTGGTTTAAGTATGAAAATAATTACATGCCCTATTTACAAAGCTGTAAAGCTCTCCTCCTCTCTAGCAGTTGTCCATCCATCGCATAATTTCCAATACTCATTTATGAGGACACAAACTGTCTTTCGCTCGTTTGAAAAAATGCGTCGATTCCTCTCTCGCCAAAGGACCCAGCATCCGGCCGCCCATACCGTATCTCTCCTCCGCTAGTTGGTGGCGCTTACCGTGGGTCTTAAGTCCCACCATGCATTAACTACAATCTGTGTTCCTGATGACAGTTGTATGTTCATGTGTACCGTGAGTCCTGTCCAGAACCTAGATGAGAACCGACACGCCCAAAAAAGGTGGTCCCTGTCCTCAATCTCATCCGACTGACATAAGACACAACCTGGCACCACGTTTAACCCCCTTGTCGCCGTGACCCATTGTGTCAGTATCTGTATAAGCAGCCAGATAAATACAATTACTTTTGTTGGTACCTTGAGTTTCCATTGTACCTTATAGAATTCACAAAGCACCCCCCGAGTCATGCATGACCCTATATGCCGAGGCACAGGTAAAAGTCCCATGTGCCGTTAAGCACCAGTCAGGTCGGTTTCCTGGCGCAGTCTGTTGGAGGGAGCAATTTAGCAAAGGAACTATCTTTGCCAAATAATTTAAGAAGAATGATTCTCTCATATGGTTTTGTATCTGGTTAAGACCTGATATGTCATACAACATCCGTATGGTTTGGGGCTAGTGGCTCTCTTGCTGTGCCACTATTTTCCATAGCCATTTGGATAATAAGGCCTCATTTTGTACTCATAAGTTTATGATTCCCATGCCTCCATTCGATTTGAGCGCACAAATTTACCAAGCAATTGATGCCTCTGCATGTTTCATTTCCTTTCCAGAGGAACCTCCTTCTCAATTTATCAATTTGTCTAATGACTCTCTTAGGTCATCTAATTGCTTGCATGTAATGCAGTGGTATTGCTGTCAATACTGCTTTAACCAGCGTTAGTCTTCCACCAATTGAGAGCAGGTTCGATTTCCATCCCTCCATCCTTCTTTAGACCGTAGTGATAAGGCTATTGAAATCTGATATTTTAGGTTTCGTCCTTGTGCGAGGTAGTCCCAAGTACTTAATCGAGAGATCAGAGCTTTGGGATCCCAGGATAGCCGTGATAGTTGTTACCAGTGGATGTGGGACAAAAATTGGTACAAAACCACTCTTGCCTCCGTTAATTCGAAGGCCTGTTAAATTTGCATATAAGCTTATCACAAGAGATATCACCCTCAATGTTGTTGGATGTGCCTCAACAAATATGATTGTGTCATTTGCAAACTGAATTGCATGCGATTCAATGATCAACCTTCCGTTCATCGCTTGTCTAAAGTTGTTAAGGAACCACGACCCAAACCTGTTATGCACGGATTTATTTAAATTCGTGTTGTAATTATAAACGAATCGAATTCAAACTAAAAAAATGAGGTAGCTCATGTAATATGAATTCCATTGTTTTCTCCCTTGTATGATTTGAGTTCCATCTATGGCTTCCGCCTCGCCGGGAACTAAAGTCCTGGGATTATTTTAATAATCTCCCTCTCGATTAGCTCCTCGCTTCTAATTCTAACCAAGGTTTCTTGTTTTATCAAGTAATTGTTGGATCATTGATCCAACGTTGGACTAATATGTAAAATAATTATGTATTGTATACTATCAATTTTATGCTCAATTAAAAGTGATCATTTGCGGTTTATGATTTATTGAGCAATAATGTGTCATATAGGGTGTGGGCTTTTAATGTGTAAAACTTAAGATGTAATATTCAATTTAATTATGGGCTGAATTAAATAATTGCCATAATATAACAGCCAAGGAGTTCCTTTGGCTGTATAAAGATTTGGTCCACAGAATACAAGACTATCCTACATTCATCTCTCATTATCCCATTAGATGAGAGTGTGAGAGACTTTGGAGAAGGCATAACTAAAGGAGATTCTCTAAAGGGCCCTGCTATTCTGGAAGAACCAAATCGATGACGCTCTCACGCACAAGACAGTCAAGGATTAAGGTATGCTTCTGCACTTCAGTTTATATTCACACAGATGGTCCTGTGGTGGTTGTCGATGATGGTTTTCGTTGGTCCCAACAAGTGGTATCAGAGCCTCTGTGTTGAAATAACTTTACTATACTCGATCGGTACATGGTTTAGGGTTTAGGGCTTAATTAAGGTTTTGGTCAATTTGCGATGTTAAAATTATAGATTTTGACTTTGAAATTCGCTGTAAAGCACGGAAATCGCCATTTTCTGGTATGAGTTCACGCATGAACCGCGTCTGAACCGAGCTTAACCAGAAATAAACCATTTTCACGACCATTCAGTTCTGTAAACCGCGCTAACACCGGTTCGGTCTTGTTTAATTGTGTATTATTTCTATGCACCGCGCGTGAACCAGCAAGTTCTCAGCACCAAAATATTTTGGTAAACCTCGCATGGACCAGTCTAAATCCATATGCTATTTTTTGGTACACAGCGCCCGACTTGATGCCCCAAAATAGTTTAATTAAGCCCTTTACACCTTGTTTGGATGGAGAGTAGAGGAAGGAAGGGGACGTGAAGAATAAAAGGAAATGGAATGGAATAGAAAGGAAGATTAACATATTTAACTTCTTTGTGTTTGGATGATTAATGAGGGAAAATAAATTTAACTTTCCTTTCCGTCTTATTTCTTGTTTGGTTGACTAAAATTTAGGAGGTTAATGAGAAATTCGGTGGTTGTATAGATATGTGACAAAAAACTTATATGAGAATTATATAGGTAAGATATAGGATTGGACATTTGTGTTTTTTGTTCTAAAAATATTTGCAACAAAATTTCTTTCCATCCGTTACACCCCAAATCCGGAGGGAAGCCGATTCTATTGATTATAATGATACAAGGTTAAACCTTTCACCTCATGTACCCTTCACCTCCGACATAATTTTGTCAACCAAACACGATTCGACGGAAAGTTTTCTTTTCTTTCCATTCCCTCCCTTCCTCTACTCTCCATCCAAACAAGGTGTTAGTATAATTAAATTTGGATTGGAATTCAATGTAGTTATTCGGTTAAGCCTCTTTATTTTGGTTCTTAAGTATAATATAAGTTATACTTAAGCTAATTATAATTAATCTAAATTCACGTGGTGATGGTAATTGAGAATAAAAAAAAATTATATTTGATTCTTAATAAAGTTTAAGATGAATTTAGATTTTGGATTATATCAGAGTAAAATATATATTTTATAATGGAACAGAGATTGACCCAGCGAAAGGAATTGAGATACACCTTTTTTGGTGATAAGATGTAAAAAAAAAACAAAATTCAAGTACGCTGTGAATTGAGATACCACTACATATGCATATTTTTGGTATAACATAAGAATAATTACGGTTGGACTAAATCCACATGGCAATCGAGAATCAAAAGAAAAAATATATATTTGATTCTTAATAAATTAAGGATGGATTTAGATTTACGTTTAAACCATAATTTTAGAATTTGGATATAATTTAAGTTCAAATAAAAGGTATTAAGGTTATATATTTTAAAATGGATTGGCTTCAATCGCACCTCGCCAAAGTGAGCTCTCCTTTTGAAATTAATTTATTTTAAAATATAAAAGGTTTAATTGTGTGCATGTAATGAGTGTAAATATTCGTCGGTTCAAAGGAAGACCAATATTTATTAAAGTTACATGTGCGCCTTGTGGTAATAAGTGTAGTGATGATTTTTTGGTTTTTTATGTGTGATCAATTTAATCGGCCCAAAGGAAGGTTAATTGTTCGACATGTTTCTTAATTATCAGCGCTTGACTACTACGCCAAGATACCATAAGAAATTAATATTTTTGTCCAAAGACAACTTATTAATGGAATTGGTATTTTGAGGTAATGGGGTTTACCTTTATTTGAATTTATGATTATATATAGGGGTGCTAATGGGCCAACCGTTGACCCAAACCATAACCGGTTCATAAATTTGAACAACATAACCGGATCTTGTCCAAACTGAATGGGTATAGGAAAAGCCCGGGCCCTGTCCAAACCAATTTCAATTCGAAAAGCCCGGGCCCTGTCTGTTTCATCACAGGCCCTGTCCGTTTCAATTAAAGTCTAGGCCCTGTCTGTTTTTCCCGAACAAAATTGGTTTAATAAGTTGTGCGCTTCATACGGGCCCCGTCTGTTTATGTCTGATTGGAACTAGGTTCTCATTTCTCTATAATGCTCGTTCTTCTTAATAGCGCTATTACAATAACAATATTTTCTTCGGAGAAATAAAAGCATGATTTAGTTATTAATCTTCATTCTTCAGAGGTCGGTACATGTTAATCATGATTTAGTTTAGCATATTAATATATTGTATCAGATTCAGATATACCTTCCATCAGAAATCATATACATGATATATATATATATATATATAAATTAAATTCACCATAAAAAATATATATCTCACAGTAACGTTAGTATATAGAAATCACTTTATATGTCAGAAATTCTCCCCCGTTTCATATTATGATAACCATAATCTGAGAATGATATAAAATGTACGCAACAAACAAGAATTTCAAAATAACGTGTCAGACAGCTTACAATCATGTATGTCATCCAAAAACTGCTAATCACAACCAACTCCACAATAATTAATGAGATTATCAAACATAAACCACAATAGTCACAACCAACTCCAAAGTGAATATTGTATCTATCTTCATCTAGAAATCTAACACATCAAATTTCTTCTTAGATATACCGTCTCTTTGAGCTGCTAGTAGAGACCAAATGGAATCAAGTTTAATATTGTGCAAATAGCATTTAGAATCATAGACATTTCAGTAAACAATCATTGAAATTTCTTTCAAGCAATTGAGACATGTTAGTAAACAATCAAGTCATATTAGTATGTACCTTAGAATTAGCAGCATCCTCAAAAATTCTAATACCTGAACATTAGAAACAGTAACAGATGTATAAAATCAAGCTGCACACAAAATTATAGAAAAGCTCAGGAACTTCCTAGATGATATCAAGTTCATATAATTTATACTTGAATATAATAAAAGGTAAAATTAACTCACCACAGTACCAAAATTTAAGATGTAATCAAACCCCTATAATTTCTACTATTTCTTTTATCAATCCCTATAATTTCTACTATTTCTTGTATCTATCTCACAGATTTGCATTCGGTTCAACTAGACCAAATAACAACTCCTTTAACATAAATATGAAACAAATTACCAAAGAAATTATTGTAATTAGCTAAAAAAACTAGTAAAAAGAAAACTCTATTTTCCATATGATTTGACATCCCAATTGAAAGAAAATCATACCAACAGAAAGGAGAGGGTTTGTAATGCTTCCATCTTACCTGAAATTGCATTAGATAAAATGATATCAAGTTCATATAATTTGCATTAGGTCCAACTAGACCAAATAACAACTCCAATATAAATTACACCATTAGTTAAACTGAATGAGATTTTTTAACAAGTTTATTTCATTAAGTCTTTATCAGCCAACAATGTTTACCTCTAAAATTAAGGATGTTGCATGAAAGGGCGAAATTGGTCCAGGTTGAAACTACCATCAATGGAGGAAAACCAATCCTTTAAGCAAATGAGAGCCTCAATTGTCTCAGGAGCCATAGAACTACGCAGATTATCAGTCAACCGACCGGCTGCACTAAAGGCCGACTCTAATGCCACGGTTGAGACCGGAACGGCCAAAAAATCTCTTGCCATTCTTGCTAAAGTCGGCCACTTCTCCGAGTTCCTTTTCCACCATTGCAAAACATCAAAATCTTCTTCATCGGGCACCACCAAGACTGGTTCTTCAAGATAAACATCCAACTCGATTTTGTTTTGGTTTTGTACAGTACGGTTTTTATTATTAAATTGAGAGAATCGCATATCTAACTTCCTTTTGACAAGTATTATACTTTCCACTTGTGGGGACTCACTAGTTGTCGCCCATTCCGTATTGTCATTCATCCTCTCATACTCGTCATAGAATATTCTAAGTGAAGATTGCACATTTCTCACTCTTTCATAGTACTCAACGGTGTTTTCTCCATATGCATCTTCGAAACAAAACTCTACAAAAATGAACTTTCTCCTAGGATAAAAAACACATGCTAGTGTTAGGATCAAATTCGGGCTTTTTCAATGTTTGTCAAATTTCTTTTGTATCTCATTCGACAATTTTTGCATAGTTGGATAAAAACTCGTATCTTCCTCCAACAATGCACTCCGAACGAAAAACACCTCCTTCATATAACTATTTGAAGATGGTCGCCTCACGGTTGAGAAAGTCTTCATTGCGTCTAGGAATACCTCCAAAAACCTCGCCATATCTTCCGCATCCTTCCACTTTTCCGGAGTAGGAACAACCATTCTAACACCATCGCCAAACCTTAATAAAGCCTCTTTGTATTTCAAAGCTTCACTAACCATCTCATAAGTTGAGTTCCACCTTGTTGGACAATCTAGAGTCATACCCTTTTTAGATAGCAAGTTAAGATCTTTTAGGATGCCATTAAACATTTGGAGTTTTCTACCACTCGCAGAAATACTCCGTATTAACTCTCTAATTGTAAGCAAACACGGCTCAATAATCTTCATCCCATCTTGTACCATGATATTTAAGATGTGTACTGCACATCTCATATGCATGTGATTCCCTTCAAAAATAGTAATATTCCAAAATTCCTTCTCTATAAGTCCAATCGCATTATCATTCAATGAACAATTATCTAGTGTAATCGTGAAGATTTTACCATCCAACTTCCACTCCATTAAAATATCCTTAATTAAACCCGAAATATTTGTACCCGAATGCGGATAAGGAATTTGCATGAAGGAGATAATATTCTTGTAGAAATTAAAATTCTTATCTATGTAATGTGCCGTTAGGCACAAATAACCTAAATGCACGCTCGACGTCCATATGTCACTCGTGAAACACACACGTGAATTCAATCCTTCAAACTCCGTCAATGCCAACTCCCTTCTCGTCTGAAATACTCTCACGCAATCGTTTCTCAACGTTTTTCGCCCAACGACTCTATATTCCGGTCTCAAAGATCTCATAGCCGGTTCCCAAAACCGACTTTCAATTACATTAAATGGTATCTCTGCATCTATGAAAAGCAAAGTCATCAAACTTCGGGTCAATTCGGAATTAAAACTATAACTAGGTCCAAATAAATCACCGTCTTTGCCCAATTTAAAATTCTCATTTTCTGCTTCATCAATTTTTTTGCATCCAACTTTGATATGTCGAGGCAAGTGAGTTGTTCCAACATTTTGCTCCTTCTTCTTGGAACAGTGCTTGCACACAGCTAATTTTGCTCCTTCATCTTCTACTTCATCAAAATGGAACCACACTTGTGATGTTTTTCGTGATTTGCTTCTATCATTTACAGTCGATCCGCTCTCGGACTCGACACCAATACTTGTTTGGAATTGTGACATTACCTATACAAGTATTTAATAAATTGTTTAATCTACATCAGATTTCAAATTTCAGATTTCATCTATATCACATTTCATAACTGAATTATATATGTTGGAGTCTACTAACACACATCTTGGAGTATACTAACTAGGAATCTAAACCAGAAATTATAAAGTAAAGGCCTAACCTAAGGTACCAGTGGTAGAATATATTACATAGTCGATTAATTTCATTAATAGTGAACACAAAATAAGAAATAATTGTCTTGCCGGTCCCTGACAGTAACAGTACATACAAATAGTAACAATACATATCTTTGTTTACAACCAGGTATCTGACAGTAACAGTACATACTATTGTCAAATTAGAATAAACTTACATGCATGATACATTTTCTTAAAATAATCGACAAGGTAAAGGAAAGAACTTACAATATATACCTTCTAAACCAATAGAAAGAGAAGCCTCTTGCACAACAGTTGAATATACGTACCCAAAATCAGAGAGTGCCTTTACTGTTAGTGGAGAAATCCCAAACTTATCGAATCTGAAATTGAAGCAATGTTTGCAAAATTCTCATTGAAAAATATTGTAGTGAATGGCTCATCACAAGTTCACAACCAATGAAAATTAAATCCTATGGACTATTTTCTTAAAATACTGTTAGCAGTATATGCGCAAATATCAGCAAGTATGATAAAAAAAGAAGTTAGATTCAGTAAAATTTCATGACTAAGTTTTATGAATGTTTTTCTAGATGTTGTTATCACTAATACATCTAGTAAAATGTGCGATATATCCACAAGAAAGCAATTTCAATGAAAATGAAAAATCAGAGATCCTTATCATTAATGATTAGATGACAATGTTCCTCTGAAAAAAATGCACTACTCATTATTCCTCTGAAACCATCTTTGGAGTCCAGATGAACACAACTACACAATCACCATGCCCTTCAACAATATTTGGTTTATTAAACAATATTCAATGACAGTGTTCTATATAAGATGATAAAATTAGAGAACCCATAAAATAGAGAGGACCACTTATACAAGCTACAGAAAATGAGTCAATTTTACGGATTTCATTGACCCACATATTTCATATTTCAACCATCCATTTCAGTTCAGACGGGCCACTTGTAGTGACATGTCGGTCTCTATCTGGACTATCCAATCTAAAATAGTAAAATGAATGGTCCAAATCTGTCAACAAAGGTCAATCAAAATCCTTACACAAGTCTGGAATTGGCAGGAGTAACCGGTTTTCAGAATTGGGATTATACAATATATATGCTTGAGTTTCTACAAAACTGGTTACCATTACCAGTTTCAGAAACTTTTTGGAGTACTAGGGTAAATGATAAGGTTCTCAACATTTTCCTTTAGAAGAAAGCAATTTCAATGAAAATGAAAAATCAGAGATCAACATTCGGAGGAGAGGCAAAGATGAATACCTGAAATTGTCCAAAATTGTCTATAGAGAGGCGAAAAGGAGTGACGGAGGAGAGGTGGTGCACAGCCGCACAGGAAAGATAGGTAAGTGATCAAGTGAGATCTCAAACTGAGAGAGAGGCGACGTGACTGCGTGAGAGAGAGAATGTGAGATTGAGACCTGAGAGATCGATCCAACGAACGGTTGTTCAAACGGGCTCACAAACGGGCTGCTCTTAATTCATGAACCGAACTTTGTTCGGTAATTGTTCATGTTTTGGTCCGTGACTGGTTCCATGTATTAAATTTTAATTGAATCTAAACTGGATATCTGAGCCCGTTCGGATTACAGCTCGTCCGAATTATGTCCAGTTGTTGTTCAGTTTGGTTATCCACGGACAAACCGGTCCAATTAGCAGCCCTAATTATATATGGATATTTAATGAGTATGTAGTGTTTGTTTATTGTTCTAATTTTAGTTAATATCAATTCTAGCATCAATTTAAGGAAATGAAAGAACTTATTGTTAGTTCTAATAATTATGGATCTTGACATTGCGTTAAGGATTGATTCCCAATACTTACGGTTATGAGTACCTCTAATTAAGAGGGAGAAATAAAAGTAGAAGAAATCAAATCGCATGTGTCATATGATCATAATAAAGAAATATTCTAGAACCATTTAGGGGCACTTTTACGAATAATTTGGTTAAAACTTATGAATTCCTTTCGACTATTGAAAATAGATTTGTTAAGACCGAATAGTTCAAGTTGATACGATCTTAATAAATCAAATTTTCAGTAAGGTATAAAGTCAAAGGAATACATATAAGAAATAAGAGTATGTTAGCTGCATATACAACACCTCAATAAGAACAACAAAAGAAATTGGTTTAACCGGATGGTAGTAGTTGTTTCTTTGGAATTGTTGAAAAGTATAAAGGATTAAGTAATTAAGTACTTGTCATGCTTTGCGTGTCAAGAAAAGTATGCTTATTAATATGATTTGTTTTGAGGTTAATTTAACTTTGATACTTAGACACACATGGTGGATAGATTCTAGGGTAATAACTCACATCAGTGTGTCTATGCAAGATTGTTTGAATAGCCGTAGCCTAGTGATGGTGAAAGATACATCTATATGGGTGACGACGGAAATGTTAAAGTTGAAGCAATTAGAAAGTTAGATTATTATTTAAGATTAGATTTTATTTGAATCTCAATGAAACATTTATAGTTTCGTCGACGTAACTTAATTTCTATTTTTTGCTATGTACAAGTATGGATTTACTTGTTATTCTAGAAATAGAAATTTTGGTTTGTTTCATGATTCAAAATCGGTTGGATCTAAGTCTTTTTTCAGTTATAATAATCTAAATTCCAAAGACATAATTGCTTAATATAACAAGTCATTGCATTTAAGTACTTGAATTGTTAATAAAAGTAAAGCAATGAGAATTTTGGTTGCATTATGGCACAAGCGTTTCAGTTATATCTCTCGATGGAGATAAAGACTTGTGTTATAATGGAATTCTCAAGCATTTATATAACACAGATTTTGATATTTGTGTTGATTGTATTAAGATAAAACGAACCAATTGGAGGAGATTTATAGCCAACAAGTCTCAGGATGTCTTGGAAATAATAAAATTCAGATATTTGTGGACCATTTTCTTACGGATGTTAGAAAAATGTACATTATTTTATTATGTTCATAGACAAATATTTTAGTTATGGCTATATTTAGCACATTTATGAGAAAACATAGTTTTTGGATGTGTTCAAAATTATAAGACTCGCATTGAGAATCAACTCAACATAAGGATTTCAAGTGTCAGCTTTGACTGTCGTGTTCTATATAATAGTAGATATAACGGTTTAGGTGAACATTATATTTCTTTATTACTTTGGAAATAAGGACTTAAGATTGCAGCTTATATTCTTAATTAAAATATTACAGTTTTATGATCCCACAACAAGGTCAATTTTTTTTTAGGAAAAAAACATGCAAAGTTCTTTGAAAATGTTAAGTTTGCAAGGGGGGGGGGGGATACTGTTCATGATTTTATCTTCGATGAGGAACATGTAAATATTCCTACAGGTGTTATTGGCATTATTTAGGATTTCGATTCTGGTTTTGTTCAAGACATAATAGTCGATGATAATACGAAGAGCAAACTTCAACACCTCAAGAACACATGTCATTAAGGATATCCACTAGGTAAAGTTGGTAGATGTCATTATATGGAGATGAAGTTCATGAATAGCAAAGATATTGTGATATTGTTCATTTGCCATAAGGTACAAAATTCATTGATTTTAATAGAATTTGAATGGCAATGTGGGAGCAATAGAAAGTACGTCTTGTTATATATGGCTTCACATAGAAAAATGACATAGGATATAAAGAGACTTTCTCTTCGGCTACTTTGAAAATCTTTCAGGATAATAATGACATTAAAGGTGCATTGTAGATCTTGAATTACATTAGATGGATGTTAAGATGTTATTTCTCAATAGTAGTATTGATGATATGATTTATATGGTGCGGCCATAAAACTTTGAGTCATGAGACCTAAAGCATGTGGTTTGCAAATTCAAAAATCCATCTATAGACTCAATCAAGTAATTATCAACAATGGTATTCAAAATTCATCAAGTGGTCATCTCGTTTAGTTTTGACATGAATTTGATCGATGAATGCATATACCATAACTTATGTGGGAGTAAGGTTATTTTCTTGGTTTTATATGTCAGTGACATATTGCTTGCCAGTAACGATATAGGTTTGTTGCTTGACATCAAGAGATTTCTATTTAAGAATTTTTAAGATGAAAGATCTTGATGATGCATCTTTTGTGTTAGGTATAGAAATACATAAAGAGCAATCTCAATATATTCTCAAGTTGTCACAAAAGAACTATACTGTAAAGTTTTACAAGATGACATATATTAAAATAAATCAAGAGATATCTCTGTAAATAAGGGAGATGAGTTTAGTCTCAATCAGTGCTCTAAGAATGATTATAAGAATAAATTAATACAAAAGATTTCCTTTGTTTTGGTAGTAGAAAGTCTGAAGTATGCTCAGGTTTGTACGTGTCTAGATAGTGTGTACATAATTAGAATACTAAAGTGATATTAAAGTAATTCAGAAGTAGACCATAAGAAAGCAGCTAAAAAGGTATTGCATTATTTTAAGGAAAATAAAAACTACATACTCACATATAAAATATCAGAAAAGTTTGAGATCATCTGGTATACTGATGTCGATTTTGGTAGATGCCAATAAAACATGTTATAACATGTGTACGAGGCATCTAATTGGGGATTATAACTGTGAAATTTTGTCACGTGGTTGCATGAAGTGGATAGGAATTAAATACCACTTAAGTTATTTTGTGATAATAACCCGACAGTTTTATATTCCAACAATAGAAACTTGACAAGGTCAAAGAATATAGATCAAGTTCTAGTTGTAAATGAAAGAGTTCATAATGGACATTTGTTTATCGAGTATAATGGCACAAACTCCGTGATTGCAGCTGCATATTAAAGGATTATCACCCAAAAGGTTTCATGAGCATGCTGCTCGTATGAGTGTCATGTCAAATTAAAGGTCTTCAATTTTTGAGAATATTCAGATTTTAGTGGGAGTTTGTAATTATGCTTGTATGACATATGTGATTTTCAGTTTTTAAAAGGATATTTCTGCAGAAATAAAGCTTCAGTTTATTCACATTTTAACTCTATAAAGATTTGGTCCCAGAATACAAGGCTATCCTGCATTCATCTCTCATTATCCCATTAGATGAGAGTGTGAGAGACTTTGGAGAAGGCAGAACTAAAGGAGATTCTCTAAAAGGTCTTGCTATTCTGAAAGAACCGAATCGGTGGCGCTCTCACGCACAAGACAGTCAAGGATTAAGGTATGCTTCCGCACTTCAATTTATATTCACACAAATGATCATGTGGTCGTCGATGATGGTTTTCGTCGGTCCCAACAGTAATTACCACAAAATTGCTCAAATTGGTATTATTAGAGGAATGTCAACCATTACTTTGTTATCCGGTTTCAATTAAGCATCTAAAATTTTGATTATAACCTTTCTCATACCGGCCGCATGCTAGCATGCCATGTAAATTGTTCGATCATAGAGAAGATGTCTCTCATATAAGTTGGCTAGTTAGCTTAGTTTTTTTCTTTTTTTTAATTTGTCGTTTATTCTTTTTGTCAGATTAGAATATGTGAGATAGAATATTGTGCTTGACATGCTCCTTTGGAGTTGTTTTTTTTTTTTTTGGATTTAGATTAGATGATGGAGCTCAAATCCTGTAGAATATTGTGCTTGACATGCTCCTTTGTGCTTGACATATGTAATCTGTGAGATAGAATATTGTGCTTGACATATGTAATCTGTGACAGCTTGTACAATTCTCGGTATATGGCATATGGTTTCTTTTAATTTTAACTTCAATTCAAACTTAGTAATAGACATCCAATGTGGCAAACAATTGGCTGAATCAGGATAACTGATAACATGTGCTACTCCAATTAACATAACAAACTGTGGTGTTGTTTGGGACTAAAAATTAAACCATATAGCCTGTTATGTCAATGACAGCAGTATTGTTTTTTTAATTAGACCTGAAATTATTGGGAAACTAACCAACTTCAAGAAAAAAAAAACTAATTCAAAGGAAGACAATCCAATATTTAAGTAAAGTAATCATCTTAAAACACAAGTACCTAGTCCTCACTACATTTTTTTTTTTCTGCTGTACCAGCACTAGGTCTGGCTACTGTGCCAAAACGGCATATAAAAGAAATTGACAATTGGTACTATTCAGTACACTGTAAAAACTAATGAAAATAAATCAAAACAAATCTGCATCAATTATCAATCAAATGGCTCTTAATATAACAAAATTCAAGCACCACAATCAGTGACCTAAGCATCATTCTGATTAGCAAATCACATAATCACAATAATTCCAGATGTAAAAGAGTCTACACATCTTTAGGCATTTACCATATATAAAAAGAAGTTCAGTACATATATAAAGCGTTAAAGCCTATATAAAAAAAGACATTAAAAGTTCAGTACATATATAAAGCCTATTAAAAAAAATTAGGAAAAGGATGATATTGTGACTCTTTGAGGGCCACTTCAGGTCACAGTGTTCAGCAAAAGTGAAGGTCAAATCTCTTGGAGAAAATCTGATACAGCTGGGGCGAGTAGGTACCAACCAGCTCGGCGCAAAAGTCTAAACCGCCCTTGAAATTCTTTTCTAATTCTTCATTCGTCTTTTTATTGGGACAGTCGAGATCGCCTTCCATCAAGAATTTTGCCATATCCATCAACCTGTATATATTGTAAAATATGATGATCCTTGGATAAAAGAATACAAACTTTAAATCTATATAGCAACATTGTGCTGAACTCTTTGGGTTTAGTACAAACAAAATTGGTCAATAACTCTGACTTGCGCAGTATAATTGTGTTAAATTGTGTCGGACTTACAAGTAAGAACTGGAATTGGAATAAATGTTTTGGTACAGGCCGGCATGACAAAATTTAGGTCATGACGGGATGAACCAACTGACAAGCTTATTATAAACCAATTTCAAAATCCATGCTTCAAACCTATTTTTTTTTTTAAAGAAATGCTGAAAACAGCCCATATATATTTGTATTACCAGAACTACATCAGATTACAGCTATGAGTCAATTAATCAACAAAAATATAGAAAACCCCCCGTTCTAAAAACCCTGATGAGAGTATCCATTTATAGCCTCAACACACACACCCGCATCCTAGATACTGAACATAACCAAAACTAGTTGATTATGACACTTTTCAAAGCACAGGCTGGATGTCTCAAAACTCAAAATCCTGCCCAAAATTTGACTTGCAACTCTCACAACTAAATCAAGCAAGTAGCTTTATTACAGACTGAACAATAAAAACACCCATCACAAGCAAGCAACCAACCACAACATAGCAAGAGCACAAGTATAACGCAAGCACATACCAACAACATGGTATAAATTCATAGTCAGAACTGGTACCAGAGGTACCATTCCTCCATCTCCATGCCCAGAGATCATTTTCATTGGTGAGATACTCTGCAGTGGTTTCATATCCACATCCATTGTACTACTGGCATGCTCACCATAACTGATATGGTAATATATATGAGGAGGGTTCAAATGCCTCCATCATGCCTCCATTTTTAAAAACTTTAATAACTCAAAATTTAAAACGTAAAAGTCAAAATAAAACCGTTGGATATGATCTACATCATTTTATCTGTGTACTCATAAAAAATTATCACATTTTGATTTTGTTTTTATGTGAATCAATAAGTTGAAAAATCAACGTCTAGAAATTATCCACTTTAGTACGTTTTTTACAAACTCTTGATGACAACCAAAACAAAATTGAAATGTCATAATTTTTTACATGTGCATAGATAAAATGATTTAGATCATATCTAACGGTTTTATTTTGATTTTTAAGTTTTAAATTTTGAGTTATTAAAGTTTTGAAAATGGAGACATGGTGGAGGCATGAAAAATGGAGGCAATGGAACCCTCCTCAATATATATATATATATATATATATGCTAGGTCATATCAAGCAAGCTAGTATAAGGTAAATACTTAAGTGTATTAAGTTTTTCACAGAGTTCTTCTCGAAGTCGTAAAAGAAAAACAATTATTTATTCAACCAGTCCCTGAACTTGCTGTTATGTTAATACAAAAGTTATACTGGTCTATGTTAGTTGTTAAAACAATTAGACCAAAAGTGGTATATATTCAATTTAGGTACTTGCGAAATAACAAAATATATATAAATTAAGAACAGTTAACATACTTTTGATAATCTGAGTCAGAGAGACCCTTGCAATGCATCCCCTTAGACCTCCAAAAGCGCTTCTTCGTCTCTAGTCGGGACAGCGCACAGACTGCCTCCAGTAGCATCTCTGGCTTACTTGTCAGAGAACAGAGCATGTCCTCTTCGCTTCCGAAACATATGTCCCATTTCCTCTTTCTATGCATTATTTTCGCTTCATTTTCATTCAATTTCACGATTTCAGGGGTATCAGTTGTAGATTTAGATTTCATTGGATCTGATGGCAGACCCGTTTGACAAGACGAAGATCCACTTTCACCAGACATCACTAATTTTGACCTTTTGTTATAGTTAGGCCCCGGGGATGTGATTTCATCAAGCATGCTCAATTTCTCTACTTCACCATTGCTCAGCCCGCAATCCATTCCAGTCTTAGATCGGATCATATCATCCCCCGACCCGGAACCCGTTTTAGAGCAAGATCCGATCCCTTCCGAACTCGCTATTTTCAGAAATGTTTTAAGCGGCACAACATCCTCCTCTTCTTCATTTGTTAAAAAATAAATTCCATCACTATCGTCACTGTCTTCTGATACATCTACCTCATCAGATGCATCGTTTATGGTTAATAAAAACATCGATGTCCCTTTTTTTTTCTCACCACCTTCATCAACCTCTGCCACCTTCTTCCCCTTCCTATCGATTTCTTTCTCTTTCTCTATCTGAAGAACAACATTTCTCAGCTTTTCGATCTCTTGATCCTTACGTTTGGCATATTCCAGCAAAAAACTGATGCATTCTAGTGCTTCTGCCAACTGAACCTTAGTCTCATTCTCATACATTACATCATGGCTATTCATCTGCTTGTCTTGCGATTTAGGGGACTTAGGTAAATCGAACTCTGTTTGTAGAGATGCTTTCCTGGCCTCTAGCGCAGCTACGCGAGTGGTTTCTGGTTGCACCTGATCAGATTGTTCGGATTTGATACAGGGCATTTCTACGGTAGATTGTGTCTGGTATTGTCCAGATGTTTTATCTTCTTCTTTAATCTCAGCTTTCATCAGAAATTGTCGAGATGTGTTATGGTGTTGTTGAACGTTGGGTTTCGAAGTGAGTTGCGCTAGTGAAGGAGTAGGAGAATCCATGAGAAGAAGAGGGATGAGAGATCGGACTAAACCCTAGTAGGTCTATATATGCTAAGGAGAATCCACGAGAAGAAGAGGGGATAGAGATCGGACTATAAACCCTAGTAAGGTCTATATATGCGAAGGAGCTAAAAAAAGAAAGGAACCGGAAACATGGTTATCTTTAGCAGAGGTTACATACTCTCCAATATAAACGGTCCGATGATGATCTAACAGTCAAAATCTCACATATTAACGCGTTGGATTCTGATCTGACGGTCAATAATTAGATAAGGATATTTCCATTGTTCTGTTTTTCTGGGGAAGTCAAGATTTTCCCGCCGTGTAGTTCGTTAGTTTAATTAGAGGTCTGAAATGGAGAATTGACTGCTGGACTAGGTGTTCTGCGGGTACAAGAACATTAATTTCCGATTTGTAGGTCGGTTGCTATCTCGAACTGGTGTAGGGTGGAACTGGTCTATCTGATGGGAGAAAAAAGTTTCAAGTTTAAGAAGTCTATTTTATACGAGGATGGTTCAAATGCTTTTATTTTTCGCGTCTTTAATTTTAAAAACTTTAATAACTCAAAATTTAAAATTTAAAAGTCAAAATAAAACCGTTGGATATGATCTACATCATTTTATCTATGCACGTATAAAAAATTATGACATTTTTAATTTTGTTTTGGTTGTCATCAAGAGCTTGTAAAAAACGTACTAATGTGTATAATTTCTAGACGTTGATTTTTTAACTTATTGATTCACATAAAAACAAAATTAAAATGTGATAATTTTTTATGAGCACATAGATAAAATGATGTAGATCATGTCCAACGGTTTTATTTTGACTTTTAAGTTTTAAATTTTGAGTTATTAAAGTTTTTAAAAATGGTGATATGGTGGAGGCACAAAAATTGGAGGCATTTGAACCCTCCTAAAAAAATTATGACATTTCAATTTTGTTTTGGTTGTCATCAAGAGCTTGTAAAAAACGTACTAATGTGGATAATTTCTAGACGTTGATTTTTTAACTTATTGATTCACATAAAAACAAAATCAAAATGTGATAATTTTTTATGAGCACATAGATAAAATGATGTAGATCATGTCCAACGGTTTTATTTTGACTTTTAAGTTTTAAAGTTTGAGTTATTAAAGTTTTTAAAAATAGAGGTATGGTGGAGGCACAAAAAATAGAGGCATTTGAACCCTCCTCATTTTATTATATATATAACGTTGTAAGGGTTTCGCACTGTTCACTGTGTGTTGTCTGTTTTTCAGCCGTTCGATTTAGATACCACGATTCTCAACAATCAGCGTTTACTCTCTCTTTGCTCTGGGACACCTGTCTTTCCCGTTCCTCTTCTGAAGTCTAAACCCATTTCATTTCATTTGATTCGCCTTCTCTCACATCTGACCTCCCTTCTTCTCTATCCGTCTCTTCCAAAAACTCTAACCCCACCTCTCTCTCCCCTCTCAACCGTGCAACCATTGGAGCGGTTGCAGGTGAAGCCGTCACTTACGCGCGCTCCTCCCCTTGGACGTCGTGAAGGATCTGAGCACCTTTCTCCTCCCTCCGCCGCTTCTTTCTCCTCCCCTTCTCCTTCTAAGCTCTTAGTACTGAAATTTTCCTCAATTCAATTTAAGGTATATATAACTTCATTAACCCTCTCTGATCTGGTACTAAACAGTTATTTTCCTGCAACACTACCAGTATCTCTCTTAGAGCTATTTAAACAAATCATTTGAAGACCAAACAACAAAACTTGCTTAAAAACAGTGACCTACTGAGTAGAATTTAGGAGAGGTGCTGTAATGCAGAACCAGTACTTGAATTACAAAACCACCTGACCCAAAATGTTGTTATTTCTCGTCTTAGTTAAAGTTTGAATCTTACCTAAACTTCTTTTGATTCACAGTACACGAGACTATATATATATATTTTTTAAAAGAGGCATAGATGCCCATTTGCATTAGCAAAATGATAGTCATAATTACACAAGCATCATCAGCAAAAACCTGTGTCCCTACGCCAGCTTTCTAAAACAAACCATATAAAAGGGCAACCAACAGCATAACAATATGCTAAACAACTACTTATTACAAACCATAACTTGCCCCAAATAACAGTTAAAAGGAAATCACAAAAGCAGCTACTCAGTCTCATCAATATGAGCATCCCCATCCATCACCACCATCTCAGGAGCTTCAGCCCATTGCCACAGCGGAATTTCTTCAACCGCAGCAGGAGTCCAAGTCACCATCTCTTGTAGTACTGCATCCTTGATGTTTCCTGACCAATATTGAATTAAAGACAAAATTAAAAAGATCATAGATCGATTAGATTTAGGTGCTACCCTTGTAAAACAGATATCATTGCGATGTTTCCATAATAAAATACGAGCTGGCTTCAGTTTGACAATGTGAGCAGGTTCAGTTTTGAAGCTGAATCTTTTTTTGTTTGTTTTAGTTTTCTTTTAGTTTTAGTTGAAATCAATTTTATAAAAAATTCCTTTTTTATCCAGGAGAATGTTTGCCCAAAATCACCGAATAAGTCTACAGTTGCACGAAGTAAAAGGTACAAGAGAGGTATGATGAGTTATATACTCATTTGTTAGTATACTTCATTTACATTATCCTAATTCCTTTTCCCGAGCCAAACAAGGAGCGACCGCCGATATGGCCAGTCGTCGTCAGTCACTGCCCACACGTGGGACCCAGCAGTGAGGAGCAAAAATTGGTGGGAGGAGCTGGCTGCTGATGTGGAGAGAGAGGGTTATGATCCAATTTGTGGGAGGAGCAAAAATATTTGTTCTTTCAATTAGTCTATATGGCATTTTTATAGCAAAATAGCTTTCTTTGTTCATATACCACATATGTTATGCTGTTATGCTCAGTAGAATGAGAACTTGACTAAGCTACAATTAATTTTACTTTCTTACAGAGAGTATGAAACCTAATACAGAGAGCAATAATTGGGTAATACAAGCATGTACTAGAGCTGAGACCTATGACAGGTTTGGATCTAATCCATCCATTTTTCTTGGATTGCAATTACAACATGTATTTAATCGAGAGAAATGAATGCCTGTGTTGTCCATAAAATACAAAATACGTACCCTTTTTTTTAATTTCCAAGAAGACACCACCTTCCTGGAGACTTAAAATGTAGGTCCTGCCTTCTTGCAATATAGCATCAAATGCATCTTTAAGTAAAAGTTAAGTTCTAAAAAATTATTATGCCATTAACACATAGTTACTAAAGATGATAAAGGCTGACTAGGTTCAAGTCTTTGTTAATTTTTCCATCATTCTAGGGGCTTTTGTGGAAATGGAAATTGTTGTGAACAATCGCAGCCTAAAATTAATTTCTCCATCATTCTAAGGGCTTTTCTCCTTTGTGCTTTTGCCGTGCAACCAAATATGTCCAGATTAATATTTTTTTTTAGATTTGCCCAACTTTCAAAAAATTTGTTCAAAGATTTATTTAATAACTCTTTTTTACATATGTGTGTGTATATATATATATATATATACACAGGGTGCAAGATGTAGTTAAACTGCTTGGAATGATGTTGGCGCAGTACAAGAGATTGCAATCAAATGCCAAGACTTATTCATAAAACCAATTTTTTTAATCAATTGAATTCATGCTTGATCTGGGATGTCTCTTTATGCCTTGAAAGGTATCTTATGATGTTATTACTTGCAGCCATTGTTCTTGACAACTTATTTGATATCTGTGAAGTAGCCATCAATTATGTATTGTAAAAGTTCTATTGTTGTTGATATCTGTGAAGCAGTCTGTTTGATGCTATTTTGATAATCGGCCTATTATGCCAAGGGCAATGATAGTTAATAAAAATACCCGTACATTAGTGAGTCTATGGATAGAAAACCTCTGCAAAAAGAGGTTGATCTTGGCTTCGAAGTTGATTATATTGCTAGGTGTGACATTTTCTAAATGAAGTTATCAACATGTATGTTATCAATAACATTGTAAGATGGAAGACATAGTTTACTAACTTTTCCTTTCTCTAGATACATAGAAGAAGGTCGCTTGACATAAGAAAGGAAATGATATGCCCTTCGGTTTGAGTATTCAAGCCCCATGGAAACATCTTTTTAACTAACTTCGGTTTGATTGCTGAGATGTAGAGTTTCTCTATTAGGAGCCCTATGAGCTCAGAATTGGGAATTTTGATGCCTCCAACTGTGAGTTCAATTATCTAGACTTGCATTATCAATGTTGGGCAATTTGAGGTTTCAAAATGATCTGAAGGATCTCTTTTATCTTGATTTGTTAGTTAAGTATCTGGGATAGTTATCTGCTATGTGATTTTTATTTATTTTTTTGCATTTCTGTCTTATTAGTACTTGATTTGTCCTTGAGCTTGATATTTTATCCATTTGCAGTCCAAATTGTTACTGATCTTTTCAAATTAAGGCCTTACGGCTGAGTGTGGTTTACTGTAATTAGTATCATAACTTTGGTAACAATCAAGCTTTACTTCATGCTGTGTCAAATTAGTTGTAGATGTCAAATAATATCATAACTCTGGTAATGCTGGAGACATGTGCCACCATTGCATCCGATTCGACAAATAACATCCTTGGTACATAGGGAAGGTAGGCAATGCTTATGTGTTATTCCCAAATGATTTTAAAGGCTTTCTGGTGGAGTTTTCATATATGGCTCAGTACAGAAAATGTTAGATCTGACTGCACACATAAAAAATATATTGAATTCAATATTCAAAAGAAGCATATTTACTATTATACGCTCTTTGATATTTAATTTTTGGTTTTTCTTTAAGATGATTTGAAGCCTTTTTGTATTCATGAAGTTTCAGAGGTAAATTTTTTCAAAGAAGATAGAATGGTTGCTCAAATTGATAGATAACAGCAAGGTTAAGGGCGCTGGAATTTCTGAACTTAGGCGCCGACTTTGGTATTTGAGATTTCTGAACGTACATGTCGACCTTGGTTATTGTTTTTCTTTGTCTGAAATTCATATGATGTTTTTTAGTTGACCTTATTGATTCCTTGATTTTTTTTTATGTTTTTCTCTAATTGTTAGACTTCTATTCCGTACAATGAACACATATCAATGCACTGTACTTGACCTAATAAAATATAGTTGCATGGTTGTTCGCAATTTCATTCATAAAATAAATGACTAAAATTGGAAATGCCTACTTAAATTTTAATCTGGATAAAAAGTCTTCCAAAAATTTGACCTAATTTAATAATTGATTTTACTAATCGGATCTAAATACACACTATTGAAAATAAAAATGACAAACAAATCACAACGAACACAGGAATTCAAGTCAAATTCTTTAGAGATAGATGATTTTAATTGTTCAATTTGAACTTTTACAGCGCCAATGGTTTTTGCAAACTGGTTTAACAGTAATTTGTAACTTCCTTTCAGTAAATACAATAAGGATGTTATAGTATGTTAGATGATTTATATGCATGTTGTGAACTTGTTTATTTAGATGCTGCTTTCAGAACTTTTTTATTTACAATTTGTGTTGACTTTATTTGAAAATTGTGTGGACTTTATTTGCAATTTGTGTGTACTTTACTGTTTTGTACGAGACTCTGAATTATGTGGACTTTATTTGCAATTTAATTATGACTCTGAATTCTTTCTCTCGCCTTCATCTTTAAAGGAAACAACACGTAACTACTAAATAAAAAGTAATTCTTATTTAATTAATACTCAAAGAAATTACAACCTAATTCATCCAGCTACAATAATACTACTTCTTAGAACCAAGCTCAAATGCATCCAAATTTTAAACCCTACTAATACTACTGCATGGAATAAAGTTTACAACATAAATTTTTAATAAGTAGTACTACTTCTTACAACGAGCCTTGAAAGTACATGGAACAAAGTCATTATCGGATTTTGCCGGATCTGGATCAGTCACAGCAGACGAAGTGGTAGCCTTACCACTATAAGTACACGGAACAAACTCGTCGTCCGATGTTGGAGTCTCTGGATCAACCTTCTTCTTCTTTTTCAAACCAAAGCCGTAGGGGTTTTCCACAAAGTCATCGTCTGAAATTTCATACCCAATAGGCCGTCTAAAAAATTCCTCCATCATACATACTTGACAGTTCCGGGGATCACGGCATACTTGACAGTTGTTTTTTTTTTTCCTCATTTTTATCTCGATCACTAATTGACCCTCCTCTCGCTAGGCCACGATTGGACGACCTACCTCGGTTGCTATTGTTCATCCTTTTGGCCCCTTCAAATATCGGCATTTTCGCTTCAAAAATTGCCTTCTCTTTCTCTCTGTCCCTTCCTCCCTTTCTCTTTTGTGAGTTGAGTGAGTTGTGAGGGGGAGAGAGAGAAAAAAAATGGTATTTATAGGGTTTAAACGGGT
Organism: Carex littledalei; assembly: GCA_011114355.1. Lineage (NCBI taxonomy): Eukaryota > Viridiplantae > Streptophyta > Magnoliopsida > Poales > Cyperaceae > Carex > Carex littledalei. Next base: position 11,015,433 of record CM022081.1, read on the forward strand.
AAAAAAAGAAAGAAAAGGAAACTGGTCAGATTCTGACCGGCTTCTGGAGGAGAGGAAACCAACCAGAATCTGATCGGTTTAAACATTTTTCGAAATACCCAAAATTTCTAAGTATATTTATTAATTTGTAATTAACTTTGGATATTAATAAAAATGTCGGCAATAATAATAGCAACGCAGGTATCGATATATATATATACAGACCTCTCCATATTATAACAACATATCACATATCGTATTCAGAAATCTGAAAAATTAAGCTGTCAAATTCATACTTGGTCTATGTATGACAAAATGTTATTGTGAATTTAGAGGTACATGAGTACGATACATTCGTCTGATGTAAAGTCGGCAATCGCCGCAATCCATTATATTAATAAGCTATTACTTTCCAGTTAAGAAATCGTCAGTTCATTACTTCATTTCATTATGAAGCACGCCACGTGGTATCAGTTCCATCGTATGTTTTGCTTGAAAACTGCAAGTCTAATCTGCCACCGATTCGATTTAAAATTTAAAAATTAAAAATTTAGAATTTAATTTATTCGGTACAAATTGAGTATTTATAATTTATAATTTAAAAAACTTAGAAGCTGCATTGGAATAATTTTTTTTAGTAAAAATTGAAAGTCAAGTCACTCAACTATTTAATATTAATTAAAAAAATCATCTAAATTTCAAACATATGACTTTTCAGTTTCCACTAAGAGAGCCTTTCTCACTAAATTAAAAGTTGATTCTCACAAATTGCATTAGAATAATAATTGTTGTTATAGTCTCTCTTCTGATTTTATAATTTTAATTCTTTAGTTTCAGAAAAATAGAGTCGAAATGACAAAAATATTTAACATTTCGTGTGGAGAAAGTATTATATCTAATACTTATATTTTGTTATTTTAATTTTATAAAAAGAATAACTTCAAGAATTTAGAAGCTGAAGTCGTTGGAGATAATGTAAATAAATACGTTTATTTAATCCTTGTATACGTTTGAATTCCTGCCAGCTGGAAATAACATTACCATCTTTTGATTTTATGTTGGCAGGTGTCCAAAGCTAATTGTGTGAATGATTAATCAAATTCAATCATGTAGAGGAAGCCTAGAAGAGAGACGAGAAATCTATTTTATTGCAGTTAATGTTATCACAACTATAACAACAAATATAAAAAAAAGTATTAATTTGCATACATACATCATCTTCTCCTCTCAAGCTCAGTGGTGTTGTATGCCAAATAAAATTTAAAAAGACGGTTGATTTCTAGTTGTTCTTCGTAGATAAAATTTTCTTACACAATCAATTAGTGAATGATGCTATGGTATTATGCATAGTGCGCACATCGGTGCATACTATGAATTTATGTATTTATTTCAAAATCTATGTAAGTTCAATATGATCTTCATATGAAAATGTACTTAAATTTCAAAATTACATTTTTTATTAATTTTTTATCATTTTTTTAGATAGGTAAAAAATCGTTTGATCTAAAGAAGTTGGGTCATCTTTATATGTAAAAAATAGTAAAAAGTTGGGTCATCTTTATATGAAAATGTACTTGAAAGCAGTGATATTCTACCTATGTAAAAAATAGTAAAAAAATATAAAAAAAAATTAAAATTTGATCTCAAAATACATTTTTATATGGAGATCATGTTGAACAGTTTGAATCAACTGTTTGAACTTTAAAATAAAAATATGAATTCATAATACGGGCTGATGTATACTATGCATAGTTATATAGCCTCACTCTACAATTAAATATTTCAATTCTGAAAATTCAGATTTAGAATCATTTGAAATATCTCAAGATCCGACTCCAATGGTAACTTGACAGAGCATGTTACTACAAATTGTCCGACATATAACAGCTAATTACCACAAAAATAATCTGGACCGCTCTAATTAGCATTCATACAATTTTCTTTGCTACAATAGTACAATGCATCGACATCTTCATTAAATGGTTGCTTTCACCAAATTGACACTTGCATCCAAAACCAGTGGGTCCAGGTTTCACATGGCCAAGCATCAGTTAACATGTGTATTAATTTCATTTCCCTCGTTTTTGGAATCAAAGGATCAAATCCTGTGCAAATTTTGATTCAAATTAATTTGAAGCGAGATTCAGCCAGCTCGGATTGTCAGTTTATTGCTTGAGAAAAAAATGAAGTCTAAGTTAACAAAGCCAGGAATCCTCAATACTTGACTGTGATATTGGAATTTGTAAAGTAAATTTGGCATTGAATTTTTGAAAGGGAGATGCTATTGAAAATATATTATAATTTTAGAATCAAAATAGTACTTTCAATACTTGACATAAAACATGCCAAGTGCTTCAATTTAGTCCATCTAACATACCTAATAAATCACGTAATTGCTATGCTTAACCTTCACATATTTCCTTTCAACTAGGGTACTTGACATGGTCCACATTTTATTTGCAATTTTTGTATGTATAAATATAATTGACAACGAACCCAAAAAAAATTCCTGTCCTATTCTTAACAATTTTGTTAACAAGATAACTGATTACATCATTTCAATTTAATTACGTGAAACAGACCTTTATCATAAATAATGCATCTGTTAATATTGTTACAGAAATTTGTGTAAATCTTTTGCATAGCGAAAGAAATCAGGCCGTTATCGATTTCGTCACGGCATGTTACAGGTACATTACGGCACGTCATGTGTGTTGGCCATGTGACGCGTCCGTTTGCGTGGCTTGTGTTCTCTCGACAAAAAATAACACATCCTGACATGTCACGTCACATCATGTCACATGATACGTTACGTGATTAACTTTTTCAACATTGTTTCTTTATTTTAATTTATTTGCAATAGTTTATTATTTCTTGAATATATTTTTATATTTTTTCTATGAACTAAATTAAAACCTGACAAAATAATTAAATTTGACTAGTAACATTATGTTTAATCATGTTTCGGCGTGATCACATTCACATATTAGATTATTATTTGTGTAACATAATTATTCTCCACCATTTTAGTCACGTCAAATAATGTCACTTAAAAAAACTTTTGGTCATACTACGTTACATTTTTTTTTTCTTCACTACTGCCCACAAGCAATTTACATCCTCAACATTTCTTGCGTGATTGGGTGGAAGCTGGAGCTATGTATCTTAGCCTGTAACAAAAATAAATCCAAAGTTTTATCACCCTTACCGCACGTGGCATCTGCGTACTGCGTTCAAAACTCTATTGATGATGGAAGGGACCTTTCAGAAACTACATATTTTGCCACTTCAGATTACGGTCGCCCGTTGTTGTGATTAAAATCATTACTTCAGGACGAAATATTGGGTAGTGATGTAGTGTGTGTCGGGTCAAGGATCATCTAAAGTAACTCAAATTTTGATTTTGTATCCCTACCTTTGGCACGAATATTATGGGGTTTGTGCATTCCGGATTCAAATCAGACGGTCCGGATCTGAACTCAACATTTGAGTTACTTCAGATTATGGGGACTCGGGCCTGCTTGCTTTATTTGTGGCGGGAAAGAAATTCAATGGGCTACAACGCGGGAGAAGAGAACCGACCCCACCGGGTCACCGTCGGCACCTAAGAGCCTCTGATTTCTCCACGTCAGCACACTGCAGTTTTATTCCGACGGTAACTATATCTAGCGGTGCTTGGATCCCCGAGTATTTGACTGGATTGGCCTGGTTTGTTTTGCCTCTAAGCTGGCATCCGCCAGTCCGCCACACAACTGCGTACACGGTGTATACACTAAGGAATTCCTAAATAGACACTGTCTACTGTAATTAATGCACTCGATGATAACCAAATGTTGTAAATTTAAGTAAATTATATATTCTTAATTTTTATAGAACATGATAAATCATGTTACATAGGGTGTAAACAGATCCGGATTATCCGATGCAAATTCAAATTTTAGATGGATACGGATAATCAGATTCGGATAATATCTGAATACAAATTAGAATAATTACTCAATAAGAGGAGAATACTGGATTCGAAAACGGAATATTATTCATGGGTAAACGGAGCGGATATCCTGATCTATCTGGAACCTACTTACGCCATATAAAACCCGTTCCGGATACAATCCACTCTCTCTCCAATTTTCGCAGTATTGAAAGTTCTGATGACGGGATATATATAAATAATTCCCACTATATACAATATCTCTTGTGAGACTAAATTATTCGGACGTAATTTAAAAAAAAGGGACTATTGGGCTACGCGAATCATGGGCTCAGCTGACGTGGATTAGGCTGCTTAGTGGTGACTCAACGACTGCTAGAGAACCATATTTACGCAATGACTACTCAATTAATTGGACCGACATGCTTCACGTGGATTCACCTACATTATTAATTGAGAGCCTTATTTACGAAACTGCCCCTACTCACTTGAGAATTGAAATATGACTCGATTATAAACACTGTTTAGCGTTTAATAAACTGCCTCTTTATGAATTTTGTTAATTAGTCCAAAGTTCATATAACTCAATTATCCATAATTTTTCTTTTCGTATCCGTATCTGTTTAAGGCATATTTGATTTTAAATTTTGATATCTATTTACTATCCGTATATGTGTTCATATCTGCTCACTAAAAAATGAATACAGATTTAATATCAGCATTATCCGCAGTTCTGTTCATACTCATATTCACGTATGCAAATAGAAAGTATAAAATGGAAATAATCTATAACATTGAATTCTGGTCTTTGGTTTGTGAACCGAGTCCATGGGAAATTTTATCGCCCAGCAGAAAACAAACGCTGGCCATGTGAGTAATGGCATTAGTGTAAATATAAGGAACATTGGGTGTAAACATGTTTTTGTAACGTCCAAAATTATAATCTACCACATGCTTACTTCGACTCCTCTCTACTCCACTGTAACTCACCGCTGTTCTCTGAAGAGAAACGCTTCAGGTACTTTCTTCTCCTTTATTTTCTCCTCGAAGAAATCGAATCAGGGTCCCGATCTAATTTCGTTTTGTTGTTCGACGGTCGACGCTGGGAAGCTATCTCGGTTTCGTAATTTCGTTCTCTTTTTTAATTTGTTCAGATTATTGGAGGAGATTTCAGAGGAACAGGACAGGAACAGATTGAGGTAACGTATGCCTTAACATTTTTGCCACTTCAATTTTTTTGCTAGGTTTATTTAACCGTCTGAATTAGATGGTCTTGATTTAATTATTCCTCTCAATTTTCGTTGTAAATGATCAACTTTTAATCTTTTCAGCACTTTTTCCAATTCTATTGTTTCCATAATCATGTCATCAATTTTAGGATTTTAGTTCCATTTCCGATGTTAGTCATGAAATCTTACGATTAAAGTTTCTTCACATCTCTAGCAACCTCTCTTTGATTTTGATAGGATATGTAAGTCGTCAATTTGCTTTTGTGGTCTCTTGTTTTATTATTTTTTTACCCTGTTGAGGATCTAGGTGGGGTCGGTAATTGCTGAGGTGTAATATGATCCAGTTTCTAAGCAAAGAGCCAAAGTTTATTTTGAATGGTTTGATAGACTCGTATTTGTTATAATTTCATCTTAAAAAAGATAAGCTTAGGTCACTTGTATATACGCGTTCAATTTTGCAATATCAGATGTTGATGTAAAAAAAGTTGATTACCGATGTCTGGTCAAGAAGTAGAAAAAAAAGTAAAGGAGAGAGAATGGTCTTTTGAGTGGAATTTGCACAAATCACTATTCTCAGATCAAAATCTTAACCGCATAAGGTCTTTTTCTTTTCTTCAAAATCAAAATTCCTATTTTAAGAAACTGATTGGTACGTTAGCATTCCCAGTTCATAACTGATAGTTTAATTGAAAATCAATTGAACTACAGATCCTTTTCTAATTCTTTGCCATTTCCTTTCACGGACTCGCAATCAAATTTCAATGCTATTACATTCTGTTATGCTAACTTTTTAGTTCTGGCTTAATTGTGATGATTTATATCTCCAAAAGATTGGCTTATTTTGGCTAATTCACATAACTTAGTGCACAAAAAAACCTCAGCTGTTCTGAATTGGGTTTGAATTCTTAAATCTACCAAAACCATATTTAATTACAATATGTATCTGTGGAATTTCAGATATTTACCAAAAAGTTGATTTTTTTTGTAAAATATCAGTAACTCGAAGGTTTCACCCTTTTATTTTAGCAAGTTGCTTTTGAAGTTTTTTTATACTATGCTGGACTAGAACTGTATTTGTATTGAACAATGCATTCCTTTCTTTTCCAGTTAGGTTTTTGTCTACTTTATAATTTTTTTTGGTGAGATTTGGTTAGTTTTGGTATGCAGGAGAAATATCCTAGAGAATGGAGTGTCTGATACCAGTATAAACGGGTTATAGAGTTGTCCTTGTATATGTTTTATACACATCCCGAGAAGGTTAACAAACATGTTGTTCTTTTATATCTTTTGGCAGTGTATTTCATTAGCAAACTCAATAAAAGAATTTGGCTATTGAGAGGCCGCTTTAGGTGGTAAAGTGTCCTTCAAGGGTGTCGCTTGTTCAACATGACAAGGAAGCACCGAATCGAGCACTTTTTGTCATCCATTGTCGGGACCAATGTTCATTCTGATAGTTCCGATGTAGTGGAAAAGAAAAAAGGTAACTACTCTGCAATTTTTGAAAAATTTACTCTGATATTTTGAATTTACAAAACCTGTAATTTATGTTAGATGTTATTGCATTTATCTTGTTAACATTTCTTATACTCTTGCTAATTTTTTGTTCTTTTAACATTAGATACCTAGGATTGCTTTTCATGAACAGAACTACTGTATTGGTTTGTCTTGATGGCGTCGAAACTCCAATTAAGCCTTTTTATAGCCCTCGATTATAGAACTAAACCTCAACCTCAGCCTGATCCTATTCTATCTTACATAACTTTGCAATTGAACTGAAAATCGTAGGGAACAAGCAAAACAAAATACAAAAGGATACAAGAAAAGAGAATAATGAGTATCTTAAAGCACTCATCTTGCAGTTGGCATGAATCAGTTCATGCTGGTCTTGTAACCTAACCATTATTAGCTACAATTAATTGTGCTAAAAGATGAATACTGTGTCGATGAAATGAAAAATTATTATTGCTGTTGTAAATAACACCTTTGATTATTGTTTTCTTTTCAGAAATGGAGAAGAATTTGGATAAAATACTGAAGCTTATAGGGGATGACACCAGTACTCATCAAGAATATTCCCTTGATTTAGTTCACAAATCAGAACTGTCTTCTCTCATAAAAGAATTTCATAGTGGTTACCAAGCCTTGTACCACAACTATGACCATTTGATTGGTAAATTGAAGAACAAGATTAGTCCCAAAGAGAGAGGAAATGGCGATATCAAGTTGAAGCACAGTTCATCCAGCTCTGATTCTTCAGATTCAGATTTGGACGAAAGCGCCTCTCTCATGGCTAAATTGGAGGAGAAAGATGCTCTAATTAGAAATTTGGATAACAAACTGGAGAGTGTTTCTGGAGAGAATGAGGCACTAAAATTAGAAAATAAAATGGTTAAACAAGATATTAGCAACTTTGAAAAAGAAATGGAGGAAAAAGAATTTGTTATTTTGAATTTGAAAAAAGAAGTTGAGAGTGTTGGTGGAGAAAATGAGATGCTGAAATTAGAAAATAAGGAGGCTAGACAAAAGAATTTGAAATTTGAAAAGGAGGCCGAGGAAAAAGAATCAGTTGTTTCGAATTTGAGAAAAGAAATTGAGAACGTTTGTGGAGAAAATGAGATGCTGAAATTAGAAAATAAGGAGGCTAGACAAGAGATTTTGAAATTTAAAAAGGAAGCGGAGGAAAAAGAATCAGTTGTTTCGAATTTGAGAAAAGAAATTGAGAGCGTTTATGGAGAAAATGAGATGCTGAAATTAGAAATTAAGGAGGCTAGACAACAGATTTTGAAATTGGAAAAGGAGGCAGAGGAAAAAGAATCAGTTATATCAAATCTGAAAAACTCACTGGAGACGGTTTCTGATGAAAATGAGGTGCTAAAAGTAGAAAAACAGGAGGTGTTCAGCCAGTTGAGCCAGGTTGAGAAAACATTGGACGTTTCTGAAATTAAAAATGATAAGCTGAAAAAGGAGACCTTGCAATTAAAAGAAGAATTGGGGGAAATAAATTTGGTGATTTCAAATTTGAAGAAGAACGTGGAAATGATGGAGACCCTTGAAAATGACAATGGGGCATTGCATGAACGGTTGAGAGTAATTCGGGAGGAAAATGAGAAATTTGTGCAAATTTCAAATTTTGAAATGGATCAGTTGAGAGATGAGGTGTCAGATTTGAACCAGAAAATGGAGGAAAAGAACCAGCTAGAGGCTGATCTGAACCGGCAACTGAATGATGCAAATATTGAGAAGGAAGTGCTAATATCGACAAATTCTGGGCTTTTGTGCGAACTAAAGGAAGCAAAGGAAGATAGAGAGAGTTTGAAACTTTTTTACGAAAGAGCTAATACAAGTATAGAAGAGTTGAGTGGCAAATTGGTGAGTGTGGAGACAGAACATAAGAATATGCAAGAGGAGATAGAGCGATTATGTAGTAAACTGCAAGAAGAAGAGAGTATGGTACGTGAACTTACTCTAAAGTGTGAGCAGCTGAAGGATGAGAGAGACAAGTTGTTTGATGCCAATGGTGATCTTAATGCAAAACTAGAAAAAGAATCAATAGAGAAGGCTGAGTTGAAACAAATTCTAGAAATAAAAGAAAATGAAAATATTTTGCTTTCAAATGCAGTAGAAAAGAGGGAAGTGGAGTTGCAGGGTTTGACAGATGAGGGAGACAAGTTGAACGCCATTAGATCTGAGTTGGAACATGGAATAGATGATTTGAGAAACAAGCTGAAAGTATTGCAAGAAGAGAAAGAGGGAGTGGAAGTGCAATTGAGGCAAGTGGATAGAGGTTTCGAAGAAGCAAGATTTGAAAATTTAGAACTTCAAGGGGAGATTGAGAATCTATCTACTGAAAAGTTGAAAGTTGAAGAGGAGATGAAATTAATTTTTGAGAAATGCCTGGAAAACCAAGTTTTGGGTAAGAAATGGGAAGACAGGTTGAGGGGGAAAATTGTCAATCAAGAAACCTGTGTGGCTGATCTAGGTTATTGCTTTGGGGAGCTAGTATCTACTTGCAAAGAATTGAGAGATGCATATGTGGATTCCATGGTGCATATTACTGCAGTAGAGTCTCTCAGCACAGAACAAAATAGAGAGATAAAAAAATTGGAAGAAAACCATTTGGAGCAAAAAGAAAAGCTTGCACTTTCGGAGGGTGAAACTGCAAAATTGAATGTTCAACTTCAAGATCTTGAGGTGCAACTCAGGCTGTCAAAACAAAAGCTTAAAGTCACTGAAACAGAGTGTAGATACAAAGAGGAGCATTCCAAGAAGTTGGTTGATGGTCTAAACTCAAAAGTGCGAGATCTCGAGGGGAAAATGTCAAAAATGATAGCAAGACTCAATTATCTAGAAAACCATCTTGTAGAAACAGAGGAAAATGCAAAGGTAGGAATTTCAGCCGTAGGAAACAGAATCAAAGAGCTGAAATCAATTTTTGATGAGAGGTTCTCCAGTTTTGTTTCACGGGTTCTGGAGCTTAATGAGGAGTTGAAATTTTTGAAAAAGAATTTGGATGAAGAATTATCTGAGAAGGAAAAAATGAAGATTAGATTAGTGGAACTGGAGAGAAGGATTAAGGAGGAAGAAATGGAGATAAACTTGAAAGATGAAGAAAAAAAGGAGGTGATCAGGCAGCTTTGCATGGTGATCGAGTACTACCGTGAGAATTGCAATATTCTCATTGCAATTTCCAAACGAACTCGGCGTTAGTTTCAGCAAATTTCATTTAAGGTAGAAGTCTAGTCTTTCAGGTTGCCTCAGTATATATAAATGAAAATTGTTCTGTAATGCATGATTAATATTGCTCTCTTTTTTCTTTCTGCACATTTAGATTTTACCTGTGTAGACATGTTATTGTGTTGTAGTTACTTGCAATTATATTTAGGTGGAGTTCCAAACCAGTTTTTCTTTTCAATTTATTTTCTGGTCTAATAATCAGGGAGCTAAAATAGGTGTGACTGCTTTAATCATCTAATAGCAAGATCCTGATTAAACTCGCAATTTCCTGCTTTTTTCTGGCCGAATTTTTTTCTGACAGTCTACAGGATTTCAGGATCTTTAGTTTCTGCTAAATTCGAATTGCTTTACCTGTTTTATCATGTGTTCTGCGTTGCACATTTTAATGTAAATAGATATGAATGGTTCTTGAATGATTTTGATGGTGTAAATAACGCTTTACAAGGTGATGGGTATCTGTATCTGGTGACAAAATCTGGTTCTGGCGGACAAACAAACAAATAGACTTGTAATCCCCGACTGCAGGCATTAAAATTATTTTGGTAGGCCAGCAAACAAAAGCCAAGTTAGCACAAGGACACCAGCGTATTGGATGTTTAAACAAAAATATACGCCGTTCAGATTTAGCATGTCTGGCAATAAGGAACAGCAAAATGATCACATGAAAAAAGTTATTTTATGTTTACAATTAAGGACAATACCCAACTAAGTTCTCATCATTTAAAAAAAAAAAAGGCATTTCGTTCCCAACAAGACAGCAGCAGCTGTTGTGATTCCTAAACAGATGCAACCATAATTAAGGGGGTACATTTGGATAAGAGCTAGAATAGTGAAATTTGAGAATAGTAAATGAGAATAGAGAAAGAATAGTGATTTTCAAATTAGTACGAAAATAGTACTATTCGGATTAGTGAAAATGTTGATTTGATTGTACATGTGGAATAGTAAATAGTTGTAACTAATAAAAATAATGTTAATAAAATGCTATTTAAGAGGAAAGATAGACAAGTGAGATATCAAATAAATTGTCACGACTTGAAGATAGCAGAAGTGGTGTTAAATTTGTCATTTCGAGACTGTATTAGTAGAATCTAAAAATTAAATATTTTTTTCTCTCCTCACACTTCAGAATAGTAGTCATTCCAACGTTTACAAGAAATATAGAATAATGACTATTCTAGCTTATTCCGAAAATGTTGTTTGGATGCACATTACTATTCCAAATAGCTTCTTATCTAGAATAGTCTCTATTCTTGTGTCATCCACACATAGCCAAGATGTTTTGATATTCAAGAAAAGATGTAGCATAGGATGCACTTGCATAACCAGCTTATAGAAAACGAATAGATTTAGAACATAATCAGCCTTGACACGTCCAAATCACAATAGATAATTGCATGTGCTGATTATTATACCTTTATTTTGGAACCTTAAACATAAAAGCAGACAGAAAAATAACACGGCAAAAGTTCTTCCACATCCGAAACGGAAATAAAGCTGCTGTTATATTCCACTTACAACCGTTAACTTTATTGGATTCGCACATGAAAAAATTTCTTCGTTGAGATTTGTGCATGAAAAATTTGAACGGTCAGGATCGGAAAACATGTTCCTGTTATTCCATTAGAATAACAGCAGATTTATTTCCATCTGAAACCAGATTTCTGGTCTCTACAATCTACATAGAAGACTGAAACAGATTGATAAAAAAAATAACTGCAAGCCAATTAATTTATTTTTTTATTGTGAATAGCCACAGCCGGTAAGAAGCTGCCCAGCTGCAAATACAACTTAAAACAAATTGTTGACTATAATCAACACAAATTAGAGAAGGTCTCCTACCTTCCCTTCTACAGAAAGATATATGCATCTCCAAGTTGTCTTTTAAATTACCGCACCACCTACAAAGCTATGAGTCAGAACCTACAAAAATAACAAGCCATGCTTTATCCTTTAATCTGATATCCTCATCTCTACACCAAGCATATCCTTCACACATTCGTATGTCACGAAAGCAATTGCAATTGATGGGACAACCTGAACATAGTAGAAAGCACTGTCAGTCCACCCCACATTAAAAAACCAGAATTTTGCACTGAATAGCTTCATTAAATTCATATCCAGAACATTGGAAGTTATTCTAAATGTTGACAAATACATTTTAACTCACATCTCAAACTTCCAACTTGTTTCTTGAAAACTCAACTTATACTTTCAAGTTTGATCATCTACGGGCACCTAGTAGCCTGTTACAAGACCCAACCTTATTTTGAAAAAACCTAGATGCCGCTAAATTAAAAATGTCATAACCATAGCCCATAATTGTGAAAGTACCTTAAAAATATAACATTAACACATGGCACCATTGCAAGCTCATTTGCTTAGAAAATTACCATAATATACAGCAGAACTCTGTTGGAAAGTTCACACCTACTGCCTTGACCCAATAGCATTGTGGCAGATAAGTTCCAATGCATGGGGGCAGTATACCAGCAACCTAATTGCACCCAATGCATTGGTGCATCACTGCATTGGGATTCTATGGCAGCGGAATGGAACTCCTCTATAGAATATCCAAATGGAAATTAGATTGTTGCTGCTTCTCTGATATTCTATGAAATCATTTGTTTCCAAACTAAAAGCACTTTCTGTGCTTTGCCATGGTATTTTCCTCTAATACTCATGCAGTGCAGCTACTCAAGTTGTAATGCAGTCCATCAAGTTTGAACTATTACTCTTCTTGCCACTTATCAGAATTTCTCAATTTAATCCCACAAAAATCAAAGTTAATTAAAATACCTTGACAGAGTTAGGAATAAGGCCCTTGTACAGAGCACCGAACCCCTCATGGCAAACAGTCTTCCTGAACGCATCAACCATGCCAGAGTACTGGAGGGGCTGCTCCTTACCGTGGGCCCCAGCAGTGACAATGGAGGCAGCATGATTCCAGCCGACCATTTGCATGCGCCGGCGGACCACATCGAGCGGGTATGCCACTGTCTGGCCCACCGTGCCGGCAGCGGCCCCACATCCCAGCTTCGTTGCCACCCCCAACTCCTTTGCATCCTCGTTAACTAATCCGAAGGGTTTCGACTGCAGTAGCCAGTCTTTGAGTGTCTCGTAAACAGCAAAGTTTAGCCCCACATACGGAATCTGCACCAAAATGAATAGTAGAGCGTAATGATTGATTCTTACCACGAACTAGTATACTAACATACTGTTCTGTTGAAACATTTAAAGAGAGTTACTTTTACCTTCAGAAAAACAAAAGGAGAAAAAAAGAAAGAGAAAAGGAAGAGGAAAGAAGGGAATAGATGTTTTCATTCTTTTAAAATTTACTTCAAAATGCTAATAGCAATCTTTTAATTGTTAATTCACAAATGATCAATTATTGTTCCGGGAGTTCTGACAATCCTATAAATGATTCCTGTGCCATGTCACAATTGAACTTTAGCATTAATGATAAAAATTAAAATTAATTTCAAACACCGTGTACTAAACACTTCATCTTGATATAAATAACCCATGCATGCACGCCAAAGATCATAAATTAGTGCACCTTAAGATGACGATGCCAGAAAATAAACACATCACCACTAGATTCATTGTAATATGTTGTACAAAGTGAAACCCAAAGTTTACAATTATTATGTGCATGAACCATTTGTAATGCAGATTAAAATCAACATCCTGATTGGATTAGAAACTTGAAGTTTAAATTGTGTGTGTGGGAGAAAGAGAGAGAGAGGTTTGGCAGCCTCTGCCAACATTTAAAAAAAAACAGAGAGAGAAAAATATACCACTCCAATAACAGAAGGAAGCCAGCCTCTATAGAGAGCGCGGAAGCCTTCTTCTCTGTACACAGTGCTTAATGCATGAAGCATGCCTCTGTACTGGTATGGTGACTTCTCAGTCTGTAAAATATGCAAACAGCATAATGTAACAACCATAAATACAAAAGATTGAGCAATCCACTAAGTACAATAAATTCAGAAGGGATACCATAATGCCCAGTACCAGTATGCAGTGGGTGTTAAATGCTTTACATAAAGAAGCTAAACCTGACGTGGTATTGATAGGAGCAGCTACACAACACTCTAAAGTTTGGATCTCAATTAACTTCAGAAAACCTCAACTCGGAACAAGTAACCCCAACAGGCCAAAAAAGATCACATGGTGAAAAGCATCTTCTTACCTGTACTAAGATTGATTGTGAAGGGCCACAAGAAATTTTAAAAAGAGTTACCTGGACCGTAATCCGGCCACGAACCATGTCCATGGGATAAGTGGAAGACATAGCTATTATACCAGCACTTGCACCGGCACCAAGACGCAACACTGGAGTCAGTTGAGCATCCTCTGCAGTTATTAATGAAGTCAAGCATATGGCCTCTTACACGGTAAAACTTGTATTATTTTATTTTCACATAACATTAGTTTCCAATTTCTTTATTATATAACAAATGTTTAAATCTATCATTGATTAAGCAAACTAGACAACTAAAATTCACACACTCGGTGACATTTCTCTTGTGGTAGAGGGAGAAAAAAGGACTAGCGAAAGATGTGTTAATTGCATTATCTTCTAGGATATAAATGCAACGGATATCTTACGCTCTATATAAAAACATTTAGAAATGTAAATAGTGGATACTAAAAATCTTAGTTTCTTAAGGAAATGAAGATATGTTGCATTAAAAAAATACAACATTAAATCAGAAAAACCAGAGTTACCGGTTACGCACCATTTCCTGTCTTCCTTCGATAAAGCCACAAAATCCCTCTGCCAAAAATAAGTAGCAATAGGAATGAGAAATTAGTGATTTCTCTAGGAAATAATAATCAAGGTGTATAAAAAGATGTTTACATTGGAAATATGGAGCAAAAAGCAACCTGCATGCTTCTTCATAGCTGAAGAATTTGACAGCTGAATTTGGTACAATTCGGGCACAATTGGTACCATTTCCCTTAAAAAGGCCTCTAAGTCCCTCAGTTCTCCAAATGTATTTGAGGCCTTGAATTGTACCATTGTACTTTATATTGTGGGGATTTTGGACCTGAAATGACACAATGTCATAAGAATGAGGGATGGAAAGAGGGGGCAGAGAGAGAGAGAGAGAGAGAACTAGATTTGTTGTTTTAGTACGTAAGACTTGACATGTACTGTGCTATAGTGGTTAGGGACTTATTTGGCAGCCGTTGCCAAAATTTGAGAGAAAGAGAGAGAGCTCATACCTGGAGCAAGATTTTTAGCCGCTCAAGTGGAGCTACTGCAGTGCGGGACCTACATTGAAGAAAAAGATTATTGTAAATAACATTTATATACCAATTTATTAGTAAATAAAATGATCATTATAAACATCATTTAAATAAAAAGGCACATAAAAAAATGTAGGGGTGTAAAAACAACCCGCCCCACCCGAAAAATAACAGATTTCAATTTTATTTGATTAGGTACGGATTGAATCTTAATGAATCCACCAAATACAAATTGATTATGGATTTTAAAATTATATAGGTTAAAACCAGACCGACTGCGTATAATTGAATCTGAATCTCCCATAATTTTTTGGAAGAGCTCTAAACTATGTTTTGAATCAACATAAATTTGAAAATGTATTATGCTTATGCATCATTGAATTTATTTATCTTTTATTTTGCTTGAAGCAATTTTTGTCTATTCATCATTTTTAGATTCTTATTAAGAACTTCACTTGCATTATTATTTGTTGGGTTCATGTTTTGTTTCTATTTTGTTATAATTAATAATTATTAGTTGTGTTTTTATATTATTCATATTTTTGTCAATAAAATCCGCAAAATCCGTAAAACCCAACAGCATAGAGAAAGGTACAGGTTCGACAAATTTTAAGCTATGATAGTATCATAACCCGACCACCATATATCAAATTGAAAATGTAGACAAAACCTGACCAACCCAACCCCCGTGTACACCGTTATAAAGTTGGCGGTAAACTTCTACATAAGAAGTACAGAATATTTCCATCTGGTTATATTACTTGTGAAGAAGTATATACATATTATCTTATTAGTTATTTTACAGGAAAAAATGAAAAACAAATAATTCTGCAAAGAGAAAAGTACTTTTCAGCATAAATGAGCAATTAAGTATCAGAAAGGATAATAAAGTACATGCAAGTGACACAAAAAGAAGGAAACAACATAAAAGGCCCAGACAACATATATACCCAAATAGGTTACAATCTTAATTAAATATAATTAGTTGGGAAATGACAACCTGGTCAAGGAATATGATACATATCGCCACAAGTGAGCCCCTTTCTATAAGACTGCCAAATTGGAATTGATCTCTTAAATGACCGTAAGTGATTTTGCACTAATGCTTACTTTAATATTTGCCTATGCACCAAACACTTTGAAAATTCAATCTCCAATCCGCACACACTATTTTTAAAAAAGGCAGAAAAGCCCTTGCAGCAACCTCACAAAACAAAAGTAACAATTTTGGACACAACTAGATAGAACTTCCGTGAACTATTTTCCACAAAATTCCACTTGTTACATGATGTGTACCTATCACCTTAAATTTCATTTCATAACAAATGACATCACTTGAAAGCCTGGTTCTATGAAAAGCACTATCAACTTGTTGATTAATAACAAAAAAGCATACCAAATGAATATATCAATCAATAAATGATATAATAACAAAAGGAAATGATGGCTCCTGTTGTTATTATAAAATAGAAAAGGTTTTTAAGCTTTTTTGGGGGTTGAAGAAAGAATCAATTCTTCCGGAATGAAAAGAAGGACATAACTATTGGAAAGATTCTTTACATCATTTACTACATCAAGCTTTGTATATATACCCTCAAACCTAAGTTTGCCATTACTAGCCAAAGAGAACCTTAGTTAAAAATATCTTGCTTATCCAGAAAAATTCTACTTGAAATATCCTGCCAGTAACATATCAACATACTGAATTGCAAGGTAACAAGCAAGTAATAATTAACCAAAGATTCAAATCAATTTCTGACAGCCCTTTTTCCATTTCCTCAGGGAAAATAAGTTTTCATCAGAAAAGGGAATTACAAACCATACAAACAAAACACCAGTCAAATCATATAAAAACAGAGGGATACAAAAGGAAAATGCAAACAGCTTACACTGCACCAGCGACACCACCAGCGAAGAGAGACTTGCACACGGTGACTACCGCGTGTGTCGCCTTAGATTCCTCCGTAATCACGATGCGAGAGACAGCTGTCTCGCCGGTGCTCTTCCCCACCACATCCTCCGACGTCATTCCAAAACCCAAACCCTAACCCCTTGACGAAGAACAAGAAAAACCAAAGGCGCTCACCGTTCGGTGAGCGCACCAATCGGAGAAGGGAAAGGAAGAGATGGATAGGTCGGATCAAACGGAAATCCAATCGGAATGAATTGGATGGATTCTTTGCGCGATCGCTTGTATTTGTTCCCCCTGATGTTCTTTATATGTGTTTTCCGAATTGAGGTTTGGGCTACTTTTTGTTGTGGGGTTTTGGAATTTGTCTGGGGGGGAGGGTAGAAGCTTGGTATCAGTGGCGGCTATCCGTTATTATAGAAAAGAGAGAACGAGAGGAGAATGAGTGGGGCAGCAGAGAGAGGAGGCAGTGATTCGGCCCC
The DNA here is from genome assembly GCA_011114355.1 of Carex littledalei. NCBI lineage: Eukaryota > Viridiplantae > Streptophyta > Magnoliopsida > Poales > Cyperaceae > Carex > Carex littledalei. Next base: position 11,032,956 of record CM022081.1, read on the forward strand.
CAAATTGATATATTTGAATACACTTGGTCTACCTGTTAATATATGTAATATAGTAATATGTAACTATAATTTTATCAGTACAAGTAAGTTAACATTTTTCTTTTTTAGTGTTAGATATAGTGGTTTCTGAGAGTATTCACACGTAATGAGTTGAATAGAAATTTAATCATTTAGATAAGATGGTTTTTATATGGAAATAAAATTTGTTTAATCAACATAAAGTTATACATTTCTTGCATTTGTTAGTATCAAAGAACTTGAAAGAATTTTATTAGTATTTTATTCCATGCTTGACTTATATACACTTATAGAAAAAAAAAAGTATATTATCTGAATTATATCCTATTATAAGGATCTAGTAAAAATAATTTTGTTATTGTCGTAGGTCCTTGAGTATTTGTATAGTAGTTTCAATTTTATTATTTATTATTAATTTATCTTATACAAACAAGTTGTATATAATTTAATTGTAAAACTCTGTTTTTGGGTCTAATTTTTAGAACAATGAAATAAAGAAAATACATACTTACAAACATGCATGCACAGTTGCACATCCACCCACACATACAAAAAAATATACACATAGAAGTTTAACGTATAACAACCAATCTCAAATAACTATGATCAAATTTTATTAATTTAGACCATTAGATGCGTGATTGACATTTTTTTTTAAAATATTTCAGTCACCCACCTTATTGTCAATTAACACAATTAGTAGATAAACATTCTACATTAGAAATAAGAGAACAACACGTACTTAATTTCATAAGCTTAAAAACTATTTAGTCTACTTAAAAAAAAACAAGTTATTACAACTGAGAATTCTAAATTCATTACAAAATCAAACAGCTCAATATATAACTATATTTAGAGCTTTAAAAACTGACCAAAAATCAATATCTCCCACTCATTACAAAGATACAAGGTAAGCTCTCTACATGGAAGGCCAACTTATTGTCCATAGGAGGAAGGGTAACACTGATCAATGCCACTCTATCTGCAATGCCGGTTTACTTCATGTCCACCTTTATGTTGCCCAAATGGGTAATTAGAAAAATTGACAAAATTAGGAGGAGGTATGGCATGGTCATAAAGAAAATCAGCATAACAGCAGATATATGAGCCTCATTGCTTGGGAAATTGTCATAACCCCGAAAATCAGAGGAGGTTTGGGAGTCAAGAATCTGGAAACAATGAATAAGGCACTTATGGCCAAACTGGTCTGGAACTTCATTCAACCAGAAAGGTCATGGTGGCTACACTTCCTGCCCCACACGCATAGACCTTGGCACATGGCGAGTCTAACACCGCTTTGGAATTCAATCACTCCATTGCAACATTTTTTCCAAGCTTCACTCACACATGTAGTGGGTTCAGGAAGTCAAACTCTATTTTGGCAAGATTCATGGATAGGGATGCCACTGAAGTTTCAGTATCCGGATTTATACTGCCAAGCGCAACAATGTAACATTGTAGTCGCTGATGCAAACAATGGGGGTGATTGGGACCTATGCCTCCAACCATACCTCACACAGGAATCAATGGACCAAAGTCAGGAATTGATGCAAAGGTTGTAAAATGTGTATCTTCAGCAAACGGTACAGGACAAGGTTATGTGGAAATGGGAGACGACCAAATTATTCACGGTCAGATCATTCTATAAAACTATGGAAGAATACCCGAAGGTGAATGACATCAGAGCGCGGGTATGGAAGATCAAAGCCCCCCCTAGAGTTGTGATCTTCACTTGGCTCATGCTGAGAAATAGAATTTTAACGGTGGACAATTTGGTCAAAAGGGGATGGCAATTACCGAATAGGTGCATCCTTTGCAAGAGGGCAGCTGAGTCCGTCCAACACCTGTACAACACATGTCGGTACACATCCGCAGTTATAGGTCATGTATTGACCAAAAGTGTGCACATTCCACAATTATCGGGCCTGCAGCACGGCCTGAGACAGCACCATAAGGAAAACATCATTCTCAACGGTAACGGCCAAATAAGAAACCTGCAGGTTGTTATCTGTTTTGTAATATGGAGAGAAAGGTGCAAGAGAATCTTTAGAGAGGAGAACACTACGGCTGATAGATTGGCACAGGAGGTGCTAGATGAGTATGCTGCGTGGTTTCTCAATGATCAGCACATAGTGAGACCGATCGTAGGGGCAGGTTTAACCTGACAAGCATGTGGTGCGCCATTCACTGTACCGGATTTTAGCTCATATTGGCTTCTCTTGATGTGTTCTTCGTTCACCTATTATCCCTAGGTTGTGCTCTTTTTTTAATTTTATTTTTTATTTTGGCCTGATTGGCAAACTTTTGTAAAAATCGACACCACTGGTGTCATTTTAATGGAACTTGAAGGCGTGACCTTCATTTTTCTCTCAAAAAAAAAACTATATTTAGAGCTGAATATACATGATTATTTGAAAGGTATATAATTATTTGTTTTGAATTTACATGTAAATGCTAAACAAGTTGTTTGACATGATGAAATAAATCAAATGATCATTGATAACACATTGTTATTTATTTATAAAATAAATAGTAATGAAAAACGCAACATGCAACCTTTAAAAAAACACGACATGATAAAATGATCATTTTTTTATGAGAAGATGAAAAGATCATTGATAACACATTACTATTTAATATTTATTTACAGTAATGAAAAACGCAACCCCCCCTTAAATGCTAGACCAGTAGACCATGTCCAAAACTCTCTTTTCATATTTGATCAAGAATATTTTCCCTTTGCTTGGCGTCCCATTGCCAGGGCCAGGGGGGGAAGTTGTGGATCAGACTTCTTGAGAAAACAAAACCTAGAGATAATATACCGGGTCCGGCTCACATTTCCTACCAAACCCGTTAAAGCTCTCATGAAATCCGAGTATATATGTTAACACAAACTCAGCAATCGATAAATATGAAGTCAGAATGGAGGGAAAATAAGTTTTCTATAAGCACAACATAAACTGCTAGGTTAAAATATTTGCCTATATTGTACTGATGGATTATGGTATCTTGGATTTGTTTTGCACCCGACCCAATTCACGCTTAAAAGAATGATTGTTACAGCATTATCCGATTACTGAAGAAAAATGGATTTGTCCGCGTCGGCGTCGCTTTATTGACATTTTGCCAAGTGGCGGGCGCACGGTCACTTGATTGGGAATTCATTATGTTTATTTTATTTTATTTTATTGTTACAAATACAATGCCCGTCGGCTGTATCTTTTTTTTCCTTCAAACACGAAATAATCGTCCTATAAACCCTCAGCAAATGAGATAATAAATAAATAAAATAACCAGATGTTTTTTTAATGCAGAATAACCATAAGTTATTTCTATTGTTTTTTTTTCTTTCTTTTTAGCAATGATAGCGCTATTTTGAGGGCTTGAATTCTACTTTTAGCAAGGGCATGTACATCCATTTTCTTAGCAAAGGCATGAATGTTCATTTGCATTACCTTCTATGAATCAATTCCAAATATATATAAGGCCCTCTTGGCATGATAGATAATATGCTAAGAAAAATTTAAGATATCAACTTATCAAAGCCCTCTTGGCATGTTAGCTAAATTTGGGTAAAATACACCAAGTTTTGTTTACTAACTCAATTTATATTTTCATTTTATATGTTTGTGTCTCCATGCCTTCATTTTTTGTGTCTCTATCATGCCTCTATTTTTAAAAAAATTAATAACTCCAAATTTAAAACTTAAAAATTAAAATAAAACGTTAGATATGTTCTACATCATTTTATCTATGCACGTGTAAAAAATTATAACATTCCAACTTTATTTTGTTTGTCATTGGGAGGTTGTAAAAATGTATTGATGTGGATAATTTTTAGACGTTGATTTTTTAACTTATTAATTCACATATAAACAAAATTGAAATGTGATAATTTTTTATAAGCACATAGTGAAAATAACATAGATCACATTTAACGGTTTTATTTTGACATTTATGTTTTTAATTTTGAGTTATTAATGTTTTTAAAAATGAAGGCATAGTGGAGGCAAAAAAAAAAAAAAGACATTTGAACCCTCCTCTTTGAATATATATTTTATTCCAATTAAATTATTTCGACTCTTTCATTAAATAAACAATAAGAATTGATAAGCTCTTCTTTGCTTGCTTTTTGATCTAGTGACAATTAAGATTAAACAAGATTCTATGATTCTATCCAAAGGTAGAGAGGCTCGAATTGCTCCGGAGCTCTAAAATTGAATAGGTTCTATAGAGGTCGTTCGGTAAAAAAGAAGGAATTAAATTTTAAATAAAGCTAAAGAGTTAGTGCTCGGTGGAACTGGATTAAAAAGATGTGCTAAGGAGATAAAAAAAATGTGATAAAAAATATTATTCTGTAGAATTAAGAGACTAAGAAGTTTAACAAAATGAACGAAAATGGAAATGGAACTTAGACTTAGAAAATTATTCTGTAGAATTAAGAGACTAAGAGCTAAAGAGTTAGCAATTTGATTCTTAAATTATCTGATATTGGATTGCCTCTCCTTAAATTATCTGATATTGGATTGCCTCTGATATTTAGCTGAGTGTCTGACCGCTAGCCAACTGTTACCATATACTCTTATTTAATTTTGAACGTTGATTCTCCTTAATTAACTGCCTTTGCTTTGTTAATAGGCATGATGTCTGTTAGTCAATGACAACAATGCATGATTAGTTTTCTTAGTTTGCTTAATTATAGCTAGTAATGGGTGAACAAAGATTTATAGTTACTGTTGGATATGTAGGTAATGATAGAATCTTTGTTTCTATGAGTTACCATTGCATCTTTTTTGCTTCATCGCATAATTTATACTGATTAACAACAAATAAATATACTCTTAAAAACTGATTATTTCATAAATTTTTGGGCCTCACTAGTACTGTATTATTAATATTTCAATGCCGGTACTTATTTCTTGTTCTTATGTTCATTTTCTTCTTAGAAGTCAGGCCCTGGCCATGACTAGCCGTGAAAATTCACTGAAATCTACAAACAAAAGGCCACATGACCCAGCCTAAACCTAAATTAAAACATCAACCTCTTGGTACCAGACCCAAAAAAATTCCATCTACCATTGACAGGATAAGTAAATTACCAGATCATCTCTTACATCACATCCTTTACTTTCTCCCACTAAAACAAGCCGGATGTACCAGCATATTGTCTCATAGGTGGAGACATGTATGGGCCTCAATGCAAAACCTGACATTTTACACGGATGAATTTGTGAAATTTGGGCCCGAGAAATTAATCACATATGTACATCAATGCCGCACTGCCCAAAACAAGACTTTCAAAATTTTAAAACATTTTTGTTCCGTGATTTTCCAACTAATCTCGCAACAAGTACAAGATGGCTCAGTCACGCAGTTAAGAACAATGTTCGGGTTCTTTCCATTATAATTTAGCTTCAAAATTCTGGCGGAAATGTGATTTTGCCGAGACTTGTTTAAGCTAGTCATTCGTTAGAGGAATTGGGTTTATTTGTAAGGAAAATATAATTAAGTGGTCCAAAATTAAAACAGGCCATTTAAACCATGCCGTTAACAGCCCATTTAATTAGGTCTTGATTTTGGCGTATAGGCTTAATTAAGGATGCATGGCATAAAGGCTTAATTAAAAGGTGCTATTAAAAGGTGCATACTGACTTATGCGTTGATGTATACCATATGCGTTGACTGATGCATATAGATTTTAATTAAAAGGTGCATTTGATTAAAGGGTGCATCTTACACCGGGTATTATTATCCACATGTGCTGTGCTGTCCATCCGGTGCATCTCCCCTATAAATAATTGCTTTAATGACAAGCATAAGTAAGAGATATATTCTAACAGTAAGGTTGATCCTCTCTTCATCAATATATTTCATAAAGAACAAGTTGTCATTGCTTAGAAAGAGAAAGAGGAGAGAAATCGCTTTGCAGTTCTTCTGACGGTTTGCGAAGAACGTTTCAAGAGTATTGTTCTACAGTTTACAATGGATAAAGGTATGTAATCTAATTGATTGATTTACACGTGGAGACTTTGATTTCTAAGATCTTTGATTTGCTTTTAATGTTTTTTTTAATTCCGCTATCGAAACTTTATAGATGATTAGTTGTACTTATTTTAATGATTGTGTGTAAGTAGTTGAGCACGATAACGTCTACTTACATTATTTACTTTCCCAAATGTAAAAATAATTACACCAAGTGATATAAGTTTAAGCCGATTGAAAATTTTGAGCCTACAACGAATGGAGGTCAATTCGGCTTTTTTGGAGAAGATACTTTTGGGGTGCCCAAGGATTGAAAATTTGAATTTGCATTTTTGCGGGGTAACCTTTTCAGGAGTATATTCTATTACATTGAGAAATTTAATCCTGGAACAATGTAGAATACAGACTAAGAGGGAGAACAAGCTCTACATTTGTACACCTAACCTCGTACATTTGCATTTTAATCAAGGATGTGGAGCATTGTCACACCATGAGAAGTTTGATGAAATTGTATGTTTTTAATGTAATATTCTTAGCTGATTAGTTATTATGAAACTTGCCCATGTAATTTGTTCAAAAAGTATACAGAATTTACCTGTTCAATCTTCCTAATGTTTCAGAAACTGTAAAAAAGGGGTGGTGATTTGGCCATGAAGTTTTGGATTCGGGAGAAGTGTGCAGCATACATGTGAATTTTTTTGTTTTTGTTCTATTCTTATTTTTTTTTTCCTTTTTTGGAGGGGGGGGGGGGGGGGGGGCGAAAAGGTCTACAACCAACCACAAAAAAATAAAAAAATAAAACAGAGGTCATGATAAGGAAATTAGATCATAGCTAGTTTTCAGTTGTTATGTAATTGTACAGTGCCTCAACTGATATGACGTGGAGATTGCTAACTTGATCTATATATCTTTATCTAATTACCAGTTTAAGCTAGATGTCCCAAATTTGAAGAGCTTATTACTTAGTGGATATTGGGTTGCAAGTTACCCTGATGCCGTCCCATTCTTTCTTCGGCACTCACCCATGCTTTAAAAGCTTACTCTGATCTGCAGCAAGGTATCATTTCTTTGGTCTACTCTTGACCTGAGCAACTTCTTGCTAAGTTTTTTGTAATTGTTTGGGCAAGTAATAAGTGTTTACCTCTTCAAAAAACGGCCGGTGGTGGGGTAGTATCCTTCTCCGTGGTTGGATGGATCGGCTCTTCAATCTAGCTGTGAATGATGATTTCAATGTCGCGATGAAAACATCGTTCCCACATGAGAATGTTGCGAGGGATATTAGCCAAGTCGGGAAGAGCAATAACAGCCATAATTTCTCAAAAGACCTCACGTTTTGCATATGTGAGTGTTCAAGAACCACACCGAACGTGCTTATAGAAGGGATTAAGTGGTCAAGGTTCCACTGTTGGGGAGACAACCTTCTCAGTTCAATCCAGACCTTGTATTTAAGGTACTGTGCGGTAGCGTCAATGCTAGCGCTCCACGGGTAAGCCACGAGACCTAGTTCTTGAAGGCTCTTACCATGGTTAGTGAGGAAAGCATTGCGATCCGCCTCGGCCGGCAACAAGAGGATGTTGATGTCTCGTTATTTGACCTATAATTCCGACCAATTTCTGTACCAAACCTGTGTTTAAATCTATTAAATCAGTTGTATTTCATTGAATATCTTTAGAATATGGTACTGCTGCAAGTTTATTCTTATTTTGCAGGATTCGGGCGAAATCGAGGAGAAATCTGGAATTCTGAAGTCTCTACACGGCCCGTGTCACATTCTACACGGCCCGTGTCAACCTCGACTCGACCACAGACACGACTAGGACACCATCCATATGATGCTGAAATTTCAGCACCCGAACTTAAAACAGTCATAACTTTTGACTCGTAACTCCGTTTTGAGTGTATGACCACTTTTCGAAAAGCTTGCGAGAAGATCTACAATTTGAGCTAAGTACACAGGATACACGGGCCGGACAGATTTGACACGGCCCGTGTCAAGCAATTCCGGAAACAGATCCAGAAATCTGGAAAGAAGGCTATTGAAGGAAGGTCGACCAATTAAGCATATAATGGGGATTTCTCTCCAGGAAAGGTCATTCTGGAACAGGAGAGCATATTCTAGGGTTTGGCTTTGGCGGCTAAGCTTGGAGGCGAATTTGAGAAGCGAAATACGCGAGTTTTCGATTGATCTTCTTTGCTCTTTGGGTTTTGTCATGATCAACTCTATCTCTATTTGTATTTGCTGTTTTAGAACTATGATGGAGTAGTTTTCTTTGTTTCTAGGGTTTTGATGTAATCGAATGTTTTGTCTTGCATGCTAGTTATTGAATCTTTGTATTGAAATTTGTGTTTGATTGATTGAGTAGTATTTTAATTGCTTAGATTGAAGTGTTTGACTTATATTGGTTTGCTACTAGATGAATGTGCACATCTAGAATGCATTATAGCCCTTTAACGTCTCTCAACCAAACTAAGTACATGAGGTAGGATTTGTGATCCGGAAGGTGAAACCAAGTAGTAACCGGGAGGCGAAAATTACTCTCTATCGGCGGATAGGAGTTACCTTTAGTATACCAATCAAGCAACTAGGTAGTATGAACCAACAAACGGCAGTTGAGGTCCAGAAACATTAGGTCCGGTCAGTAGAACCCTACACAAAGGAACGATACAAAGAAACAATAGCTGCTGCATTAATCCGAAACTGATACGGCCCGTGTAGCGAAATGACACGGCCCGTGTAAACTGATACGGCCCGTGTAGGAAATGACACGGCCCGGACAGGACAGTCAGAGGGCAAAACTGAGATGAAGTCTTAACCCTGGGAACGCTTTTTATTATTGATTAAAACCAGTTTAATCTTCTTTCTTGCACTTTACTACTGCTTTGAATCTGTAGCAATATTAAATAACCAAAATCAACCATTTTCCAACTTCTAGTTTTTAATTAACCTAGGTAGAGTCCGGATAACACTTGAACCGTCCCTGTGATCGATACCCGACGATATACTACGCGGTAGGATTGTATACTTGCAGTCTGAACCAGAAGTGTATTTTAAGGTTAAAAAGTACAGCTTGCTGTACTGAAACTTTGTACTATACCTTTTTGGTGTAACAAGTTTTTGGCGCCGTTGCCGGGGACGGCATCATTTATTTTCTGGATTTTTGTTTATTTTAATTAATCTAGATTTTAACTTGTATCTTTTTCTTTTCTTCTTTTTTTTTTTATTTTTTTTATTTTTTTTTATTTTTTCTCTTATCACAGGAGCAAGCTGGAACCACACTACAATCTTAGGAGCTCAAGACACCATGGATCTGATGTACGACATGGCGACAGACCGACATTGGTATGGCCGCGACAGTTCTCGAGCTGGAGGAGGCGACCGATCCAAAGCTGATCAGATCGCAGCTCTATATGCTAGAGCTGCCGAGCTAGAAGAGGCCATCCAGAGGGCGGTGGACAAGCTGAGTGTGAAGGCAGTCGAACAACAACCACAGCCATGTGTCATGTGTGGGGACATGAGACACTCTTACGAGTATTGCCAACTGGCGGATTGGGATGAGGAACCGGAGCAGGATGGCTATTGCTACGACACTGCACCGTTCGATAACTCGAGCAATTACGTATTTCAATCCGATCCACCCGAGCCGTACATTGATCCCGCTGAGATCGATTTCATACACGAGCAAGGGAAGATGAACCAGATGATGTAGGAACATATGCAGAGCATGTCCACTCAGATGGCTGCTCAACAAACTCAGATGGCTGCTCAAAACAAGCTGTTGGAGCAGTTGAGCCACATCGTCGCCTTACGCCAACCTCTGCCAGCTCAGCCAGAATGCGAAGGACCAGCCCAGCCAACAAACCAGACCGCACTGCACACGGGCCGCATCAAGGACACGCGCCCCGCATCACCACCTGAAGAACATGTGAACGCGGGCTGCATAACTGACACGCGGGCCGCGTTGAAGGAGGCTAACAACCTGGAAGAACCTGATGCGACCCGCACTACACCTGATGCGACCGGCATGCCATGGTCTGAGGATCTGGAGACCAAAGGAAGCGAGTCGGATAGGTCAGCACGCGATGCCATTCCACTTGATGCGACCCGCACGCTACCTGATGCAACCCGCATCAAGACTCAGACAGAGTGGCTGACTCCTGAGCTCAAGCCTCTTCACCTCAGGTACGAGTTCCTGGACCCAGATAAATCTTGTCTTGTGATCATAAGTGCAGATCTTAAACCTGATCGGACTGCTACGCTCTTGGAGAAATTAAAAGCTCATAAAGGCGCGATCGGGTGCTCGATCAAAGACTTAAAAGAAATCTTGTGGATTCTTCTGATGCAAGAGTTTGATCGCGTTGTCCTTGTACCTCAGAAGTGGGTGCTCCCCCCAGTGCCACCCGATCCACCTCCCACCAACCAGTGAGGCGCCCCCGCCTCATTCCTCGCTCACCATCTAGTAAGTTTCCATATTTTCTTCTATTTACTTTTTCCTTGTGTAAATTCAAGCATTGAGGACAATGCTTCATTCAAGCTTGGGGGGTGGAATAGAAGAAAACTGTATCTGCATTTAGACATGTTTATTTTTCAATTTTTTTGCATTTTTAGGTGATAAATTTGTGTGATTGCTAGGATTAGGGACTTGGTTGAAAACTTTTGTTTGTAAGTTGGATTACCTTGAGAATTGGAAATAACCCCATAATTGATCAAAGAACTGCTTAAGATGGGATGTTTTGAGAAATTGAAAAGATGAAAGCTTGAATTGTATTGAAAAAGCCTTTTGAAACTGAATTGTGCCTTTTAAATTAGAGAATTGAGATTTTAAACAAATAGAAAGATTAGGATATCCATTGGTATGAAAGAATACCATTGGATGTGTGTATTCATGGTATATGCAAATAAAAACAAAATAAAACAATGAAAAGATGGAGAAAATAAGAGTACTGGCAATAAGTCCTATGGGACGCCTTTGAGCTCGTCTTCCAAACTTTAGACAAAAAAAAAATACTGGCACAATCCGGCGGGATGCCTTTGAGCTCGAAAACTTTCAAAAACTCTTGCATATATCAACACATGAAATCCGCGACTTTCTAACCTAAGCTTGTCCTACCGTTATCTGAGCTTTCAACAGCCGATGTCTCCCTTTTGCCATTATACCTACACGACACGACAGGGGATTGGTGCGGTATGAGTTATGACAAAATAATAGATATTTAATTTTTTTTTAAGTGAAAATGGTGTTATTTTAGAACTGATGCTTGTGCATACATGTTAAGAACGATATTGCTAGTATGTAATCCAAGATGAAAGTTGTCATAGCCAACCCTTAATGGGTATTAAACGATTTATTGTTGGACCACAACTCTTAACAATTAATAGCACAATCTACCAAAAATTATAATGAAGGAAATTAAATTAATATTTGATTCAGTCTCATATCTAAGATGAAAAATTATAGATATTAAAATATTTTTTAAACAAATAATACATCAATAGCGGCTAACAATTTCATATTACCAACATAGTGAATTGGAAATTACAACTAAAAGATATAAATAGCAATGTTAAGCTATGGGATAAAGTGTGCTATTTCAGCTACGACCGTTATAGCGGTAATAGCGGTCCACTATTTGCGCTACACGCTATGCTACATAGGCTTTTATTTAAAGGTCCAAACTGAATTTTTATTTAAGGATCAATTTTTTCAAGGTCCGGATTGCTTTTCTTTTTAAATAAAAAAAGATAGATAGTTTATACCATGATAATTAAGTTTTTTTAATAGAAAAAGATATATAGTTTATGCTATTTTGAATGGAAAAATAGTTTATGATATTATTAGGAATATTTTGAATATCAATTTGGACTTTGTACTGGTTCAATATGAATATTGTAATTTCTTAATCAACTTTAGATAATGTTGATAATTAGTAGAAATATAAAACATAATTTTTTAAACAAAAAACGCTATGTAGGATAGCTTTCGCTATAGCTACGCTATTCATGATAGCTTTTTATTCAGCCTTTCCGCAATAACGCGATAATCGCTATTTAGAACCTTAATAAATAGTGAGTTTCACACACAATTTATTTTTGTTCATGACATGAAAATATGTATCCATTTTAAAATTCACACCAAAATTATGAGAAGAATCTAATAATTGATACATAGTGTGAACAAAGAACAACCACTAAAATCCAAAAATCTAGTTCTTTTTACATGTCACATCTTTGTTTCTTATTTTTTTGCTTCTCGAACAATCATTCTTCCCAACAAATAAAAATGAACGAGCATATAAAACTCATGAAAATATTTGGAGATGAGATAAATTGAATTAATAAGCAAATCAAGGTTTATTAAGCCTATGAGTAGGACCCATTATGACTATGATTTATTGTCTTTGTATGTGGTGCTAAAAATAAATTAATTTACAACCCAAAATCAAGAAATAATATTCGAGAATTAAAACATTATTGGTTTGACGATTCATTGCAGTATCACTTGATATATGTACTAGTCCAATGCGGAGTTACCATACAAAATTTTGATATTTACACTGTAATTATATTATAATATTGACTTGTAAATATGGAGGGCCAATAATAAAATAAATTTAAATTTTCATGAGCTCTAATCTGAATTTTTATTTAGAAAGTACTTTGACAACATCAAAAGTATCACAAATACATAAAAACATAATGATAAACATTAGTCTCATTCACTATGCCAAATTTGTTATTTCTGTGCACAAGTTAATTGTAATATTAGTTAATTATTTTATTTTCTGAAGATTGAATATGATTAAATTTTCTCATATTAATATACTTATCATTTTAAAAATATAATTTATATACTGAACATTTTTTTAGAAATATATAACTGTTCAGAAAAGTAGCCCATGAATCCGATCAACAGAACCAGAACAAAGCGATTACTCGAATCTTAATCGAGTTTCCTTCTTTTTGTAGCCTGTTACAGGTACAGATATTAACAAAGTAGTTTTTGATTCATGCAGCGCACAAACAATAGAACCAGAAGGAAGCTGCATAGAACTTATACGCTGCATAAAGCAAAATACACTCTGTCAATATCTTTACCCGCCTTCTAACTTATTTATCTCTGTTTTGTTCTAATGATCATTGAATCCGATGATCCGATCCATTTGGCAGACCCTCTTTAAAGAGTGAGGCTATGGTGCTATGCATAGCACGGATGGCTAGTGTACTACAGCTCAATATGGTACTTTTTAAAACCCTAACGGTCAATCCGAACCGTTCAATGTGATAACCATATGAATATGTACTTGCAAACTAAATTTTATATTTTTTTGAATTTTTTTACTATTTTTTTAGATAGGTAGAATTTTGATGGTCTAGAATTTTCAGAAAACACTGATTTTTCTACTTATCTAAAAAAATAGTAAAAAAATTCAAAAAAATATAAAATTTAGTTTGCAAGTACATATTCATATGGATATCACATTGAACGGTTCGGATCGACCGTTAGGGTTTTAAAAAGTACCATATTGAGCCGTAGTACACTAGCCATCCGTGCTATGCATAGCACCATAGCCTCACTCCTCTTTAAATTATACATTTAACATCTGCTGTAATCATCTCCTGTTCCACGACCCTCGTCGCCTCCCATTTTTCCCCTTCCTCTTTGCTCTGTCGACTCACCTTTTAATCCACATCGAGGTTTGTACTTCTCTCTCTTGTAATCTCGCTATCACACACATATTTAATGGTTTTTGTCTTTGAATGCGGACAATTATTTTGATCTTTGATTTGAGGCCAAAATTTCTGAAAATATAGAGCTCGTATCATGGGAGAGAGTTCTATATTTGTCGGGATTGAGCAAAACCTAGATTAAGCCTCTTAATTTTATTTTAATTGGGAGTTCACTGCTGTTCCTAAATTTTTAGGTCCGGTTTTTAATTTAATCCTTCAAACTGCACATTTTAGCAATTTGATCCTTAATTTAGCCGAGGGACTTATTTAATTTCAATGTTGATTCTCATTAATTAACAGTCTTTGCTTTGTTAGGCACAATGCTGTTAGTCAATAACAATAATGCATGATTAGTTTTCTTAGTTTGATTAATAATAGCTAGTAATAGGTGAAGAAAGATTTAGAGTTACTGTTGTATATGTAGGTAATGATGGAATCTTTGTTTCTATGAGTTACCATTTCACCTTCTTTGCTTCATTGTATAATTTATATTAATTAATAAATAACAACCAATTAATACACTCTTCTAAACTGTTTATTTCAAATACCAGTCAATCTTGAAAGTAAAGCTGTTGTAAAATCGTGGTTATTCTGGGTCAAACTAGTATTGTATTTAATATTTCAATACTCGTTTCTCAAAAAAATATTTCAATACTCATACTTATTTCTTGTTTTTATGTTCATTTTCTTCTCAGAAGCCAAGGCCCTGACCATGACTAGCCGTGAAAATTCACTGAAATCTACAAACAAAAGAGGCCACATGACCCAGCCTAAATTAAAACATCGACCTGTTGGTACCAGACCCAAAAAAAATCCAACTACCATTGACAGGATAAGTAAATTACCAGATCATCTCTTACATCACATCCTTTCCTTTCTCCCACTAAAACAAGCCGGACGGACCAGCATACTGTCTCATAGGTGGAGGCACGTATGGGCCTCAATGCAAAATTTGATGTTTTACACGGACAAATTTGTGAAATTTGGGCTCGAGAACTTCATCAGATATGTCAATGCCGCACTGCCGCACCGCCCAAAACAAGACTTTCAAAATTTTAAAACATTTTTGTTCAGTGATTCTCCAACTAATCTCGCAACAAGTACAAGATGGATCAGTCAAGCAGTTAAAAATGATGTTCGGATTCTTTCCATTATAATTCGGCTTCAAAATTCTGGCGGAAATGTGATTTTGCCGAGATCTGCTTTAGTTAGTCAGTCGTTAGAGGAATTGGGTTTATTTACTTTCCCAAATGTAAAAATAATTACACCAAGTGTTATAAGTTTAAGCCGGCTGAAAATTTTGAGCCTACAACGAATGGAGGTCAATTCGGCTTTTTTGGAGAAGATACTTTCAGGGTGCCCAATGCTTGAAAATTTGAATTTGCATTTTTGCAGAGTAACCTTTTTAGGAGTATATTCTACGACATTGAGAAATTTAATATTGGAAAATTGTAGAATACAGACTAAGAGGGAGAACAAGTTTTTCATTTGTTCACCAAGCCTCACACATTTGCATTTTAATCAAGGATGTGGAGCATTGTCACGCCACAAGAATTCTGATGAAATGGTATGCTTTTAATATAATATTCTAAGCTTATTAGTTATTAAAAACTTTTGAAACTTGCCCATCTAATTTGTTAAAAAAGTATACATAATTTTCCTGTTCTATCTCCCTTGTGTTTCAGAAACTGTAAAAAATAGATTGCGATTTGATAATGAAGTTTGGGATTTGCGGGAAGGGGGCAGCATATATGTGATTCTTTTCTTTTTTTTTTTGGATGGGGAGCCAAAAGTGTGCAACCAACCACACACACACGAGAGAGAACATAATAAGGAGATTGGATCATAGGCAGTTTCCAGTTGTTATGTAATTGTATAGTGACTCGACTGATATGATGGAGCAATATCTAACTTGATCTATATATATCTTTGTCAAATTACCAGTTTAAGCTAGATGTCCCAAATTTGAAGAGCTTATTACTTGGAGGATATAATTGGGTTGCAAGTTACCCTGATGCTGTCCCATTCTTTCTTCGGCACTCGCCGATGCTTGAAAAGCTTACTCTGATCTGCAGCCAGGTATCTTTTTATTGGTATACTCCCAAGTCATACACAATGGTACCAGACGTGAGCAACTGCTTGCTATGTTTTTGTAAGTGTTTATGCTAGTAATTGGTGTTTTGTCCACTCTCAATCTGGTACCAACCTGTACATACTGGTACCATCTTGGCTGTCTGTGCCAACTAGAATAGGCATGACTGTTTAACCTGGAATTCTATACTAGTTGTTCTTTTTATAATTGTTTTTCTTTTTTCTTTGCAGGGTCCTGGAGAATTGAATGAAGTAAAATTAGTTAATGAATCGAGTGATTTATGTTTCCAGTGCCGACATCTGAACTTAGTTGAGGTAATATGCCATGAGTCTGATAAAAGGATACCGCATCTGATAAAGGTTCTTAAGAGAAATGGAATTTCTAATCTGAATCTCACTCGGGATTATTCGTCTATGGAAAGTGATTGCTTAAAAATGCTTTATGGTGTCTTGGTGTGGGTAAATGATCAAATGATCAATAGAATACAAACTCAACGAAGAAGATCTTTCAGACTGCTATGAGAGCATCATATTATATATATATATATATATAGTGATGCTACGATACTTTGGGAAGTAAAGAGGGTGCTTTACGTCTCGTTCATATCTCCATTTCTAAAGTTCAAACAGCCGATCCGAACTTCTCAACATAATCTCATATATATATTTGGTGTGTGTGTGTGTGTGTGTGTGTGGGGGGGGGGGGGGGGGGGGGGGGGGGGGGTGTTATGTTATAACTTGCTGAAAACTTTGCAAATTTGCAAACAGGGATGCAATATGAATAATTGAAAGTTATTTTTATTATTATTTACTATTTTTGAAATTGTGTGCCTCAAAATGTTTACAATGGAGACATAATGCAAAGAAAAAGTAAGAGATCCTAGTATATGAACTGTTTCATTAAAATTTTCTACTAAAATGAATAATAATACAATTTGTTTGAAGAATAAATACCAATCTGCATAGGTTGATTCAGAGGAGTTTTATTTCATTTTCCTGTTTTTATCCTTCTTAGTTTCTAATTTTCTCATTTTGTTTTACAAATTAGCTGACTCAGTTGACCGAGTCTTTCTTTCGATTTGTTTTTGTAAAACAGGTCTTTGTTCAAAACCTGAATCCTCCAATAATCAATAAACGACAAATAAGGACTTTGATCCTTATTTTCCTCAAAAGAATAATAATATAATTATTAACGAAAAGAAGAAAAATAATGAAAGATTACAAAAAAACTGATTTTTAATTATATTATCTATTTGTATGCATACTACGGTAATTTATTATGGTACTAGAGACTTCAAAACTATCTCTGGACTTTAAGATATCACGAAATTTTGATCAATTTAAATTTTGCAAAATGATATGGACTACATTGCTGTTAAATTTTGTAGACCAAAAAAACCGAATAAATTCTTTACAAACTAATATTGCATTCAGGGGTGGAAATAGGTAGCGACAAGGGGGTGCTAAATACATGCAACCTATAAATTTTTTTTTTTTTTCCAATTTTGTTCTAAGGAAGTTTTAGTTATAATAAAGACACTATACTGTTAGCTTTCATTATAAAATAAAATTACACAACAATTATTTATCCAATCTCCTATTTTAATTTTGGTTCCGCCCTGAATTGCAATAAAATACAATTCCCTTTGCTCCCATGAAGATGAAAAGACTGCACAGGAGCCGTCGATCACAGTAGCAAGGCAAACTCTAGCACAAAAGCAATCTGAGCTGTTGATCCCAAGAACAGAAAAAAATAATCTCAGCACAAGAAAAGCCTATTAAACAAAGAGAAATTATCACCATTCCTGACCTTCTAACCTCCCAGAAATCTCAATTCCCGCAGTTGACTTTGGTTAACCGAGGTCAAGTCAAACTTGTTTTGGCCATAAAATTCAAACTGTAAGTCCGTTTTGTACGTTCCACATATCCACGCGATCGTTGAATCAAGCTATATCCATTGGCATAATCAAATTGACCAAATGAATAAGTTCTATCAACGTTTTTCTTTTGTTTAATCACATTAAATATTTTCTCGATTAATTTGTACATCACATGTACTAAATTAACTCGACCTTTGATCACACTTCTTAGTGTTGATTGAATGCCCTATGTAATGTCCTACATAACATGATACATTCTAGAATTTGACTTAGTGTTATCACATAACACTATTAAGTATCGTATCACTATACGATATCTCAACAGGTACCTTGACCGCTTTGGATCTGTATTTATGTTGGCAATGAAATCACATTTCATTGATCATTAGTTGTCACTAGTATTAAGCACTATGATTACCCAATTATTACAAAAGATGTGTTCTCCAACAATATCATTGATCCAATATAGACGGCATCATATACTGCCTGTGTAATATCCAATAGCACATGATATCTCTAATGGTAAGTGCAAGTCAGGATCATGTCATCTTGCTTACTTATCCATTATGTTTATTGACTCGTGAGATAGATTATATTTACAATCAACAATTGATCGTAATGCGCATATATAATTAATTCCAATTAAGAGGCCCAAAGATATCATCACTCACCACAATATTCCATACCGTGATGAGGGGTATTCGTCTTATTGACTCTTCGCGAACTTCTACAAGTGAGATACATATACATAGAAAAACTATCCTTTGTATTTTTCTATAAAGAAGAATACATTGGAATAGCATCATATGCAAAGCCCTTAAGTGAGAAAACCGAATTATCTCAGACTTCAGATATATACACCATGCGAACATTAATGACATAAGCACACAGACTCATTTTATAATGTTCAGCATGAGGTCACTCCAATGCCATATACTCTTATATGCATCCGTGATATTAAACCGATATTTATCGATTGATTTGTGAAACTCAATCAACATTTAATCATCACACTAATCTTATATGTATGTAATTAGTGTTTCTTGCTAATTACGAAGATTAGAGAAATCTAGAATTTATTATTTTTTACGAATAGTGTCTCACAATCTATAATCTTATTCTAGATACTATAAGTAATGTCAAACTCAAGGAACAAGTTAATTATATCAACCAATATATGAACAAAATATGTGACAACATTTGCTCTAGGACACTAACTCCATCATGCTGTGAAGAGGGTGGTGTTGTCATGCCTTGGTTCATGTTTTCGGTTGGAGGTGCTGGTTTGCGGAGGATCTGAGCTTAGGAGGGCGTGCGTAGGGTTGGTAGAGGTTGGTTTTTAGTTGAGGAGGCTGACCATGTCTCCAGTTGTTGGGGAAAGGCCGTTGTCTTCTTACTTGCTGCCACTGGCCATCGCCGTTTGTCGCTTCAGGGGATGCCATTTTTTCGCTCTTTTTATCCCTGTGACTGAAATTTCTTGATTATAGAAACATCATCAATAGTTCATAATTCAGCCTCTCAAAAACACTTGTCAAACTTCTGTGGCTTACTTTGATTGTGAGATAATTAGTTGTCAATAATCTGACCTCTTCAAGAAATATTAAATGTCGGAGGTCACTAAATTTAGTTCTTTGTTACGAATTGATCACTCAAGTTTGATTTGTTTCCCTCAAGCCATTCAATTTTACATTTGTTCTAATCAAATCACTTTTTTACTATTTTCATCTAAAATTCTAATAGAATATTACGTAACAACCACAGTCACAAGATTCGCGAATAATTCGTTTTTTTTGTGATGCCGAACTGAATGCCGAATTATTCGGTTGACCGAACTTTGATAGAATTTTTCGTGAATAATTCGCGAATTTACAAATTTTTCCCGAATTTTACGAATTATTCACAAATTTTTCCCATAACTTTTTTTTGCTCCCTTGTAGGACTGAGATATCTGGTCCGGATAATTCCGAATCATTTCGGAATTATACCCAAATTATTTCCGAATCACGAATTTTTAACCTCGCCGAACTGAACCCGAATAATTCATTTGTCACTATGGTAACAACCAATTCTTATACAACTCACCACTCTATATATCTAGTTCAAATACACATGTTTTAAAATACACCTAAGTTTTTGTACTAACTCAAATTCATTTTCTTTTCTTTTATATGTTTTAAAATTTTATTTTATTCCGATTAAATCATACCGACTATTTCATTAAAATAAGCAACAAGAATTGATTTGCTCTTCTTTGCTTACCTTATGATCTAGTGACAAATAAATTAAACAATATCCTATCCACAAAGGTAGAGGCTGGAATCCGGGGTGGACTTGCTAGTTGCTCGAGAGCTCAGAGATGGAATAGGTTCTCTATTAATCTCAACTATACTAATGATACACTCATCTTTTCTCAAGCTAATTTTAAAAAAACTTAAGCTTTAAAATGGGCTTTAGTGGGATATGAAAACATATCAGGTCTAAAGATATGTTATGATAAATATAAAATAGTGGGCCTCTATATCTCTGATTCTGACATTATGCATTGGGCTCAGCCTTTTGGATATAAAATTGAATAATTTCCTATTCAATATATATGGTTCCTTTGCATTGGAGAAATTAAAAACCATAAAATAAGAGCGGTGCCTTTCAGCAGTGCGAACAGCGGCGCGAAAAGGGCGAAAAGAAGAAGCAAAATCATGGCGGCTCCTTTTCTTCCATTATTGAACTAAATCTCACCTATGTAGCCTGTGAAATAGTCAATCTCATGCCGCATTAGTCTTATCGTGATGGGTATCGGATTGAAGTAACAGTTCAGTTGCAAGTGCCTTCTTCTCTTCGGCAACGGAAAAGCGAGTGGTCTCCTGTCCATGTACAGTTCCGTTTTTTATATGTTGTTGTTATTTGTTGTTGTTGTTTGTTGTTGCACTTGGTTTGTTTGTGTTTTTTGGTATTTTCTTCTCTCCCTTCTGCTTCTTCTCTCCTCCTCTTGCTCTAATAAACTTTTCTAGCTCCAACCCTAGTGGCTCTCCCTCTGAGAGGTGATTGTCCTGGTCCGGTTGATTAAGTTTTCAGTCCGGTTTGATTCAGTGTCTTTCCGTTTGCACACTTCTCCAAGCGGTGACTGTCATGGTCCGTGCACAAGGAAGGGTTCGATACGGTATAGTCTGCCAAAAGAACCAAAACAAGCATGCACAGTGAAAACAATCACTAGGCTACTCTCATTACAATCAAGCAAGGATGATCAAATTTGTATCGACATAATACAAAAATATTCTGTGTGTGTTTTACTTGTTTATAGCTGAATGCTTTTAAAGACACTCATTATCTAATATCATGTAACAACTAGTTTGTAACTCTTTTGAATCAATGCAATTGCTTACGGACTTTCAACAAAAAAAACATAAAAAGATTACGATTATATCATCCAAAAAGTTGAGGAAGACTATACATGTAAAAAAGTCAGATATTTTTCTTACAATTACAAGGGAGAATCACTTTATTGAATGGGCCGACATTTTTATTAATATCCAAAATTAATAACAAAATATTAATTATATCCAGCTTAGTTGGGTATTTTTAAAAATGTCCAAATCAGCCATTAGCATAATTATACTTTATTGAGAAAGATTTTTTTTTTTGAAATATTTGTTAGATTACTTCTTTTGATGTATAATTAGCATAATTATACTAAAATACGCTAAATTACTTGAAATTATGTTAAATTACGCTAAAATATTATAAATTACGCTAAATTAAGCTATTTTATGCTAAATTACGCTAAATTACGTTAAATTATGCTAAATTACACTAAAATTACGCTAATTATACTGAAATACGCTGAATTATGCTAAATTACGCTAAACTACGCTAAATTAGGCCGATTTTGTGCCATCTTTCATAAATCATAAAAAATAGTAAAAAAAATTCAAAAATAGTAAAAATTGGTATCTACAAGTTCATTATATAAACAATTTACTGAGCTACTTAGATCGAAAAATAAAAATGAAAATCTTAATCGGAAACTTCAACTCAAGTTTTTTCTCTTTTTTTTTGGCAATTCTGAATTTTGAAAAACAACAAAGCTGTCACCGACGCATGCATCTTTTCGCAAGCTTTCCGAAAAGTGGTCATTTGCTGAAATCGGACACTCGAGTGTCGCTTTATGGCCGTTTGAAGTTTCGTCGTCGTTTTTGACCTTCTCAGTGAAAATATCGTCTCCCTTAGCGTAATTTAGTGTAATTTAGCGTATTTTAGTATATTTATGCTAATTATACATCAAAAGAAGTAATTTAACAAATATTTCAAAAAAAAAAAAAAAACCCTCCTAACCGATCAAAAAATAACCGTTTTGGGCATTTTTAAATAAGCTAGGTATAATTAATATTTTGTAATTAATTTTGGATATTAATAAAAATGTCGGTTGAATGAGGAACTTCACGCATATCCCTCAAAAACCTTGAATATTGAATAGTGTATTGACAGCAGTAACATTGTACAAAAAGTCAGATGTTGTCCTTACCATAGCAGTTTTAGGGCTTGTTCGGCCGTAGAATGGGAACGGGAATGAGTGATGGAATGAAAATTTTTGAACTGACAAAATACTATGCGCGTGGGTTGATTTTCACGAAGTCTGAGTGAATTTTTTTTTCCCACACGCACAGTAAACGGCCGAACAAGCCCTTAGCACTTGGGGATTTCGAATTTAATCTAGAAAGAACAATGCATATCCTCATTAATAATCCCATAAAACCTTGCTACAATTGTAACAAAAAATAGACTCGGACTTCCGGGTTTCATTAATACGGACATGAGAGGTGTCAAAGATTGCAAACTTGCTACAATTTTTAATGTTAGAAGATTATTTTCTCAAAGGAGAACGATGAAAACAGCACATATGATAGCGGCGGACCAAAATTTAAAGAGGGAAAGAAAAAGAAAGAGTTCTTCAACTCCTAAACAAAATCATTCATTTTTATCCTCAAATGGTTAAGTCGTACAATGGAGTAAGAGTTTCTTTATACAAGTCAAATATATTGGTTACATTTAACGTATCTAAATCACACAGAAGATTATCTAAATCTTGCAAGATCTTATTTGGATATATTACTTTCTACAACTAGATTACAATATTACTAATGAAGAAATCAAAGCAACCATATATCTCCTGTATATTCTTGACAGATTCAACTAAAATTTTCTTTGTTATTATTGATTATTTAATAAATCTCATCAGCATAGGTTATATTTATAACAAAATTATTTAATAATAGTAGCTACAAATCAAATAGTTATCAGAAATAAAAGAAATAAAGTTCACTTCTTTTTATAGTTTAGAAAATTATGTATCAAATTTGATACATTGGAAAAATCAATTGAACGATATTAAGTAGTTTAAAAATTAAAGGTTAGTTTTATCGATAATTTTTAAATTTTAATATATAATATATCTATAATATGATCAACAAGTTTGTTAAAAAAAATTCCAATTTTAATAATCGTATTATAGATTGTCGTGATTATCAAACGGATATGATTGTATCAATATTTGCAAAAGCAACAAGAAAGAGTAGTGAATTGGAGGGATCAGTGAAGAAAAAGTTATAATCACCGGAAACAGGCCTTTTCAATCTAATTGAAATCGACGAATATTCAAGCAAACGAGACAGGATTTTAACAAAAATGTGAAAAACAATACTATGAAGCTACAAGCAATCCCATTTTTGCAACTCATCCATGTCTTATTACAAAACATAAGGTAGAGAAAAAGATGTCCAAAACAAAAGGAATTCAAATATTACTTATAAAAGAGCCTTTAACATAGCTAAAGGAGTTTAGTCACTCCAACATGCAATGGCTTTAACCACAGAAGACATAATCACCTTGCTCTTTCTTTTGACCTTCTCCTTCTTAATTCTCCGCCCCATCACCACCTTTTTCATCTGTCGCCGGTTTCTTGCCGCCTCATCAGTTTCGCAAAACCTTGTGCAGTCGAGCTGTTTCGATGGATTCATTAAGAAGGGGAGCAACGTTACATGCCGGTCTAGTAGGTGAGAGAAAGTGACAAGCTCGTAGGAGTCGTAGAGACGGCTCCCGCAGTCCCATACCGGAACCCTAATCACTTTTCTCACCTCATTTTGTGGCTCTTTCATTTGGTACCAAAAGAGAGGCGATCATATGAATGGTTATATCCGAAATTATAGCCTCGGGGAAATAAGAAATTGTTCTTTGAAGTTGGAAGGTAAAATTGTTGAAGGGGACATGAATTACAACCTGTGCTCTGTGAAAATAATTAAACCTTTCCAAATAGGCCCACTATTAGTTGGCATATATCTTTAATTATGTATCAGGACTATGTTAAATGTCTACATCATTTCTGAACAGGAAGGTGAACAATCATGATCAAAACGTCATGAAGAGATTTTCAAAGTACCTAAAAAAAATAAAAACTAAGGTGAGCCCCCTTCGTAAAGTTGATATATTTGAGCGTACCGAATTGAAAATAAACGCTGCTCATTAAGCTAAAAATGAAGATACGCTGTTGTATTTGGAAATATACACTCATATTGTTGATTACAAATGAAAAAAAAAAAGCAAAAATGGTCCACATTACTTCCCACCATTACTTCAATAGTAAATGGCATTGTTTTCAATAGCTTCAACAAGCATAATTTATATTGAGAATAACAATAACACAGTATAGCACAAGACGCCTGAACACATACTACCATAACAAATAATAACAACAATAATAATAATCAAACTAAAATAGTTGCAAAAAGGAAGACTTAACAATCTGAACCAGCAATAAAGATGATATGATAACACACTATCACATCAACCCTACAAAAAGATGCTAGCTAGCAAATCAATAGTGTAAAATCGAGTTTTAAACTCATTCAGATTTCTTTTCTTTCAATGGGCCTTTCGGAATTTTGGATAGGTACTTTTCGTTGATAATGGCGTAGTATTTCTTCGCTTCAATTGAGGCTTTCTCAGCATATGCGTCAATCTTGTCATCATATTTCTCATACAGAACTGGTAGTGTGTAAAGCAACACAAACACTGTTCCAGCAAAACAAATGATGGAAAGAGTTAATTTGGTTTAATATTTTATCTACGGCTAAACATCAATTCAGAAATCTATACTCTGGAGGATAGTTATGCACATGCTAGGGTATAAAAAATGAAACAAATTAGTAAAAATCAATCAGTTGGAGAGATAATTACCTATGTAGAACAAGGTCAAGAAACTAAAACAGCTTCCGATAATTGACAGAAACCAGAAACCTGCAAGAACCTGCATAATAATAAGCAACAACTCATCACTAATTCATATTTGTATATCCAATAAAAGGAACCTAAGAAATTCAATCAACCATAGTGAAAAGAAACAAAAAATAGAACAGCAGAATCTGAAGAAAAACACACACCACAAGAAACTTCTTTAGATCGTGTCCCAGCCCAATTTGTCTTAGCACAGCAAAAGCCCTGTTAATCTCATAACACAAAGAGCGTGCAATTTTGATCGTCAAGTCCTCCGGAATGCTCACCTCTGGAATATTAGGTGCACTTCTGCAATTTTTTAAATGTGGAAAGATAGAAGCATCAAAAAGAGAATACCACTTGAGGTTCTTTTTTCTTTTTCAGGTACAACAAACACAAAGTGTTGCACGCCCTATATTAACTTAAATTGTCTCTATTGCCCACCTTCAAACAAATCCATATATCATTACATCTAGCATACTTAGAAGAAGGCTTCCCAAAAATTCAGTGTCATCATCAATACCACAAACAGAAATCCAATTGATATAAATAACAAACTGAGAATACAGCTTTCACATTCCAAAACTGTATCCATTTGAAGACAGGCACCACATATAACCATCTAATACTAAAAGCAAAGAGTGAGGCTATGATACTATACATAGCGCCGATTGGTCCATACTATGGATCAATATTACCGTTTTCACAGTCCAAACAGTCGATCTGAACCGTTCAACATGACCTCCATATGAAAATGTACTTGTAGATCAAAATTTACATTTTATACATTGTTATTAGATAGGTAGAATATCATTCGATCTAAAAGTTCTAGACCATTCAAAAGTAGTGATTTTCTACCGACCTAAAAAATAGTAAAACAATTCTAAAAAATGAAAAATTTATGGTGATCATGTTGAACAGTTCAACTATCAACTATTTGAACTTTGAAAATGAAGATAGATCCATCCAATCCGCACTATGCATAGTACCATAGCCTCACTCAAAAGAAACAAAGAAAAAAAGGAGAACTGACTTGTGAATAAATGTCGAGGCCTTAGAGAAGATAAAGAGGCCAGCCAAGGACATGATGAGGCTGTAGGCGGCAAATGTCAAAAGGCGGTATTCCAGTACTTCAAACAGAATCCAGACGACTGTGGCCCCACCAAGTACTGAGGCTGAGAGCTTTTTGTTCCTCCACAAAATCAGATCAGCAGCTGCATTTAGACACCCAGAACATTTGTTAGAACCTTTTTCTTTACCACATTAGATAGCTTATAACAAATAAAAAATTCATTGGAAAGGAGACATATGTCTGAGTCATATCATTTCTTTACAGAAGAGCAATTTCTAATACCAGAGAAATAATATCTCAGGTATAGTCCAAAGAACTTAAGAAAGGGGAGATATGTTCTATATCAGATAAGATATCCATTCTTTCAAGGAATACAATACATGATATGTTCAGCTGCTATTAACTACAAATTTTAATAGTTCCTATAAGCTGAAAAACTTATGCAATTCCCTTGATCTCAGTTAGAAATAAGCATGAAATTAAATTGAATGTATCATTAAATTGTTAGGATCTTAGAAAAAGTAAGTTTAAAAATCCAAACATCAACTAGATCCACAAAAATTAAGACATAAATAAAAACAAATTATTTGCTATTATGGAAATAATTTTCCCGTGTCCTAATTCACCAATATGGAGGTTTTATAAAAACCGAAATTGAGAAAGACCTAAGAACAGGAATGTGAATATATAATCGCTTGCAGGTTTGGACAAGCAAAAGCCTAAATCCACATATACGAATATATAATTACAGTCAGGGATCTCACAAGCAACAGCAACCTAACCAAAGCCTAACCAGGAAATGAAATGAATCTAACCTAGTTAATATATAGAAGGTAAATCGCCTTAAAGTCCTATACTACAACGCATCCAAACCTGCCAATTAAATAATGAAAAAGGTTAAAAGGATCAAGATCGTACGCTTTCCACCACCCAAACAAGTATGCACAGGCGTTTCTCTTCCAAAGAGGCGGAACACCTTCGCCTTCATCTCCTTCGGGGCCGCGGCGGCCGACGAAGCTGCCGATTTCTCGTTGTCGGAATCAGACGAGGACGATGAATCGTCGTGGCCATGGATCTTCTCAGATATCTTCTCCATCACCGACCCCACCACCGATTCGGATTCCTCCTTGTGCTCCGACATTTAGTTTCAATGCTCGTCTATTTTCTATTATTTTGAAAGATTTTGAATTTGGTAGAGAGAGATTGGAAAAAGGGTAAAGATTCCAGTTGAGGCGATTAGGGTCCATTTATACGAGATCGGGCTACGCGAAAGGGACATCTGGGCCGTTGGATTGAGAACTGGGGAATCTTGGTTTGACAGATAGATTCCAAGGGTAAAGTGTATAAAGGAAGTAAAAGTAACTAGGCCATTTTTTAAAGGAGAAGGGGTTAAGTACCAATTATTCTGTACAACATTCCAATATAAATTTCCATCTAACGGGCACTGTACTAAGTTTAAGACTAGATAGAATAACGACCCGCATCAAAATGTAATCAGATCAACAAATATAGAAATTACTTGACGGAATTTCCTGCCGACGATGCTTGGACTTCGTCTACGTGGATTAACTATGGGCCCAAAAGAACCGGACCTTGTCTAAAACGTACTGAATGTGTAAAATGGACAAAGTCCATGGAACCAACTGATATTGGGACCCAACACTCGGTGCTTATGCCATACGGTTCACGAACCTGTCCATTATTGGATAGGAGAACATGAATGACAAAACTGCCTGATTCGGAAGTAGCTGGCTCAAGACCGAAAGACCATGTCTAGGTTCATTTATTACGTGCTTGCCATCACCGATTCTGACGGTCATTGATTAATTAATGACACGTGGAGACGTCTAATGAGCTGATGATGGAGCGGGTTCCGCAAGTAGGCCCCGGATGGGAGGAGAAGCAAATGCCAAGGGACCCACGAGAGAGATCGGCAAGGTTCTAGAAATGGACGTTTTTTCTTTGCCTTTGAAATTCGAAGGCGTGTTAGGTTTTGGATTTGTTGCTAGCTAAGAAAAACTATACAAGGTCGCAATTAAGGACCAGACGTAGGAAGCTAAGAGTATCTACATCCCTCTGCATCCCTCGTATTATTACAATTTCTAAACTGAAGTTGTAGTTTCTAATTCAGTTTCAAAGATATGAAATAGTTTCTTATTTGAGCCGTTGGAACGTAGATATTTTAAGAAACTTAACTCTTTAATATTGACCCAAAAAGTAGCATAGAGAAAAGTGTAGCAAAGAAAAAGTTAATTAATATGTGGAAATATTATAATTGTTACAAATTCACTGTACTTTTAAAATTTTCAATTTATTTATCGTCTATAGTGAAACACATACAAGTATATGAGTAGAACTAAGGTGTTCTTAAGTTCACCAAGATTATTTGTGATCTCAACTCTAAAATCTATCAGGTTGACTTCAAACGACTAATTTGAACTGTTGAAACTCATCTATCTTACAAGTGATGCCTTTACATGTGAAAATTTTAAACTTTTGAAATAATTTAGTATAAAGTCAAACGGTCTAAATTAGTCACTGTATTCATTTTTTGGAGTTTTTTTTTACCACTTGACTCTATATAAAATTAATTTCAAAATTTTAATTTTTTGTACATAGATGCATCACTCATAAGGTAGATGGATTTCAATGATTTGAATTAGTCGTTTAAAGGCAATATGATAGATTTTAGAGTTAAGTTCACAAAGAGACTTGATGAACTTATGAACACCCCAGTTCTACTCTTAACTATATAAACTAATTATTGGTTTGAAATATGATATTAAATGCATTTCAAAACACTCTAGTTTTACTCCTAAGTATTTAACTAATTATTGGTTTGAAATATGGTATTAAATGCATTTCAGAACAGAGAATCATTATTTAAATTGTCAAACATAATAAAATAGGATAGGAATTTCTTGATAATAAATATTTTGACAATTTTAACAATATAATTCTAAATAGACATTGAGCAATTCTTTTTAGAAAAAAATAAACATGTAGTTAGACTTTTGGATTGGTTGTATATCAATTTTCATAAAATTTTGGTATCATTTGATATTTTATTGGATATTGATAAATATAAACTGTTACAAGTTTGCTTTGAACGTAAAAACTTGCACCGTGTTTTATTGGTTTTATGTGTATCATATTAATATAATACGCGTCAATAATTGATCTAGAAATATAGAATGCAGTATTACTGATGAAATGGCTATGAAGACTGCAACAACAGAAGGCTAATCAATGGAAAGACACCATTATCATGATATACGGTACGTTAGAAATCGACCGGCTTTTGGTCAGAACTAATGCTTCTTTCTTTCTGAAGGATATGTCATACCTTAAGAGATTCTACATGCTTGACCATCCAGGATCTAGTATTGGGATGTACTACAATAACGGGACAGTATCAGCGAGGGTAAAAGTGACTATCCGTGAGGGTATACCGACATAAATGTGTTTTTTTTATTAGCGACGGTAGTATTCGCAAGAATATACCAGATACTGTTCCATTATTGTAGTGCGAATACACTGTGGAATTAAATGGACTGCAAGTGGAGGTTTCTCTTGCTCGACAGCGTATCGACTAAAGAACGACCGTGGAGAGATATGCTCCTTCCATAAAACACTTTGTAAAATGAAAGTACCAGGAGGTGCTGGAGTCACGAGGATGCATTACCGATAAGACTAGCTGTGTTCTTTGTGATGCGAGGTCACGAGAGACGAGAGATCATCTCTTATGGGCATGCACCTACGCGAGACTGTTCTGGCGAGGGCTGCTACCATGTCTCAACATCCTACCTCAACCCCATGACCGATCTGGGTTCATCAAAACTTGATAGATACGGCGGAAACAATTGATGGAGGACGCAAGGATCAGATGGGATCTTGCGTGGGCAGCAAGATCCCGGGCCTTATGGCGAGAAAGAAGCAGGAGGATTTTCTCCCAAAAGGGAAAAATTGTGCCAATGTTGATAAATGATACAATACTCGATGTACATGCTTGGCTTTGCAACATTTAAGCATTTATTGAGACTACCGGCAAGTATCTATAGCTAGTGGTTTGCTCTCGGGTACCTCGGGCAGGGCAGGGCAGAACCCGTCCCGGGCAGCGGGCACAACGGGTACGGGCACAACGGGTACCCGGGTACAACGGGCACGGGTAGACGGGTTTTTTTTTGAAAAACTCCGCCCTGCCTGTTTCAAACCCGTGCCCGTCCCGGGTAGACGGGTACAACGGGTACGGGTACAACGGGTACGGGTACAACGGGCACGGGTAGACGGGTTTTTTTTTCCTGTTTTCTGTTTTGTTTTCTTATTTTTTTTACCGTGTCGTACGAATATTATTACGTGTTTATAATTCGACTTTTAAAATCTGAATAGTTCAATATCAAATATTGTATATATATATATACATAAAATTATCAAGTCACATCTTTATAATTCCTAAATAAATAAAATTTGTAACTCATATATAAAAATTATTTGTGCGAAAATTTGTGTATTTATTCGGCTAAGAACAAGTCTAATTATTTATTTCTTTACACGAGTAATTTTATTTTATTTTCAAACTCTCATTCTAATTATATAGTTTCATAATTTATTTATATCTCGAAATTTGTAGTTTACATTTTAAATTGATAATATATTTTGTAAACGTTCAATTTAAATTGATAATATAAATCTAAATCTAAATTCAAATCTAAATTAAATATAAATTAAATATAAATTCAAATCTAAATTTAGATGCAAACTAAATTAAATCTAAATTGAATATAAATGTAAATCTAAATTAAATTAAATAAAAGAAAAAAAACAAGGCATTTCAGCCTCTGGCTTCAGCCTGAATTTCAAAAAAAAAAGCCTCTGCCGAATTTCAAAAGAAAAAAAACAATCTAAATCTAAATTCAAATATAAATTAATAGGTTAAATAAAATATAAATAAAAAATATCTTAAATCAATTAATTTAAAACAATAAAACCTATTCAAAAAATTTCTTAAATCAATTACTTTAAAAATAAATATGAATTATTTTAAAACAATAGATTAAAAAATAAAAGTTACCCTCCTCCTTTATTCCGGGCTTGGGACCGGCTATGTAAAATAACATAGGCGGAGTTCTAACTTTTTTTTTTGTTAGTAATTCTTCTTTAAAATGAATAATTTAAGAACTAATTTAAACGTTTAGAAATTATAATTTAAAAAATAACCATAGAGATTAAAAGAGGTTAGAAATGTATACCGACACTACCTATCTAGTAGTTTGGATTCATATACCATTGTTCACTCTCTTCCGCACCGTCTGAATCCGAATTAACCGCGGGCCGCAGCTCGGTACCGCTTTCTTCAGTGTCGACTCCGGATGATGATTCTTGATGATCTCGATGTTGGTTGCGCTCATCAGCATCAATCCAATCTTTCAAGCACACAAGTCTCTCAAAAATATGTGCACCCAACTTACTGCGTTTGTCGGAGAGGATCCTGTTCGCCGAACTAAAACAACTTTCGGAAGGGACGGTTGACACGGGTATGGCAAATACATCGCGGGCCATCATCGCCAGTGTTGGATAGTTTCTTTGATTCCTCTTCCACTACGTCATGATGTCAAATTCATCTTCTTTTTCGTTTACCCCCGCAAAATAGCTCACTAACTCGTTTGTGGATGTGTGCGGTTGGATCTCCGATTGGAAATCTGCTAACAATCCACCGCTGCTAGTGCTCCTGGAAGTGAAACTATTAAAAATTAAAAAAATTAGTGGACAAATAATGTAGATATTATAAATAATAAAGATTAAAATAATGTAGATATTTAAATTGTTACCTAGGGCCGGCACGGGACGAAGACGGGTTTTGGTTGTCACCCATTCTTGAGTGGTATATGTTAAACATCTCATCGAACTTCGAAGTCACGAATGCCTCAACCCCGGTGTTGTCTAAATGTAGATTCTCTTTGTACGCTGCAACTATTTTGACCGTGAAATACTTCTTGTATGCCGGGTTGAGGCAGCTTGTGATAATGGCCAGGAGGGGTACATCGTCCCAATATTTTAGAAATTTTTCTTTCATGGCATTTACGATCGGTGTGAGAGTGGAGTACTTGCTTTCAGCTTGTTCCAATTCACGGTACACCTTGGAGATGCTATAGAGATGTTTGATCAACTCAAATGCCGTCGGTGAGTACGAGCAAGATAATTTGACGGTTGCATTAAAAAAGGTTCCTAAGAAATTACTCAGGGTTTGTAGTTGGTCCCATTCGTCGAGGCTGGGCTCCAATGTCATTCCCTCGGGAATGGAGCCTCTCAAAAACTCTCCTATGACGGCTTTGTAAGGAAGGCATCGGTTCAGAAACCTATAGGTAGAGTTCCAACGGGTATCTATATCCCAAGGAACTTTTAACTTGCTCAATCCATAGTTGACGCACATCAAACCAAACCGTTGTTTTCTTTCTTGGTTTGAAACAATATGGGACAGACAATTCTTTAATTTATTGATCAAATCTCTTACGGCTTCTGTTTTAAGGCCCGCCTTCACGACGAGGTTAAGTATGTGGCAAGCACACTTTTGGTGAAACATTGCACCATTCATAATCGGGTTTAGTGACCGTTTAAAAATCTCAATGGAAGCTACATTGTTACTAGCATTATCGAATGAAATAGAAAAAATCTTGTTATACCTATCTCTCTTAAGGTTATACTCTTGTAACACCTCAATAATGGATTTGAAAATTACATGTGCTGAGTGCGGGGAATCTAACACACGAAAACTTAATATCATTTTTTGTAATACCCACTGATCATCGATCCAATGGCCGGTAACACAAGAGTACCCAAGGCCATGTTTACCGGCAGTCCATATATCGGAGGTAATTGAGACCTTATTTTGTTGGTATGCAAATATAGCTCGGAGCTCATCTTTTGTTTTGGTAAACTGGTTTTTAATTTCACCAACCATCTTTCTATGATGGATCCACTTGCACATTGGTTGAGCACACCCCCGAATGACTAACCGGGCAAAACTCATACAACCACCCATGCTTATTGGTTGTTCTTTGTGGGTAATGTACCGGGCCAATTCACTAAGCATTTTTGATTCATCGTATTTTGGGTTGGTTCTAGTACCATCCGCGTTCATAAGGGTTTGGATTTGTCTCGGTCCAACATTTTCACATATAACCTCACCCTTCCTTTGGTGCATTTCGACATGTCTTTTAAAGCTGGTCATACCACTACTTTGTTTATACACAAAAAAAGGTTTCTTGCAATTTTGTACCTTACATTCAAGGGTATGCATGTGGCCGTTCTCATCTGTGGTCACCTTGTACCATTTGACCCACGGCTGATTGTATTCAGGAATTCTTCTAGTCTTCTTTACCAACGGCTGTTCTGGGGGGACACTTGTCGGAGGAAGGATTGGTTCTTCTTCAATTTCAGTGACACTTCTCGACGGAGTACCTTCTATAGGGGGGGTGACTTGACTCGATGCTACAGAAGAAGTGCCTCCATATGCATATGGTGGTGTCGGTTGATGTGTTTCTTGTGGAATATACATGTTTGGATCGTTTGAAGTATAATACGGTGCATACATTTGGGGGGGTTGTTGATAATTTAAATCTAGCGTTTGATCCCTTCTTTGATAATTTTGTGGTTAATTTTGTGGATAATTTTGCGGATAATTTTGTGGATTATTAGGTGGTGGCATAGGTGGGCCAAAAATTTCTTGTGACATTCTCGCACCAAAAGATAAATCCTCATCGTGAGTAGGAGATGTCATCTTTTAAACCTATTCAAAAAAATCAATGTAAATTACTTCACATATTCAAAAAAAGAATCTAAATCTAAATTAAATTAAATCTAAATTGAATATAAATGTAAATCTAAATTAAATCTAAATTGAATCCAAATCTAACATAAATCTAAATTAAATTAAAGAAAAGAAAAGAAAAAAAAAACAAGGCAAGCCTCCTCTGGCTTTCAGCCTCTGCCGAATTTAAAAAAAAAAAATGCCTCTGCCGAATTTCAAAAGAAAAAAAAACAATCTAAGAAAATAACTCTAAGTCTAATTCATAATAATCTAATTCAAATTTTAAAATTCTAAGTCTAATTCAAAATAAATGTAAATTACTTCACATATTCAAAAAAAGAATCTAAATCTAAATTAAATTAAATCTAAATTGAATAAATGTAAATCTAAATTAAATCTAAATTGAATCCAAATCTAACATAAATCTAAATTAAATTTAAGAAAAGAAAAAAAAACAAGGCAAGCCTCCTCTGGCTTTCAGCCTCTACCGAATTTAAAAAAAAAAAATGCCTCTGCCGAATTTC
This sequence comes from Carex littledalei, assembly GCA_011114355.1. Classification (NCBI taxonomy): domain Eukaryota; kingdom Viridiplantae; phylum Streptophyta; class Magnoliopsida; order Poales; family Cyperaceae; genus Carex; species Carex littledalei. The sequence goes on from CM022081.1 coordinate 11,067,319, forward strand.
AAAAGAAAAAAAAACAATCTAAAAAAATAACTCTAAGTCTAATTCATAATAATCTAATTCAAATTTTAAAATTCTAAGTCTAATTCAAAATAAATGTAAATTACTTCACATATTCAAAAAAACAATCTAATCTAAATTAAATTAAATCTAAATAGAATAAATCTAAATCTAAATTAAATCTAAATTGAATCCAAATCTAACATAAATCTAAATTAAATTAAAGAAAAGAAAAAAAACAAGGCAAGCCTCCTCTGGCTTTCAGCCTCTGCCGAATTAAAAAAATATGCCTCTGCCGAATTTCAAAAGAAAAAAAAACAATCTAAAAAAATAACTCTAAGTCTAATTCATAATAATCTAATTCAAATTTTAAAATTCTAAGTCTAATTCAAAATAAATGTAAATTACTTCACATATTCAAAAAAAGAATCTAAATCTAAATTAAATTAAATGTAAATTGAATAAATGTAAATCTAAATTAAATCTAAATTGAATCCAAATCTAACATAAATCTAAATTAAATTAAAGAAAAGAAAAGAAAAGAAAAAAAACAAGGCAAGCCTCCTCTGGCTTTCAGCCTCTGCCGAATTTCAAAAGAAAAAAGAAAAAATAACTCTAAGTCTAATTCATAATAATCTAATTCAAATTTTAAAATTCTAAGTCTAATTCAAAATAAATACAACTTGTTCTAACTTATTTTAAAAATCTATTTTAAAAAAATAACTCTAACAAATTTAACTTATTCAAAAAAATAACTCAACCAAATCCAACATATTCAAAAATAAAATATAAATCTAGCTTATTTATCTAACAAATCTAACTTATTTATCTAGCAAAATATAAATCTAACATATTCACATATAAATCTAACATATTCAAAAAATATAAATCTAACATATTTAAAAATTAATCCGAAATTAAAAAATAAAATCTAGCCTATTTTAAAATAAATCTAACATATTCAAAATTTAAAAAATAAAATATAACATATTCAAAAAATAAAATCTAACCTATTTAAAAATAAACTATAACATCTTCAAAAAATAAAATCTAACCTATTCAAAAAATAAAATCTAACCTATTAAATTTAGATCCGAATTTAAAAAATCAAATATAACCTATTTGAAAATTCTAACCTACTAAAAAAATCCAACCTATTTATAAACAAATCTAACATATTTTTTTAACCTATTAAAAATAAATCCGATTTTCAAAAATAAAATCAAACCTATTCAAAACAAATCTAATTACTTCACATATTCAAAATAACAAATCTAACATATTTTTTTAACCTATAAAAAATAAATCCGAATTTCAAAACTAAAATTAAACCTATTCATAACAAATCTAATTACTTCACAAGTTCACATATTCAAAAAAACAAATCTAACATATTTTTTTAAGCTATTAAAAATAAATCCGAATTTCAAAAATAAAATCAAACCTATTCAAAACAAATCTAATTACTTCACATATTCAAAATAACAAATCTAACATATTTTTTTAACCTATTAAAAATAAATCCGAATTTCAAAACTAAAATTAAACCTATTCATAACAAATCTAATTACTTCACATATTCAAAAAAAACAAATCTAACATATTTTTTTAACCTATTAAAAATAAATCCGATTTTCAAAAACAAAATCAAACCTATTCAAAACAAATCTAATTACTTCACATCTTCAAAAAAAACAAATCTAACATATTTTTTTAACCTATTAAAAATAAATCCGAATTTCAAAAATAAAATGAAACCTATTCATAACAAATCTAATTACTTCACATATTCAAAAAAACAAATCTAAAATATTTTTTTAACATATTAAAAATAAATCTGAATTTCAAAAATAAAATCAAACCTATTCAAAATAAATCTAATTACTTCACATCTTCAAAAAAACAAATCTAACATATTTTTTTAACCTATTAAAAATAAATCCGATTTTCAAAAATAAAATCAAACCTATTCAAAACAAATCTAATTACTTCACATCTAACAAATCCAACATAAAATAAATCTAACAAATCTAAGTACTTAACAAATTTAACAAATCTAACGTAAAATAAATCTAACAAATCTAATTACTTAACAAATTTAACAAATCTAAATTAATCTAACATGAAACTAAATTTACTCTACAAAAATAAATTAAACTAAATTTACTCTACAAAAATAAATCTAGCATAAACTAAATTTACTCTACAAAAATAAATTAATCTAACATGAAATAAATGTAACCTTTAAATCTCGAGGAAAAATCTTGCGGGAGGTGCCGAACTTCGTAATTACGATACCTTCGTAATTCCGTTTGCGTATTTGTAGAATGAATTAAATTTACAACTATATTTTTTTCAAACAATAAATTTAAAAACTGAAAATAGTAAAATTTTAGATTGAGAGAATGAGAGGGTGTGAAAATATTGAGAGGAAGAGGGGTGAATATATAGAGTTTTGATTGGAGGGAGAATAATATTTGAAATTTAATAAATCCGAAAAAAAAACAGAATTGACGGGTGGGACCCACCCGTACGGGACAGAAATGACAGGTGGGACCCACCCGGTTTGACTGATTTGAACCGGTTACTGTAGAACGGGTACATATTTTAACAGAGCAGTTTTAGCTTCATGCAGCGCACTAATCATATGCAGCGTTGTCAAATTTCTGTACTCTGTGCGCTGCGTGTAGCCAAAACTGATCTGTTAAAATCACGGTTGCTGTAGAACCGAGGGAAAAAAATTTGAAATAAAGGGGTTCGGGTTCGGGTGCTACATTACACGGGTAAACGGGTGCGGGTACACCCGGGACGGGTTCGGGTACACGGGTAGCGGGCACGGGTACGACGGGTACGGGTACAACCGGGTCTTTTTCCAAAAATAGGTGACCTGCCCGTTTGAGACCCGTACCCGTTTACCCGGGTACACCCGGGCACGGGTACGGGTACCCCGGGCACCGGGCACGGGCGGACCGGGTTCGGGCAGCCCCTAACGGGTAGTGTCAAACCACTATCTATAGCACGCTGCTTGTGGCAATCAATGCGAGTTAAATGCTAGAGTTCTGAGTATAGGACGGCTCAACCAGTGGGCAGAACTATGTAATGTTAGATTAGGAATGCACTAACTCTCTAACCTTAAAAAAAAATACGCGTCCACGAAGGAAAACACGTTTTCCTTCATTCCTCTGTCTTGAATACTCACAAATAGAAAACGTATAAATCACATTTTAAAGATCATAATATAAAATTATACATTATTGTAAAATTTATTGTAAAAATTATGATATTAATACATTATCAATGAATCCCATCCTTAAAAATAACATAATTAAAAACCTAATGAAAATAATTTAAAATATTGCAACTCGGAAAAGCTACAGCGGAGGGCCTAGCGCCAGGCCTGAGTTGAGCTATGAATATGAGCCCAATAGGAGGTTTTATCTTAAGAAAGCCAGTTAGACTTCGGGCAATGAAAACGGACAAATAATCAAATGAAATGAATAAACTTTTATTGGGCTTTTATTTGAATCTGGGCCATTTTAACTGATACAGTTAGATGGCGTAAAATATGCCTTCTTCGAGTTCTTTCAGTTGTAATTTGTAAGTTTAATAGCTTTAACAATACGTTTAGGTGAAAAGAAAAAAAAAAAAAGTTCAACGATAGAATGACCTCACGGAAGTATTTAACAAAGTAATAAATTACTATAGGATGTTATTCAATTCGTTACCCAACTTATTTTAAGAAATAATATAACCACATCTTTTGAATTATTGAAAGCTTGTCACCTTTTAATTAAGTTTCTTGTCACACCCCAGATAATGTTACCCAAAAATGCATTAGTTATGAAAACCAATCAGTAGTAAGGAAGAAAAACAATTAACCGACCGAAAAGAAAAACAACAAACAATCAAAATTATTACTTGTCCAACATGAAAATTAGAGCTTAATTTGATGCGCATGCAATAGTACCTCCATGTACAATCACCAAACGCAGCACATGTAAATGACATTAGCGGTATTGTCTGCATGCACTAACAATTCTAGTCTTGGATTTAAGGGCTAGGACTAGAGGTGTTACTTTTATCCGATTACCCGGATCCAATTCGGAACCGAACCGGAACCGATTAATTTGGATAGAATATGGTTTAAAAAATATAACCGGTTAAATTATGGGTACAGTTACAAAATTAATAATTTAATATCCGACTTGGATCCGAACCGGAACCGATACTGTAATGGATAGGATATGTGTTTGATTTAGTTTATCCGACCCATAACCGAACCAGACCCGATATCCGTATAAATACCCGATAAAATGATAATACCATTTCTTTATAATCATTTAATATAAACAATATATTAATAACTATGAAAAGACAATCATTTGTAGTATTTTTTAATTTCTTGAATGAAATTTATTGCTCTTTTCGCACAGATTATTGAAATCAAATGTCATGTTCACGTTTTGTCTATAAATTTTCGAAGCTAATTAATTCCTTTATTGATCTCTTTATCTACCATGTATCTATCTTTCTGCACGGATTATTGAAATTTATTGCTCTCTTCGCTGATTGAAACAAATTGATATTAATATTCTGTTCCTGGATTTTTGGAACCATATAATGAAATCACCATCTCCAATATTTTACTTTCTAAATTATCTCCTTCAATATTTTGGAGCAGATTTTAATTTATATTATAATGATATATTATGTGAGATGTTTAAGAAATTATAATTATATTTAAATGTAAAGTGTTTCTCAAATTCTTGTGAGTTGCGACATGTACCCGCTTCGGATCCGGACCCGTAATCCATAAACAAGTTATGGGTATATATCTACCCGGAACTGGACCTGACCCGATTTGAAACCAATAAGTATATGGATTGAAATTCGGATCCAAACACTTTTAGTGTACGGATCCAAAAAAAATAGTATCCGAACCCTATCCGAACCGATAGCACCTCTATCTAGGACGTACATCTAATTCAATCATAAGCTGTTTAAAGTGCACCTGATTCTCGTAAACAAAAAGTAGACAAAAGAGTTACACAAAAGTTCTTATATTGCCAGAATTAAAGACTCGCTTAAAGAAAGGAGGAGCGAAGAACTAGCGAGTAAATCAATTTAGACACTGGAATTGGAATTGAGGAAGTGAGGAGCAACCTAGTTCATAGGGAATGGAGCCTGGAATTTATGCGGTCTGATTGCAAAATGGCCAGTGGAGCCATCGGAAATATAATATTGTTTATAAACAAAATACCTGTGATTGAACAATAAAGTCGTTGTAGTATAGTGGTGAGTATTCCCGCCTGTCACGCGGGTGACCCGGGTTCGATCCCCGGCAACGGCGAATAATATTTTTTGTTTCCTTTGCCAAAGATTTCCCCACCAGGCGAACTCCTCCAGCGCTTTTAACATGAGCCGAAAAATTAACCACTGAGAACTGGAATAACTCAGAAGATTTTCTCTTATAAGTTTATCTGGACTGTTTTGAATTGCCTCAGCAGTCAGCACTTGAAAAAAAGAAAAAGAGACCATCTAAGGGCTTGTTCTATTGTTCGGAATGAAATTTGACGGGATAAGAATTCACTTTTGAAAAAGTGGAAATTCATGAGTACGGATACGCACGAGATTGATTATAGAATAGGGCTGTAAATGAGTCGAGTTTGAGCGAGTTATCTCCAACTCGAACTCAGCTTATTTAATAAATGAGCGAGTCAACTCGAGTTGGGATGGTAATAACGAGTTGTAGAGCCAACTCGAACTCAACTCGTTATCAACTCCAGTTGACTCACAACTCGTTTATAACTCGTTTAACCAATTAATTATATACTACTAGTAAAAGAATTTATCAGTATCCAGCAATTTTTCATACAACAATAGTACATGAGCACCAACAATTTTTCATACAACAACTTAGTACATAAGCACCAGCAATTTTTCATACAACAGCTTAACAAAAACAATTTCTGGAATTTATTGTGACCAATGCTATGTAACTCGAGTTATAAATGAGCGAGTTGGGTAAGCTCAAACTCAGCTCATTTATTAAACGAGTCAGCCAACTCGAGTTGGAACTGACTCGAGTTGTAAATGAGTGAGTTAAAGCGAGCTGTAAATGAGCGAGTTACGAGTTTGAGCAATTTTGATAGAATGTGTTCAAATGAGTGTTCGGTTGTACTGTGGAATTGATCATGAGAAATCTTAATTTATTTTAAAAATATGTATATCTATTTAAATTTTCTCATCTATTTAAAATAAGATAATTTGTAAAAAAATATAAGATCAATAATGTGATTTTTTAATATAATTTGTAAAAATAATACAATTTTTATGCTACGCGCTTGGCTCCGTCACTGACTGAGCAGATGTCCACCCAAAATTTGAATTGAAGATTTTTATATAAAATATTGGCCAGAGTTTTAACAATTAAATGACAGAAGAATATTTTTGTAACCAAAAATCTTCATTTCGTGACATATAATAAAGGGGCTAGTTATTGTGGAGAGGTCAAACTGTCCTGCACTTGATCTGGTTTATCAATTTTACTAGTTGGCCGGAATATAGGAGGGGATTGCTTAGTCCCACCACAAGTAACAATTACATAGATGAAGACTAGTTATATACGAAGCCGGATTTGTAGAGGTATTTAGTTGTAGAAACATGTGCAGAGGAGAGAGAGGAAAGAGAGAACGGATAGTGCCAGCTGGATTTGGGAAAATGAAAATATAGTCTGAGATGTTAATTTTTTTCCTATCAGATTGCATTAGGACTTGTTCGGCGGAGTACTGTGTGTGTGGGAAAAAAAAATTCACTCAGACTGAATTTTTTTTTTTCACGAACACAGTAAAATTCAGTTCAAAAAATTTATGTTCCCAACTCCATTTCCGTTCTCCTCTTGACGCCGAACAGGCGTGTGGATTGTGGAAACCAAGGTAGGAAACAAAATATGAAAAGGTGTGGATAATTAAGTCATCCGAACAGTCATTGGACACATTTCCCCATTGGACCGAAAATCCAACTAAAACCCACTAAATCCCAGTCAACCGAACAGGGCCTAAGGTCATGTTCGGCAACATTCATTTTCATGGAAATTTATAAGAAAAATGACTTTATGGATATATTTTTCTAACAAGTGTTCCTTAGTATGGTTACAATTTCTATTTCCAATAACTTATGTGTTTTGTTCTCAATTTTTATCTCTTACTTGTGAGAAAAAAATAAATCATGTCTCACCTCCGTTTTTTTTTTTTTCAAACATCTGTTGCTCCTTATGTAGCCTTGATTATTAAACAACAACAAAAAATTTAGCTGGACTCATTTTGTTATAAAGCATTCTTATTCAATATGAAGGCCCCTTCATATTGCATCTTCTTATGAAGCATATACATAAACACATTAATAAAACAAAACATAATTTAACTTTGTTTAAATTAAACAAAGCACAATTTAAGTATTTGATTACAACTTGGTCGTACCGGCAATACTGTGTAATACTTTGGTTTTCATTTTAATGAAAATCGGTGCCAATGCCACTTCATTCAAAAAAAAAAGTATTTGATTAAATTAAACAAACACAATCAAAAAATTAATTTTGAGTTAAGTTTTTCATTCTGATGTCTAACAAAATCATACCACATAATTCTAGCAATTTTACTTCACTCATTTATATTTTATAAGAATTTGGTATGTACAATTTTATTAATCTTAATCAACAAATAATATTTATGCACTTAATATAGTTTGATGTTAGAATTAAAATCTTCTACAAAAATAATTGCAATGTATAGTCAAATTCACTAATTTATCACTTTGCAGTGTATAGCTAGTCAATTCACTCATTTAATATTTTTTTAGAATATGATATATACAATATATTAATCATAATAAGTGATTAGTATGAATACACTTAATATAGTTTAATTTTATTATTACATCTTTTTATAGAAAAAAAAACCAACATCCTAACAAATTTTCATACATTTTCTGAAAACCTATATTTTAAAATTTCTCTTCGGTTAAATAACTTTGATTTTGACAAATTAAAATTTCTATTCCCATAAAAATTATTGTTGCCGAACAGGCCCTATAAAATTGGAAAGGAGGATCAGTTTGATACAATCAGACAAAATTTTGATTAAAAAAAATAATGAAAATTTATTTCACAACCATTTCCACGAAATGGGTTCACGAATTCGTAATTTCGTATCACCTAATAAGGTAACAAAATATTTCTGTTTGAATCTGAACTGTTAAATCAGAATTCGCACGACTATTAAAGCAATCTCATGTGTTTTACCTCGGACTGGATTGGTCCGGGTTCACCAGCTTTTGTACTGCGTGCGAACCATGTAAATTTTCAACTTGTGTCAACTTTATATAACTTCTAATTTATGTATATAATTCCCAGTTTCACATTTGTAAAAGATGACCTCACTCAACCGAGTTAGTGACATGTCCCTAAAAAAAAAGTTTCTAATTAAGCGATTGTGAGCAGTCTTTTTATAATATGCTGCAATTTATTGCAATTCTATCAAAGAGTATATATACAATGCATTTGCTTGTGACGACAAGATGAACGGAGTTGCATTTTTTTATCCCAAATCGACACCACAACAATAGATTGCTAAGATTTAAATAAGAGTAGGTTAAAATGCTATATTGGTTTTGTGTCTATCATGCTCCAACATTATTATTTCTATTTTTAAAGTTTAAATAATCGATCCGAACCGTTCAACATGATCTTCATACTAAAATGTGCTTGGATAACAAATTTTAGAATTTTTTTACTAATTGTTTTTAGAGAGGTACAAAATCACTATTTTTGAATGGTTCAGAATCTTCTAAAAACAGTGATTTTGTATCTAAGCACATTCTAATATGAAGATTATATTGAACGGTTCAGATCGATTGTTTAAACTATAAAAATAGAGATAACGATGTTGGAGCATGATGGGGTACAAAACCAATGAGACATTTTAAGCCTACTCTTTAAATAATTCAATTTGTAACTTATTTTATTGAATAATTGCATACTTGATTAAAAAAAAAAAGAAACACACTGAGCACATTGTGTGGGTAAGTAATCCTATAACCTCTACAAAGCAACCTCCACACTAAATTATACCACACTATCAAAAAGCAGATTCATTTTATTAATCTCCAACAAACCGCTAAACTCTATTAGCTATACTAATCCGTATAATTTTTTAAAGCAGCATGGGGCTCTGCTGCCTTGGCAGCTGGTGTGGGCTCCACCTCAGGTGACGGTGCGACCGGCGTACCCAACAGCTCTTGAGGCAAATCAGGTATCCCTTTCAAATAAAAGGTGTAGAATATCTTGAAAGGGAACACTATCTGGTGCAACTTGACCTGGCCGGTTACGCCTTCAAAAATGCCGGACCCACCAGTAACAGCCAGGTACGTGTCTTCATAGGTCAGGTACGGTCCTTGTACCGATATGTGGCCATATTCGCCAAAGTAGAAGCTGAAGATGGCCTCGTACCTGTCTCCGTTTTTCTCTGGTACGTGCTGGATTAGTATGCAGATGCCGGCAGTTATGCCTAGCCTCTTCTCCAAGTTGCCGTGATATACCTTAAATTAAATTTTACATGAATTGGAGCAATTATATATATTCTAAATTTTATTTTATTTTTGTAATATTTTACTACAAAAATAAAATCTAGTCGTATGTATTTCAGAAAGGGGCAGATTGTAATCTTTGGCCCAAACTTTTTAGGACAATTATAAACATACATAATGCATAATGTACCTTTTAAATATTTAATCGAAGCTTAACTAATGGTAGGCCATACAATGATATTATATAATAGGGTTAATTTCTGGGAACATGAGAAATTAACTCTATACTAATTGAACCATCATGAAAAAAAAACATTAACACTAAATGATAATATACTAATTGAAAGTTGAAACCTCACTTTATTACTCAAAGGGACAAGATCGCCTAATGAATTAACCTCCTTCTGGCTAAGGCGCAGGTACACGGGGCTGCCGCGGTCCCTCTCGTTGAGCTCATACACATGCATCTCTTGTACCTTGCCTAAATCATTCAAGTTATTAATTAATCAATTACTCAATTCTTTTGTATTTTAATTAGTTCGATTATGAACAGTTGAATTTGCATACCTGGTCTGGTAGTGGTGGAGGTGGAGGAAGAGGCAGAAGCCTTGATGCTGGAATTGTTAGCTTTTTTGTTGGGTATTGTGGGGATTTTGCATTGAGAAAAGGTTTGGTAGGAAGCTAGTGGTTTAGTTTGAGAGAAGGCAGAGGGTTTGAGAGAGAGAGAAGGGGTTTTAAGGGAAGCCATAACAGATATCAGTGATGAGAGAAATTTGATAGAGTGAAAATTGGAGAGAGGTGTCGGATTTATGGAAGAAGAGGAGAAGCGTAAAGTGAAGTGGGAAATGATGATATTCATATAGAAAATGATGGAGCTGGAAGTGGAATGCAAAGAGAACTTGTTTTTCTGTGTCTTTAATCTATGTGGCCGTATGAATAATCCTCAAAGCATTGTTGTGTTAACGATTATTATAAAAACTGTTTGTATTCACGATTATTATAAAAATTGTTTAGGGCATATGAAATTCATATGAATTCACAATCTTGGCGGATTCAGGTTACAACAATAGAGTAAAAAAGAACAGGAGGGATCAAATGCATCATGATTTTGTGCTCTAATATGCTCCACATCTTTTATCTCCGTTTTTAAAATCTAAACGGTCGATCCGAACCGCCCAACATGATCTTCATAATAAAATATGCTTGGAGACAAAATTTTATATTTTTTAGAATTTTTTTACTATTTTTTTATATAAGTTATATCACTTTTTCATATGGTCCAGAATCTCCGTAAAACAGTGATTTTGTACCTATCTTAAAAAATAGTAAGGAAATTCTAAAAAATATAAAATTTGGTCTCCAAGCATATTTTATTATGAAGATCATGTGGAGCCGTTCAGATCGACTGTTCGGACTTTGAAAACGGAGATAAATAATGTGGAGCATATTGGAGTACAAAATCATGATGCATTTGAACCCTCCTCAAATAATAATAATTGTTATGAAAAATGACAATTGAGTAAATTTCTAGCCAAATTTCTGGTTACAAGTTTTGTATTTTGAAACCCAATTATTTTCTAGTACCATTGAGTAAATTGTTATGCATTGTTATGCATATGCATCGTATAAAATCAAATAATAATAATTTACCAGAGATTTTATTTATTATATTTTTGGTGAATAACCACAGACAATTTTAAACATAAAAATATCAAGTTTGATTTATACTAATTCAGAGTTACTAAATAATAAGTAATTAGTAACAGAATTACTAAATAATAAGTAATTAGTAATAGAATTACTAAATAATAAGTAATTAGTAACGTAAACTTAGGATACATGAAATCTCTCTCTTGTTACATTAGTTAAATAAAAGTGCTAAAGATTGTTATGTTGTGATTACAAAGACGAATAAGATTCGAAAATTACATTGAAAAGTTTATTCACTATTACCAACTATTCATAATTCGGGGCTAGACCCTCTTTCAATTAAAAAAAAAAAACTATTCATAATTCGAATAGATCAAGCATATATAAATGTGTCTTCATCTTTAATGATAACTGAATGCCACGCAAGAAACTACACCGCACTGCCACATGGGTTCTTGCATATTCCTCAACACGAGGAAAATATGGTCGGCGGGTTGGACCGGATGAGCGGGCAATGAATAGAGAGGATCAAAGATGATTCGTTTAATTTAGATCTGACATTATCTGAACCGTTCAATCAAGTATAGACTAGTCACTTCTTGGATCAATTAAAAAATTTGGAATAGATTAAAGATGAGAGAGACCTTACAACAACAGAAATGGATCACCTCAAAAACCAATTAGATATTATTTATTTGGAGAAAAATATTGGCATCTTAGGGCTAAACAGTAATGGCTACAGGCTGGAGATGCCAATACAAAAAAATTTCATCGGATTGCAAGTACCAAACTTAGGAAAAATAAAATTCTAGCTTTGGAGATTAATAATACTTTGACTAATAATCCTGATGACATACATCATCATGTTTTAGATTTCTATAAACACTTGCTTGGGTCTGAGGAGTATACATTTGCCAAGTTGGGGATAGATTTTTGGAACTCACAAGATTTAGTAACACCTCAAGAAAACTTTGTTTTATCAGCAGCTATTACTGAGGCTGAATTGAAGAATGCAATATTTGACTCTGACCCTCATAGGGCTCCTGGCCCTGACGGGTTTTCCTTTTTCTTTTGCCAACATTTTTGGGATCTGATCAAAAATGATTTATTGAGAATCTGTCACAATTTCTGTAATGGAACACTAGAACTCCAATTTTTTAATAAGTCCATCATTTGCCTCATTCCCAAAGAACATGACGCTCAAGTCATCCAAAATTTCAGACCCATCAGCCTCGTGAATTGTAGCTTTAAGATATTATCAAAAATTCCGACTTATAGGATTGAACCTGTCCTACAAAGATTGATAGATAACACCCAATCTGCCTTTCTAAAAGGAAGATATATATTGGATAATGTTGTTTTAAGTCATGAAATTATTCATCATTGTAGAAGCACTCACCAACGAGGGGTGGTACTGAAAATTGATTTTGAAAAAACATATGACAAAATCAATTGGCAGTACCTTCTCCAAGTGCTGAAATCTAGAGGATTTAGTGAAACATGGATCCAATGGTTAACAAATTGGCTTAACAGTTCCCAATCATGTGTCAACATTAATGGTGATCTTACTCCATATTTCTTTTGTAAGCGGGGAGTACGACAAGGGGACCCATTATCCCCATACCTGTATAATTTAGCAGCTGACACCTTAAGTAAATTGTTTGCCAAGGGCAGAGACCGAAATACAGTTCAAGGCTTAGGCCCTCCATGTTTAAACTAGCATGCAGTGACAAATTGTCACTATGCTGACGACACCATCTTATTTCTTAAGGCTGATTCCAAAAATGTTGACACAGCTTGGTGGACTATGCTCATGTTTGAAGCCATGTCAAGGATTATGATGAACCTTGATAAAACTGAATTGTATCCCATTAACTTGTCTGTAGCAGAAGCTCAGGATTTTGCTACCTTATTTCGATGTAAATTGGCCAAGTTTCATTTCAAATACCTTGGTGTACCTCTCTATGAAACAAAACTTGCCAATAAAGATTGGGGCTCTCTTATCGATAAAATTAGAAAGAAATTACAAACTTGGAAAGGGTAGTTGCTCTCGTTGGGGGGACGAATTACACTCCTGAATGCCGATTTATCTACTCTCTTTATACCAGTTATCTTTATATAAAATTCCTATAGGGGTAGTTAAAGAAATTGATCAGATTAGGCGACAATTTCTCTGGCAAGGTTCGGCAGAGAAAAAACGGTATGCTTTGATTAATTGGGAAAATGCTTGCATAGCTAAACATTTGGGTGGTATGGGTATTCTTGATTTACAACAAATGAATGATGCATTACTTCTCAAGTGGTGGTGGAAATTCCATGATCCCACTTATACTAATCTTTGGAAACATGCCATCCAAATGTCGTAGGAAAGTGGCATCTCTCATTCACCATTCTGGTTAGGTATCCAAACTATACACAAGTTAGCCAAGGTTTGTGTCACTTATGCACCAGGGATCACAGGTCAGGTTAGCTTTTAGAATGATATATGGTACCAAGATTGTGCTTTAAGTACCACCCAATTATATCAAATTTGTATCACCCCACACATTACTGTTCAAGAGGTTTTGGCATCTCAAGGTGACACAATCTCTTTCAGAAGAGAACTTTCAGGCATCTTATTACAAGACTGGCATGCCATCCTTGCTGTCATTAGCACAACTGCCGTCACCCATGATGTTGATCATCTATCCTGGAGATGGGACTCTAAAGGGATTTTCACTGTTAAATCTATTTAAACCAATGCTGTGGTGGAAACTACCAATTCCCCCTAAGATAAGAGCATTCATGTGGCTTATGAGTCGTAATAAAATTCTGACTAAGAGGCTATTACAATCTAAAGGTTGGACAGGAGACCCCTTCTGTCATTTCTGTAGAGAAAATGAATCAAATAAACATCTCTTATTTGAATGTTTCTTTGCTAAACATGTGTGGTTTTGGATGGGCAAATGCCAGGAGTTCTTTATTCACTAGCACTCCATCAATGATGTTATTGATTTCGCCTTAACACTTTCTAAAACAAAACGAACCGCCTTCCTATTGGTTGTTAGTGCAATAATTTGGGGAATTTGGCGACAAAGAAATGATATTTGCTTTAATAATGCTATTCTACATTCTTGTAAAAATACCATATTGACTTTTCTCTCTTGTATCCATTATTGGCTAGGTTTGGTGTCAGAGGAGGTTCGGACTGAAGTGGAGAAATGGCTGCCAACTAATCTTGATGACATCCCGCTCCAAGTGGCAGATCCTGAAGCTGTGCAAATGCTCCTGTGGGTTACTGATGACCCGGAGGAGTAACAGTAGTTGCCAGTGCTTTCTTTTGCTAGTATCAATAGCCTAATATGCCTTACTGTGGCTTAAATCCTTCTTTGTGGTAGCACTTAAAAAACTTTTGTATTTTGCTTATACGTTCTAGTACCAGTAAGGATAGTTTTGGTGCCTGCTGTGCACATTTCCTTACTGGACCAAATTGTTGTTCCTTACGCACCACTAATCTCAAAAACTAAAAATAATTGCAAATAAAAGTAAAGTAGAAGAGTTTAGAGAAATGTGACAGAAGAGATGATAACAGAGTTCGGCTTAAAATGCCTACGTCTCCAGGGCGTCGCAACCGCTTCTCGGTGCGCCTTTCTATTACCCAAAAGAGAAAGATTACAACTTGTGAACCGGTGAGCCCTTACAACCAACGGGAAGTCACACAGCCAACTAGAATAGAGAACGAAGTCTCTAAGTTTGAAAACTCAAGATGAACACTCAAAAGCTCACTCTAACCTAATCTAACTCAAGATTAGTGAAGTGAATTTGAGGTTGTTTGAGAGATATTGAAGTTTTTGTTCTCACAACAATGGAGGAACTTGAGCTCACAGAAAAATCATTTTTTGAAAGTTAGGGTCGGCTAAGTTCATGATGAGGAGAACCCTAAGGTTCTATTTATAGTGGCAGCTTTCAAATGAGCTAACTGTCATAAAACGTCCCAACGTTTTACAAAATGTTGAAAACGTTTAGTTCAAAAATTCAAATTTTTGTGAGATCTCTTAAAACGTTGCCAGCGTTTGACAAACGTTGCCAGCGTTTGACAAACGTTCCAAGACGTTTTCCTCTGGAAATTTATCGATAAAAAATGCTATTTTGAAGTCTGAGAATTTAATTAAAATGTTCCAACGTTTTGACAAATATTTCCAACGTTTTATGTATTTTTCAGCTTTTGATCGATTAATTTCTAAGTGTTTTTCACACAAATAAAACGTCTGAACGTTTTGTCAAACGTCCCAACGGTTTGTCCCTGTAAAAACAACATGAAAGCTACTTTACCAAGTTTATAATTTTACAATTTAAATTCTTGATAAATATCTTTGATGAATTCTTCAGTTCAAGTGCTCTTAATTGCAATTCCAATTGTCTTGAACCTGCACGCTTTCTAAAATAGAGAAAATCGTAAAATTCAATAATTGTATGTTTTGCTAATTAGTCAAATAGACTAGGCCTCTTTTAAAAGAGAATTGCTTGAAACAACACAAATGACATTTGGTTAAACACTTTTCTATGCTGTAAGTTACCAAAGTTTCATGTTAATGAAACGGGCCTGGGCCTCTTTTAAAAAAAAAATCAAGTATAGACTGTTTCGATCTGGCTAGTGGCTACTATTATCTAGACAATTCCGTCCAACTGGAGAGGATCAAAACCGAGTTGAGGGAGCTTAATTTGACATGTATTTGTGCTCGCCCGTCTTTTTTTTTTTCAGAATATAGTACTACACGGGTCTGGCCGGCGGAGCATTAAAATTTTCGTACCAAGTTTGGGTTTTAGTTAGAGACTTATTAATTAGGTTCATTCGGCGTGCTATTTTCGAGTTAGATGTTGACAGGGAAGGCCCCATGAATACAGGGCCTGGTATTGGAGACCTCCCAAACTCAAGTACGCAGTTGGGCTCAAAACATTACACAACAGCTCAATTAAAGCCTCCCAGAGCGAGCTCGGAACGGTTATTGTCGAAACAATGACATAACGGTCTAAAATTGACTGTCATCTATAATTAACTGTCGTCTAAAATTGACTATCGTCTACATTTGACTGCTGAGGCTAAGTCGGCAAGACCACGTAACCGCTCCAAACAAGAGTACGGGTCAGCCTATATAAAGCCTCAAACACAACCGAGTAGGGGACACACAAGAAACTACTTGCAAGATGTCTATAAGGAAGAGTTCGAACACCTTGCACACACCAATTTATACTACGGCCTAGCCTCTCAGAGATAGAATGTATCATATGCCTTATTAAATGAATTCACATCCTCTCCATTACTTGAAAATGGAATCTTTACAATTAGTGGATCCAGACCGTTCTTTTTAACTTGGCACCAATCTCAAAGCCCAATTAGAGGGAATTTTACAAAGTACCCTTTTTTCAAAACATAGAACAAAATACACTTCTTCCAAAATTCTTAACAAAATGTCTTTGTGGACCCCACTTGTTCCTCTCTTCCCCTCCCTCTCACTCCTTCATATTTACTCTTATTTATTCTTTGCTTAAGTAAAATATACAATTGTAATTGCATTCCCGTTTTAAATAATTTTTACTTTTTATGTGTATAAATGATTTAGAATATAAAATTTAAGTGTGAAATTTTATTTGCTAAAACCGAAAGTATAATATTAGCATATATGTAGAATATTTTTAACATACAGGTTTTAAAAAAAAATTATTATAAGACGTGGTATTAACTTATTTTTAAAAAAAAGGTAATCTAATATATACATTTTTTTAACATACGCATTTTATCTAGTTTTTCGGTATAAAATTTCATATTTTTAGTTTTCACAACTATAACAATTTTATCACATCACATGTTAAGAACAATTTAGTGAGGTATTTATGCTTCAATAAAAATATACTAATTATGTATATGATATAATCTTTAGAAATTAAGAAATAAATAACCAATGCAAGAAATATTGAGTTCGAACACTGTAGCAATGGGTGGTGAAGATGGTTTGGGATACATTTTTTACACTTTCGAAGTGCATATCTGGTCCGATTAATTACCTGATTCAGCAAAGTTTACTTTTTAATTTTTCACCATAATGTATTTTACTAGCGAGTCGTATTACTTGCATTGTAACTGATTCAAAGCTGCTGGCATTATTTCTTGCATTGGTTATTTATTTCTTAATTTCTTAAGATTATATCATATACATAATTAGTATATATTTATTGAAGCATAAGTACCTCACTAAATTATTCTTAACATATGATGTGATAAAAAATTTATAATCATGAAAACTAAGAATAGAAAATTTTATATCGAATAAACTAGATAAAATGCGTATGTTAAAAATATTTTATAAAATAAGTTAATACCATGTCTTATAATAATTTTTGAAAAAACTCATATGTTGGAAATATCCTACATATACACTAATACTATATTTTATGATTTTAGCAAATAAAATTTCACACTTAAATTTTTATTCTAAATTATTTATACACATAAAAAATAAAAATTATTCAAAATGTAAATAAGATCACAATTGTATATTTTAATTAAGCAAAGAATAAATGGGAGTAAATAGGGAGGAGTGAGAGGAAGGGAAAGAGAGGGAACTAGTGGGGTCCACAAGGGCATTTTGTTAAGAATTTTAAAAAGAGGATATTTTGTTCTATATTTTAAAAAAGAATGGCACTTTGTAAAATTTCCCAATAATATTGCCCCCTGCGCTAGCCCGAATCCCAAAGCAGCTGAGATTTAATCTCAAACCGTAAAGTGAGGCGAATTGTCTACGGTTCCTGGGAGGATACAGATCCTTATTAAATGGAGCAAAGCTAGGATGTAATGTGCTCACCAAGAGGGTTTGGTGAGTACAAATTCAAAAGTCTATTGGATTGGTTTGAAACGATGAATTCAAACCATTGAAATCCATTATACTTCATAAGTGATGTATGTACATGAAAATTTTTAGAAGTTTCAAATTCATTTGTGGTGAAGGATTTTAACAGTTTGAATTCGTCGTTTGAAGACAATCCGATAGACTTTTGGAGTTGTGCTTACCAATTTTTCTTGATAAACACATTACACCCTAACTTTGCTCTATTAAATACATATATTTAATATATTTCTTTTAAATAACAACAACAAGTCATGATTCATTCTGGGACGAGGCAATAATTTGTGGAACTTGTGAATTGTTTGGATAAAATTTTATTATTGTGAAAAAAATGGAATTGGGGATGATTAAATTAAGGGGAATTTCACGTATACTTCTCAAAAACTTCAAAATTACGTATTTTCCCTCTAAATATTAAAATTACGTATTTCTCCTTCTAAACTTCAAAAACTCACAAATTTACCTATTTTATTGTCTTTTATATTAAAACTCATCGAAATTTATAAAATACCTATTTTATTATTTATTAAAAGCATAAAAAGCCAATCATACTCAAATTTGAATCTGAAGGATTCATCTACAGTCCGAACTGCTTTAAGATCTGTGTGCGCAAAAGAAATGATAAATTAGTAAAGAGATATAGAATTATTTTTTAGCTTAATGTCTCGATAGATAATGATTGAATATAAATGTGTTAGAATTAAATGAAAGCATCTAATATGCATGTAGTTTGCTTTAAATTAATTGTTGTAATTTTTTTTTGAGGAATAGTGCATGTATTCTTTCAAAATTGATCTAATAATTAATTGGACGAGTATTAGATAATATTTGAAGTGTAACTGTTAACTGTGGTTGTTAAATTGTTTGAATTGACATCAGAATTAATTGAAAACATCTATTATGCATGCAAAGTATTGTAAATGCTTTTACTGCAGTTATATGATGAAAAAAGATTGATGTATTCTTTCAAATTTGTTCTAATATCGATTTGTGCATGCTTTAGATATTATTTGATTCATAATTGTCATTTTGACGATTTAATCACTTCAAACATGTTTAGAATAATAATAAAAAAAAAAAATCTAATATACCCTTTGCTTTAAATATTTTAGTATAACTTTTGTTTGCATAAAATTGATGTATTATTTCGAACGTTATCTAAGTTTGTGTAAGTATTAGATATAATATTTGAAGTATAATTATTGATTTTGATGGTTTAATCATTTGAAATTACTACAGAATTATTGGAAAACATCTATTATGCATGCAGAGTGCTTTAAACGTTGTACTGCAGTAACTTTGTGAAAAAAATCGTTGATTTATTGTTTGTGTTCTAATAATAATTGTACATGTTTTAGATATCGTTTGGAGCATAACTACCCGTATTGGAGATTTAATCACTTTAAATATGTTCATAATTATAGAATACATCTAACATGGATGTAATTTGCTTTAAATGATTTACTACTATATCTTTTCTTTGTGTAAGAATTAATATTTTCTTTCAAAATTGATATAATAATTTTTTTTTTTTGAGAAATGCCTTGGCAGTAGCTGCCAAGTGGTTATATTAATAAAGAGAACAAAGTACACAGCCACCTCATTACAGCAATAAAGCAATCCCCAGATCTAGCAAATTAAATTGAACTAACGGTAGCTTCCATCCTCCCAACATCCCAAATCATTCCAAATTACTTACAAAATTTAAACCACAATCTCGCTTCCTGTACTATCCGCGGTGCCAGTAAAGAAGGGGGGAGGAATTTGTCAGTAAATATTTTCCCATTCCGCTGCTTCCAGATCTGCCAACAGCAATTTGCGACTAGGATAGGCCAGAAGGCCCGAAGGTTTGGTAACCCTTTTGCCGCCGTTTCCGATCTCGCCCAAGTGTCTGATACGGTTTCCCCAAGACAGATCAAGCGAGAGCGCAAAAGCTGCGCAAGGTTGGACCATACCTGAAAGGCGTAGGGGCAGTGAAAGAAAAGATGAAGGTCTGATTCCGCCCGTTGAGTTCGGCAAAGTACACATTCCAGGCTGCACGGTATGTATCTACTCCGCAGCGTCTCCTTTGTCAGCAGTTTTCCTTGAAGCAAGTGGTAGATGAATAGCTTGACCGTTGGAGGAATTCGCAATTTCCAGATGTGCGCAAATTGCCACCTAATGCGCCCTCCTCCCAAGTAAGTGTTGTAGAAGGAATTTGCCGAGTAGATCCCAGTGGCAGTCCATTTCCAGGAAATTGCATCCCGTTGGTCCGAAAAGTTAATTTGAAGGCCGGCAAGCTCTGGTACCTGAAAGGATTGAAGAATGGGATTGGCTTCTCGGAGGGATAGGAGTGGTTGCGGGGGTCTCGGTCTTGTCAACGAGAGGGGGTTGCCGTGCCAGTGATCAAACCAGAAGGAGATGGAGGCCCCATCTCCTATACTCCATTCTGTAGACCACGTGAACCATTTTTTCAGCGATTGGAGCTGGCGCCAGAAGAAGGATCCGCCAATGGTAAAAATGAGGGGTCCGCCTATGACTTGTGACCTTCCTCTGATCTTGCTGATGACCGAAGTCCACATTGAATCGGGCATGTGGTGAGCTCGCCACAACCAACGAAGCATGAGCGAGGTGTTGCGAACCTGTAGGTCAGCAATTCCGAGACCTCCCCATTTCTTTGGGGTGCAAACTGTCGCCCAATTACTGAGTGACATCGATCTGCCAATCTTACGAAAGCTTCCCCAAAGGAAGGCCCTCCGGATCTTGTCAATTCGTAAGATCACCCATTTTGGGAGTTTGAAACAAGCCATGTGATAGATCGGCAAGGTTGATAGCACAGATTGTACCAGCTGGTGTCTGCCGCCTCTGGAAATCATCTTGCAGCTCCACCCGGTAAGTCTCTGTTCGAATTTCTCAATTAGCGGAAGAAAATGTTCCTTAGCCGGGGTGTTGATGGAGAGGGGCATCCCGAGGTAAGTGATGGGGAATGTGGATTGCTGGCACCCAATGACTGCTGCGATCCAAGGTACTTGCTGAGGATCAATTTCGATTGGGATGAATAGACTCTTGTGGTAATTCACCTGAAGGCCCGAAATTGCCGTAAAGAGGCGCAGGGTTAACTTGAGAGAGACTAATGTGGTAGGTTCTGCCGATGCTATGACAGCCGTGTCATCGGCATACTGCAAAGCCATGATGGAGTCAGGGAGTCTAGTGGAGAGATGGTTGGTGAGAAGTGTGTTGGTTGCCTGAATCATGTTTTGGAAGACATCTACTGCTAAATTGAATAGCATGGGTGAGAGGGGATCACCCTGCCTCAATCCCCTCTTGTGTGTGAAGTATTTGGATGTGGTGCCATTGATCAGAATTCTCGATTCGGCCGTGGACCAGAGATCATTGACCCATCGAATCCAGCAGTTGGGAAATCCTCTAGCAATCATAACCTTTGTCAAGAAATTCCACTCAACAGTATCAAAGGCTTTTTTGAAATCAATCTTCATAAAAATTGCCGGATGGTGTGTGTGAGCGAGGTGTTGTATGATTTCCCTTGTCGTGACAAAATTCTCGGATATTTGTCTTCCTTTGACAAACGCGGTTTGGAAGGGGGAGATCAGGTCAGGGAGTGTCCGGCGGAGCCTATTTGCAAGGATCTTGGCCAGTAGCTTTGGGATAAGATTAATGATGCTAATTGGCCGGAAGTCTGAGACAGTTGATGGGGAATCGGTTTTGGGGATCATCACTATTTCCGCTCTATTGCAGCCAGTGAGATTTAGGGAGTGTTGGTGAAAAGCATGACACATGCTGTAAACTTCGGCTTTGAGATCATTCCAATAAGTTTTGATGAATTCATTGGGCAACCCGTCGGGTCCAGAAGCCTTATTAAGCGCCAGCTGGTTCACCGCTTCGTCAATTTCAGGTTCGGTAAATGGTTGCTGTAGATGAGAGAGATCCGGGTTGAGTGGGTATAAGGTTGCCGGATCAAACTGCAGTATTTCCTGTGTCGAACCTAGCAATTCCTGCATGTGAGCTGAGAAAATATCAGAAATTTGGCGAGGATCCGTTACCTCCAAGCCATCCTGTGTTATGGATTGCACCAGGTTTCTTCGTAAGCGGGTGGATGCGGTTACGTGAAAGAACCGCGTATTACGATCTCCCTCGGACAGCCAATGGCAGCGGGCCCGCTGACTCCACCTAGTCTCCAGGTTAGTGGCCAGTTCATATGCTTTTTCCCGGAGTTTGATTCTGGTGGTGAACTCTTGTTGAGACAGCTCGTGTATCTCCTCAGCCCTGTCAAGTAGCAATATTGAGTCTTTAGTATTTTGTAACTGTTTTTCTAAGGCTCCAAAATGTGTGGAATGCCAGTGACTAAGTTGGTGGTGCAGTTGTTGTGTTTTGCGGTGAAAGGATTGTAAGAGAGCAGATGTGGGGGAAGGGTTTCTGGGGTTATTGGTGTTGTGGGTTGTGGGTTGCGGTAGACTGGCTTGGGCGAAGGGTTGGGCTCGGGGTCCACAGTTGTTGCACAAATTGTTTTGGTTCCTGGTATTTGAACCAGAAATTCTCAAGCTTGAGCTTTCGGGGTGTGGTGTGCATGGCTCGGCATGAGAGGAGGAGTGGGGCGTGATCGGATACAATGGTTTCCAAGGCCTGGAGGGTGATGATCGGGAATTGTACCAACCAGTCGGGTGTTGTGAATATCCGATCTAGTTTGGAGAATGTAGGTAGCGGTCGTTTGTTAGACCATGTAAATGCCCGATTGCTTAGCTGGTGATCAATGAGTGCTTCATCACTAACAAACTCATTGAATAGCTCCATGAGATGGAATCCTCGGAGGTTGCCCGAGCGGTCGGTCAACCATCTTACCAAGTTGAAGTCACCCCCCAATAACCAAGGAGTGTGAATCAAATCCGCCAGGCCTCTGAGCTCACTGATGAATGTAGGTTTGAGATGATCATCCGTTGGTCCGTACACTGTGGTCGCCACAAAAATAGCTCCTGAGTCAGGCTGCCTTAGGGTTATCGATATGGAGTGCTTAGTGGACCAACTATTGAGCATTTCAAAATTCTTCTTCCATGCAATTAAAACACCCCCACGAGAATTAATAGCCAAATTGAACACACAGTCACGGCTAAAGTAAGAAGGAAGGATCCGTGAAATATAAACTAAGTCAATTTGATTTAATTTTATTTCCTGTAACATCACTACTTCACATCTAGACGTCCTAATGACATTCCGGACCACATCACATTTGTCCAGGGCACCGAGACCTCGGACATTCCAAGAAACCAGTTTAATCTTTTTGAGTAACATAAGGAAAAAATAACTGCAGAAAGAAACTGGGCTCAAAGCAGTTCTCAATCAAGGTCTGAATCGGCAAGGCCCTCTGCCTCCGAATCATACGTGATATCTGGGCCTTCCTCTTCCATTGGGGGAAGATCACGAGTTGGGTTTTGGGCTCTATCCGCGTTATCTAAATCCAAGGCCGCAGCGACTGCCTGTGTTGCAATGCCCGAACCCGATCCAATAGCCTCAAGGTGCCCATATTGGACCCGAACTTCGTAGAAGCCATCCTGTGACAAGTTAACTTGGACTGGCTGGGCCTTGTCTAATTGGTGTCTGTTTCTAGATCGTCTAAGGGGCTGTTGCACTTTCTTGGAGGAGCTCACATTGGCCTGGCCCGTATTCCTTTTCTTTGATCTGGTAGACGGCCCTGGAGGAGAGCCCTGGAATGGGCCCTTGTCTTTTGTCCCTAAAATAAGTAGAGGCTGATTATCCTTCTGTGGCGCTAAAGACACGCTTACATGTTTGTCTCTTCCTCTGGATTGGAAGGAATCGGAAGCTGCAGTCTGATGCGGCGCTGAAGTGCCCAGAGGGGTACCATTTGGAGGTAGCACAGGAGGCCTGGTCGGTTGCAGGGGGGGTACGCTGCATGATTTGGACTGTTCCTGCGATCCTTTGCGGCAGTGGAGTAGGTGGAGCGGGTTGATGACCCGTGTGGGTGTGTTGGGGCTGCTCCGGTGCCTGCTCGATTTCAGAAATGGGAGCGGCGATTTGAGGCGGGGCCTCAGTCTCCATGCCGGACAACACCTCTCGTATTCCGGGCGGCAGGGTGGAGAGATCCTTGCCTTGGCAGAGTTGTTTGAGAACTTTTTTGGACATCGGGAAGAGCTGATCATCTTCCGGTAGTTCTGGGGAGTCCGGCGAGTCCTCAGGGTGAGGCGGGAGGAACTTCATAGCTGGTTTTGGCATGTCCGTCGGGGTGTAAAGCAGGGCATGTTTCCACTTGGTTACTTGTAGTCGGATGTCGTACACTAAGCCTCCTGCACGCATTGAGATGAGGTCCGGAATGGCTTCCAGTTTGTCAACGGCAACGGCCGCCGTCCAGGTCGTTAAGTCTGATCGGTGCTCCTGATCCACCGAGCCCAGGTAGGTACCAAAGGCGCTTACCGCTCGAATGATTACTGATTCCCGGTAGAGATGAGGAGGTAAGCCCTTGAGATCCAGTAATACCTTATATTCTGGTATGGCAACTGAGGCCTCGTCACGAATAGACCAAGGCTGATAAGAGAATCCTTGATGCCAAAGGGACCAAGGTATTGCCTGAATCATCGTTTCTGGGGCGAGACCAACCGGGAGGAGAACCAGGAAGCGATTGCCGGGCAAGAGGGAAATAGAGATTTCCGGCAGGGTGACCTTGTTGGTATCAGTGAAGTGTGAGGCAATAGAGTGAGGTGTAACACCCGGCTTATCTGAGTGGACGACCACTGCTCTCTCTAGGCGGGTCAATTCCTGAAAGTAAGCTGAATCTCTATCGATGAAGCAAACCGTCGAATCCGGCCGGTTAGAAGGCAGTTCCGGGGGTGGCTGGGGCAATGGCTCATGCAGCAGGTCTTCGAAGGACTTTTCAGTGTTGGATGGTGCGACGTATGGTTTGGCATTCCTGGTCCAATGTGCTTTCACTATGGGGTCAGGTGTCTGTCCGTTGCATCTAGAGGCCGTATGGCCATCTCTCCAACACTTCCCACACTTCATGGAATTGCGACAAAGCGCCGCCGTATGACCCTGTCGGCAGCATCAGAAGCACCGGCCGCGCCATTCCGGGAAGTGGGATGATGGGGGGAATCGTAAACGGGTGGGGCTGTAGGGCGATGAGTAAAAGGTTGGGCTAGTGGGTGGAGGAGAGGAGGGTGGAGAAGACATGGGGGTAAGATGTTGATTGGTGGGGAGTGTAGTGGAATGACGAGCCGTAGAGATGACCGGTAAGGGTGCGAACTGTGGTGGCGGGTGTTGAGCTGACAGGTCGGATGGAGGGGGTCTGGAAGGGTACGTGGTATCGATAGGTCCAATGGCTGAATGGGAGACAATTTGGGCGAAGGTGGGTTTGAAAGGAGTATAGGGGGTTACTGTTGGGGTGGTGGCGCTGGGCGAGGAGGGAGAGGGAGGTAGTAGGTGGTGGCGGGACCAGTTGGGAGGGAAGGGTTTGCGGCGGGTAACTAGATGCCATTCTCCAGCCATCGTTCTTTTCTTCCAATAAATTCGACTTCTAGACCCTATAATTTTATACAGACCGATATAATAATTATTCCAGCAAGTATTAGATAATATTTGAAGTATACCTGACAATTTTGGTGGTTCTGCGATTTGAAATGATTCGGAAATAATAAAAAACATATATTTATGCTAGCAAAGTGTTAATGTTTTAATATGGCTATTTTTGGATACAAAGTTGTTATATCTTTTGAAATTGCTCTAATAATAATTTGCGCATATTTTCGAGTAATATGCACATAAATTGGATGACCATACATATATATGAACTCTTTTCAAATTAAGTTTTAGTTTAGTTTTTATGAAAGTGGAGGATTTAAATTTTATTTTTTTGTGTCTTCATTAAGTTTTAACTTTTTAATTAACAAAAGTAGCAAGACTTAAATGTCAAAATAAAATCATTTAATTTTTAGTCATTAATATTTTCTCTACATACACATACAAAATTATCACCTTTTGATTTTGTTTTGACATATTAATAAGTTGAAAAATTAACATAAAAAAATTATCAACGTCAATATATTTGTATTAATTCTTGATGCCAATTAAACCATAGTCGAATATCATAATCTTCTACGTATATATAAATACAATATAAATTATATCTAATGATTTTAATTTGACATTTAAGTTTTATAATTGAAATTAAATTTTTGAAACGAAGACAGATTTAAAAAGTGGGGGTTTGTGAATAGAGTGGGAAAAATGGCACGGTGGAGTCGGCTCCGTCACAGAACGACACGGTTACAGTACGGAACGACACGGTACGCGTGTCAGTTACGTGCCGTGACTCGTGTGACCCGTGCTGTGACCATTCGCGTGCCGTGTTCATCTTTTGAAACTTTGGCACGGGACGTGAAAGATTTAGTCACGACACGGCACGACACGTAGTCACGCGAGTCACGTTGGTCACAGCACGTTTAGGCACGGCATGACTCACGTGGCGTGACCATTTGCGTGTCGTGACCAACCCTTGACATTTTGGTCATGGCACGGCATGGCACGACACGTGAAAAATTAACTTGATCACGGCACAATACGGCACGAGACCAAAGTCACGGCGTGTTAGTCACGGCACAACACGTTTTTCCCACTCTA